>JAEQBH010006608.1:0-312377 GCA_016808115.1 Tetrastigma voinierianum | reverse complement strand
TATTTATGTCCAAAACCTTGGAAGAGGGCATGATCAGCCTCAGAATACTGTTATTCCATTTACAGTGACAAATCTATACATACATATTCCAACAACAGTATACATTGGAGATCTGAGCTTCAATTTAGGAATTCATGTTGTAATTAAATTTTTACTCTTGCATTATTCTTTGTACATGCATGAACTTAACCAATCAAAACTCCCAGGCATTCATGCAAAATATATCAGTGCCAAAATATATTGCTTCCCTTAAATAAGATTGCAATAACCCAAAAAGATTTTCTTTAATGTGGTTCAATACTTTTGTTACTATAATTCTGCATGAATCTCAGATTGAAACGGAGTCGATTTCAGTGTCTTCTTTGTTAAGTTTCGTATATCTTCTCTGGTGGACTCAGCTGCTATTCGTTTAAGTTCTCTCACGCCTCCACTGGTTTGTCAGGCATTCTCTGCAGCAACAAGGAAAATGTAATGTTAAGAGTCACTGAAGTGAAGGAAATGGTTATTACTTTTCAAGGGGAGAAGATCTGAGTAATCTCCAAAAACTCTTTTTCAGATTATAAGGTAAATGATGAGAAGAGTTAAGGAGATCGAGGCAGAGATCGAATTGCCGATATTAGATTGAATGTTTTCACGGAGAATGATTTTGATGCATTACTATTTGTGTGCAGTCTTTGGTTAAGAAGTGTTAGATATTATGCGATCTTTTCATTTATTTTCTTCTTGTATTGTGGGTCCCATGAGTGTGTATATATATATAAGTCGATACGCCAATGTAGAAGTACTTTTTCGTGAATATAATAAAATTAGGGATCTCTTTTCTGCTCTCTTAATTTATCAGACGAAGGGAAAACTAATTTACTTTTCGATGATCGTGTTTCATTACGGTCGGCTGTTGCCATAGAGCCTTAAGTGTTGGGATCTCACCGCCTTTGCCGCCCGTCGCCGTCGTTGGTGACTTTCACAGCCCGGCTCGCCTGCACGGTGAAACACCAGGTCAGCGCCTGTGGCCCGATCTTCACGTCGGTGCTTAACCTCGGAAGCGACCCGCAGCGGCGGCGAATCCGCGCCGCCAGCTTCTCTCCTGCGGCTTGCGATCCAGCGTCTTGGCCCAGCGTGGGTGGCGATGTGGCCCGTCAGACCATTTTTCGATGGCGGACTCCATCGAGGCTCGTCGGTGCCGTTCTTTGCTCCCGTCACTCCGGTCCACCGAGCCCTCCTTGCCACCTTTTTGCCCATTTACGCCTCATGCACTCGTCGGTCGATCTTCTCACGGTTTGGGTCACTTTTCTTCATCTCGATTCCACGGCCGTGATTTCCAGTTCCACGATCGTGATCGCCACTCTATTAGGGCTCTCTTAAGAAATCAACGTGATTGATCTCCCGGTTAAGTGGATATGACAACTAAAAATCCGATTTTACATGCGACATCTCTCTGAATCTCTACTTATCCTCAAGAAAAATTGATTGGTAGTGAGTGCTCACTCTCAGTGTTGACAGTGGAACTACGGTTCATGGGTTGGAGTTGTGGATCATCTTATTACAGGAGGATGCTATATCTAATGTTGACAGGTCTGATGGAAGAAAATAGATGCCTGACTATGCTGGCGTATTATATGGTCAGTTGATCAAAGAATTTTGCTTCATCTTTGGGCTTGCAAAACGTACTTTCTAAGTTTTGGAATCAGGCAAAGTTCTATACGAATGATATCAGGCAGCTTTTATAAAGGGTGCCACCAACATTGTTAATATCGAAACCAGCGGGACATGGATTTCTAATTATATTGGCGGATGCCTCTGCCAGAGGAGTTCTTGTGCGTGCCTCTTACTAGTGATGTTGAGACCGACAAGCGCAGATTGACAAGTTCTTCATGGTCCTTATACTTATTGTGGCCTCGTCCAGAATCTTAGAACCATACGAGATCGAGATTCTTGGCGATCCATCCGATTCCATCCTTGGGCGATGTTGCTGCTCACCGTATCTCCTCCACCACGAGACTTTACCGCCGGATAGCCCGCGTTAGCCGTGTTGATTTCTCTCACACTAACCTTGAGGAGAATGATGGTAACCGAGTAGAGGGCGATGTCACCGGCGCACCTATTCGCGATAAGTTTTGGCCACACTTTCGTGATGCGTTGTTATCGAGTTGCATGGAAGGCCTCACGCGTAGCCGCAGTGGCCCGATCTTGATTACGATTCTCGGTAGCCACCCAGACTTGAGCTCCTCCATCTCGAGTATTCCATGACGGTGAATATGATGACTATATTCGCTATCAGCGACCAGTCGGCCACATTGCATCTATTTTGAGCCGTGTGCCACGCTTGCCTTATATCGTCTTCTCACCGCCTGGATTCCTAAGCGCTCACGGTGCTTCGATCCGCATATCACGGTAATAAAGATCTTTTCTCTTCTCTTCTTACTACTAGCACCTCGTACCTTAGCTAATGGTTCTCAAAGCGTAGCTAAGAGGTATTGGTTGATAATCTGCCACTTCCATACCTCTCATACGTCACTTTATCTTGAGTGTCTTTTAATCTTATTTCCATCTGCCAATCACTGTACTCTTAAGCATTCCATTATCTTTTCGATAAATTTGTGACCTGCGAAGCCGAGTCTGAGGGAAGGCGATTGGCATCGGACGTTAGTCTCGAGGCCTATCACCTCACCTCATGATCATCTCCTACAGGTTGCGTTTCCGCGATGCTCCCTCTCCTCATTCCGCAGGTTGTCTAGGCCGCTGAGTCTTTCTAAGTTCTAAAGATGGTCCTCGTTTTACGAACTTTGTGGAATTAGACATGTGATGCGTGCCAGCAGGAAACATATACTAGTGTCGTTCATGGCGTTTGAATAATCGGTAAATCTTTTGAACTTGTCCTTGCGATATTTGGGGTCCTTGTCAGGCTGGCATCCCACTAGGATTTTAGTATTTTATCACTTTCATTGATATTATTCTCAGTGTGCCCAGTTATTTGTCATCAGTGAAAGGTTATACATTTTCAGTACATCTTTAAGTCTAGCCGATTCAGTATTCCCCGATAGGTGTGTTACGTGTAGTGATAATGCCGGGGGAATATTTTTTACGCACCCTTTATTTCATTTATGTCCCGACATGGGATCCTTCATGTGGTCTTCTTATTTTCTCTCCTGCGACAAAATCGAGTAGTGAGCATTATGAATAAATCATCTTGACCAGAGGATGGCTAAGTCTCTCCTCACTAAATTATCGTCCTTTTAGTTTTTGGGGGACGTTATTCTTACACTTGTTATTTGATCAATCATTATGCCCTCATACGTATTTACGGCTTTCGGATTCCTCATTCCGCTTCTTTTCACGACTGACCACTTTATTTCCTTCCTCCTACCGTGTCTTTGGTTGTCTTGCTTTGTTCGTAATGTTTTCGGGCAAATGAGCTTTACATGAGACAGCGAAGTGCATCTTCTGTTTGCTCCCGGAGCTTCGGAAGAGGTTATACAGTTTACATTATTCCTCGGACTCACTTCGATATTTTCTCTGCTGATGTCACGCTTCTTCGAAAACTCACCCTTCTTCTCCTCATGAGCCTCACTACCATTCTGAAGTCACCCTTCCATGCATCTCCACACTGTTTGATGATGTATCTTCTAGATCCTTTAGGTTTATCATACGCCCGAATCCAGTCTGGTTGTTCCTCTCCTTCTATTGGGGCCCTATTTGACTCACTTCACATCCAGCCGACTTCTCTGACTCTTGCCTCTTGTTGTCTTGCCCATTGCTCTTCGGTGTCCGGCTCACTAGCCGATCTAATCTGACCCCACAATTTTGAGTTACCATACATTATCTTCACCTACTGCATTTTGTTTCTAATATTTCCTCTTGTTTCTCTTCTAAGAACACAGTGAGGCTTTTTCGCATCGAAATTTGCGACGGGCAATGGTAGATGAAATGGGCGCTCTGCATCAGTGGCGCCGGATCTTGTTGTTTTACCATTTGGTAAGTTTCAGTTGGTTGTCGTGGGTTTACCTGATTGGAGTTGGTCGATCGTCGAGTTAATCCGCATAAGCTCAGCGGTTGCTAAAGGATATGCCTCGGGTTTATGGTTACGATTATGGTGGCACATTCTCCGTTGCGAATTGCTTATGTCTGTACTTTCTCCATGGATTGCTATATTACCAGTACACTTTTCGATTGGTATTAAAAATGTCTTCCTTCATGGTGATCTTTCCGATGAAGTTTATATGGGCTTGACCACGGTTTTTTGTTGTTGAGGAAAGTCTGGTTTGGTGTGCGAGGTTACTGCAAGCTCGTATGGCTTGAAACGATCTCCTCGAGCATGGTTTGGCCGTTTAAGTTACGTTGTTCGAATTTGGCATGATTCGCGATGCGATGAACCATTGGAGTTTTATCATGTAATTCTTTGGGGCGTTGTATTTATGCGGTTTGTTTATGTGGGTAGCTGTGCATTCTGGCGTTGATGGGATGTTGTTGACTAAGCAACATCTTTTCACCTTTGAATAAAGACTTGGGAAGCTTCAGTACTTTAAGGAATTGAGATAGCTCGATCAATTACAGTGTAGTCTCCCAGCGAGTATGCTTTAGACATCTTGGAAGAAGCGGGGTATGTTGGGCGTAAGCCGTCTGGCGCTCGCACATGGATCACAATGTCGAGCTGTGCAGGGACGAGGAGTCTTTAGGAGATCTTTGGGAGATATCCCCGACGACTACGTGGAGTAGTGATTCTCAATTGCTGTGGTTATTTCCTTTCGCATGGAACATTGAGTCGATTCTACGGTCACCATGTGATAGCCCTTGGGATCTTATAATCCCAGCGTTCTTGATATATCAAAAAAGTGACCTTAAGTAGGGTGTGTTGTACGAGAATAGAGGTCATCCCCAGGGTTATTGATTCTGCGAGATCTGGATTGGGGAGTACATTTCACCCGTAAACAAACCAGTTCCATTAGGCGAGGTGTGTTGTACGAGAATAGAGGTCATACGAGTTATTAGACACAAATGCGAATTAGGTTGGCTCACCCACGAGATATAGGCGTTTCATTTCGAGTGCGACTGTTTCATTGGTGGTAACCTATCCTGGAAGAGTAAAGCTAACCGTGTGAGTAAGGCTGAATCTAGCGTTGAAGTAAGTATGTCGAGCTATGGCCACAGCGACATGTGAACTCATATGGCAAAGACACCTTCTCCAGGAGTTGAGATTTGGAAATGATGAATAGATGAAGCTCATCTGTGATAACCAGACTGCTTTGCATATTGCATCCAATCCAGTCTTCCATGAAAGGACCAAACACATTGAAGTTGACTGTCACTTCATTAGAAAGATGGCATCGAGGATGTATGACCACTGGTTTTGTCAATTCAAATGATCGAAGCGCGGACATCTTTACTAAATCTCGGAGGTCTAGGGAATTAAATACATTTGTATGAAACTTGGTGCATATGACATATATGCTCGACTTGAGAGGGTGTTAGATATTGTATGGTATTTTCCTTTATTTTCTTGCGTATTGTCGGTCCGTAGAGTGTGTATATATATATATATATATAAGCCCCGTCTGTAATGTAGAGGTACTTTTTCGTGAATATAATAAGAATTGAGTTCTCTCTTCCTCTCTTATAGAAGAAATAATAGCTTTTTGTGTTTGGAATCGATGACTTAAATAGCAAGTCTTGTATGATTTATGAAAGGAAAAGAATCACAATTGCATGAACTTAAAATTTTCTGGTTCTTTGATGCAAGAGATAGGAATAAAAACACAGGAAATAGGAAAATCAACCTCCACATTTTCGAAACATGGAATGATCTTTTATGAAAAAACGAATGTTCTCCATCAATTGTTTTTCTTTTTCCTTTTCTTTTTGTATATATCTATCTCACAACAAGAAACAAATTTGATTACAAGGGGTTATTTATCTTCGAGTCCTAGCTTTCTTTCCTGATGATTTTCAATTTCCATATTATGTACTGGATGAAACATAAGATCCTTTCTTATAAACTATGAAGTTACCATTTTGTGCCAAGTGGCAAAGAGCAAGCTCAATATGACGTCGAGTTGAAGCTGAAGCAGCGGTATTACAATTGGAAATCAACCACGTAAGCACACCATCTTCAATAAGAAGTGATCGACCTTTTCTATGACCTGTATCAAGTAAAATTGTTCGCATTCATGATTTTAGCCAAGACGAACGGTAGTCCCCTAGACTAAGAAAGATAACAACAACAGACCTTGAATGATTCGATTAATTGCAAGTGCCAGTCCTAACAACCTGCGCAATAACATCACTATTTCCAGATCTAACCATTCCCAGAAGTGCCTTGATGCCTCCCTCTTCCTTCAGCATCACGTGTAATTTCTCTGTTAAAATGAAAAAAAACGACCTTGCTTTAATACAGAAGAATCTCTCCCGTTCAATGCAGTTTCTCTAGCACTCATGAAACACCAGTAACACTTAACCTCATAAATTTGACGACATTGTCATTTAAGGTGAGATAAGATAAATATAAAATTTAACATCATTTGTAGATGAGCAATCCATACAGATAATGATTTATATAAGAATGAAAATAACCATTTGAAAAATAACTATTTAAATACTTCTAGTTTACCATTTCCACATAAATTCGCAATTGCACCAGCTACCATTCACAAGAGTTTGTGGATCTCATCTGTTTTTTGGAAGCTATATTGGCTAATAGCCCCGACCACCTCCTTTGCTGATTATTAACATGGATTCAACTCTGAGAAGATAGAAACAAGATGAGTAAGATTTCAAAAAGAAAATCTGATGAAGTTTCTGATAATTATTTTATCTAGATTCTTTTATATTTTTCTTCAATAGGGCTAGGAGAAGGTTTATAGCTCTTTTACTGGTCGTATTAATAAAACCTTACTGTGTAATCTTTTTCTAATTCTTCAGACTTGCACAATAGAAAACTTAGTTTTCTTTCTCTCTCTTTGCTCTTTTCTTTAATTTTGGAATTTCTTTCAATCACTATGCACCTCCATTTTCACAAGTAGAACAGAGAGCATTTTAGATTAGTGGCAAGCTTGTTCTGATACAATTGTACCATCATAGTAAGCTTTCGATCAGAATTGACTATGCAGTGGAACAAACCAGGAAAAATTGAAGATGCGGGCATTACCATTCATTGCCAAATTAGCAATTGCCCCAGAAGCCACTCTAAGAATTGTCATATTTTTTGATGATCGCAACAGCAATATAAGAGCATCTAAACCCCCTTCCTCCACAATCTTTTCTTGATTAATATCTGAAATTGGACAACAAATAAAAGCAATAAAAGGCTTTGAACACCTAAAACATTATTTATGTTATTTACTGAACTCAGTAGTAGGGGTTCATGGATGACCTTGGACTAAATTGAAGAAAGAGATTCTCTTAGAACAAAACATGTGTGTGCATGAGGATTTATAAAGCATGGTTATCGTGTCCCTGTATCCTGTAGCTTTAGCTGTTTTAGTGACTTTTGATATTTCAATTTGAATGTTTGAATGTTTGAACAATTTATTTTTATATGTAAAAGAATTTATTTGTTATTTTCCTTTTCTTTAATAGGAGGACCTGGTTGAAGAATTTAGAAATTTAGTTCACATTTGACCAGGTCAAACTCAAATCTAAACAGCATGTAACAAAATTTTCCTTCTTGAACCCTGACCAAAATATCTGGAGTAAGAATTCAAATATGATTTGATTAAAAATGCTCATGATCTGTAAACAGAAATACTTTTATCTTATTTTAATGCCCATCAATTTTTCCATTTTGAAATAACTATATACACAATTCAAACAGAACAAAAGCTTATGTTGTGGACTGAAGATCAAAACAAATTACTGAACATGTATCTGAGGACTTCTCCAGTTAGAAGTAGTGCATTAGGATGCTGGTCTTCTAAAAGTGCCCAGTAAAAGGATGATTATCCAGAAAAAGATCCACCATCACAAAACAAAAACTTGAAATTCATAGGAAGGAGGGAACTTATTGTAACTGCCTTTGATAAATCAAAAACACGAGAACCCACAACAAGAAGGTTATACAGATGCATCTGATCTTTGGGCATGCTTATTGTGCTCTACGATATACAAAATGTCTTTTATACCTTCAGCAGCGAGATTGGCCACCACCTTTACAGCATGGATTTGGACATCTAGATCTTCAGATGTTAACAATGCTAATATCTTTTGAAGCCCAACTGGCAGTATAAAGCCAAACATTTGTAAATAAAGATATCCCAAGAGGTAAAGTTAGCAACTAAGAAAACTGTCAAAGTTTATAGTGCTTTAATACTAAGAAAATATTACCTTCTTCACAAATCTTTGCAATAGTGGCCCTTTGGCTCAATATTGTTTCCCTTGATGGATTTGACTTCTGTAAATCCTTTCGGGTCCCAAAAGTTGATGATTCTTGACCTATACTTCCATTCGTATATGATTTCTTGTCCTGTCCAACAAAATAGTAAGACATTAAAGCACATACACACACACACCACTCTTTGTGTGTGTGTATATGCTCATATATAGTGACCTCCTTGGCCACTCTACTATTAAACCGGCTTAGTCTTGCTCCTTAAGCAGCCTGCTGATTGTGCCACAGCTGGCTTCATCCTAGAAAGTTGCAGCTTTTGCCTCTCAGGCTTGTATCACTCATGACTTGTATATGGATCTCGGCGTAGTGTGTATTGTGTGTGTATACTTTAATGAATTATTACAGGTAAAAACTTTTAGCAGTCATGGTCATTTTCTGGCACAACCGTCTTAAGTCTGACCAACTCATTTTCTATGGTCTTCCTTTGCTTTTCTTCAACTGAAAGTTTTTGATTGACAGCATGGAGTTCCCCAGTTAACATCGCCTGAAAATGTCCAAATTTTTAGTAGATACATAATATCATTAGTAATTAAAGTTTTCAACCTAAGAAGAAAGCCCATCCATTAGAGGAGGAGTTGTCACATGAGAATGCAATGAATAAAAACTTATATTACAATAAGGAAAATTTTAAGCACCCTCATATGATTTCTTATATCAAGCATACCTTCTCAGACAGTAGATCAATCAACTCAGATTTCAAGGATTGAAGCTCATTAACAGTAAGCTCCTCATGCCGACCCATTTCATGCAACTTCATCTTGAGTTCATCAATCTCATCCTGTTCCAGATCAAAATTTATTCTTGTTGTTACAGTAATTATAAAAGATATGGTGGAAGAAAGAATAGAGCAAAACTGTACAAGAAAATGAAGAATCAACAGCAATAAAACCATAAAAAAATCCAGACACTGTAAGTGATCTTTTCAGCTCAAAGGAAACAACATACAGTAATCCGTTTGACATTGACATGAAAGCACAAAGAGTGTTTGGCATGGATAAGAGGAGCAAAAAGGACTACCTCAAACAAGCATAAGGTTTATTCATGTGCTTCATGTATCGCATATGACAAGAGATCCCTGTTCCACAACTCATTAACTACTTCATTAAAGGATGGTGAATATACAGTGAATACATCTGTCTCCCTAGTAATGTAATAAATATTTGAATTACTATGATGAGAATGTGACCAAAGAAATTAACAGAAAATACAATGCTGAAATGCATAGCCTACTTTCAAATATCTTACTAACTAGAACAAAAAAGTGCTAGGTCAAAGTGGTGAAATACTTTCTTTGTGGTGCCAAGCATTCCAACCACATTGCTACCATGTGTTACATTATAAGCATACCCACCATCTCAATTTAGGAAATCTTGTCAGGTGATACTCCATTGCTTTTCGACATTTTTCACAGCTGGTGATAGATAATAATATATTAGAAAAAAGGGCAAAGGAAAGAAAGGGGCAAAACACCCTCTTACCCAAAGAAGGAAAAAAGGGTTTCAGGGCGAGAGAGAGAGAAACAGCATACAAGGACATCCAGATTGAGAACCACTCCCACCCAATCTAGTGCATGCTGCTTCTAGTAGTCTCTATGAAATCATCTATTAATAGATGGGCCCAATCAGAGAGCAGAGCTCATTCTTTTATTAGCAACAACAGAAACCTATTTCATACAAATCCTTTACAAAGCACAGAACAGCCCTATCGAAATGATTCCCATGTCAGTTTGCATCATGGATGGCCAATCTTTTTCTAACACTATCAATGGAAGGGCCAATAAAAGTGGACCTCAGTTTTCAATGAACAAAAACCTGAGTCTCACACCCCTAAAAGAATATCAATTTCATTTTATTTTAAAGACTCAAAGCAACTCCTAAGAAACTAGGTACAAGATTAACCTTATCCACTGGCCCAAGGTTTCACATCCCTAACAAAGAAGACCCCAAGAGGAGGCTGCAAACAACTAAGAAACTCAAAGCAAGAATAGACAAAAGACACCATATAGAAACTGCAAATCTACAATGAATAAGGAGATGATCCACCATTTCTCATCAGCTCTACAAATGATAATGAACTCATTCAATTCCAAGGGATCTAATTACACAAACCAAAACCTCAACTGGATGAGTTTAAAGTAGTGCGTCAAACAAACCCCCAAGCCAGCAATAAACAGAAGATACCATAAACCCACAACCTACAAGGAGGTGGTTCACCATCTCTTTTAAACCCCAACATATATAAACAAACCTACGTAAAGAATTAAAATACAATTAGTATTTTCGCACCAGCAGTAGTAGTTGGACATAAAACCTGAATACAAGGCATCCTGCAGTCCGCTTAGATTTTAAACGTACCTGCATTGACTTTTGATGACCACTGAGGAGGTTCTTTGCTTCATGCACTTGTTCTTCTGCACCTTCAAGACGGGCATGTTCATCTTCTAGTTGCTCAGTTAGCTCTTTTATTTTCTTCTCATACATTTGAGTAGTGTCTGCAAGTACCTTCTGATATGTAGAATTTTTGCAGTCTTTTGTTTCACCAGACCAAAAACAGCAGCATTAGGATTGCAATAGTTTGGCAAAATATCGCGGAAAACTTATCTACTACTCAAATTTTACTCAAAGCATGGTTCAAGATACATGACATGCATAATGATGAGGCAAAGCAGGACTTCATAGAAACTACATTTGGTAGTCTTTGATTCTAACAAAGAAGTAAAATTGTATAAAAATTTCCCAAAAAAGATAAGGAAAGCTGCCACAAAGGATAAAACATTGAAAAGAAATAATTGGGATTCAATGGTAAAGATCGAACAAACAACATAAACATCTATCTTTGAGATGATTCAAGCCTGAATTTTCTGTTGAAACAATCTTTAGATGATTGTTTAATGAATTTTCATTCATATCGCAAGATATCTTGATGCGCATCCAACTGTTCTTCAACAGTTCAGAAGCGTTGCTCATCTCAGTTGCGTGATCAACTCTGCTATTTCTCTCCTTACATCTGAGTAGTATCTGCAAGTACTTGCTGATATGTAGAATTTTCAAGCTGGTACTGCTACTAAGATCCAAAACAACGCCATTAGTGCTTTGCTAAGATTCATGATGAACAAGGCAGACTAACTTCTATAGTTAAATAGTGTAATATTCAGTCCGAAACGAGATTAACCTTCAACACACACAAGAGTTATGGAAATTCACGGAAGCAAAACGGACTTTACCAATGAGGAAATGTGGTGTGATTGGCTTCTGCACTAAATGAACTTTGAAAGAAAATAAAATAAAGGAAAGTGAAACATTTATAAAACAGTTCGGAATTTAGATCAGGGATTACAAAAAATACTGAACATTAAGCAGTTATATAAAATAACATTGGAACCTATGGCACTGCGTCCTAGCTTGACCTTCCCACCCATTTATAATTTCTTTTTCTATATTTCTGTTGATTAACTGAATATGTTTCGAATAAACTGTTGATAAAAAGAAGCTTTGTAGCCATGAAGAATAGAAGCCCCAACCAAGAATTTTCCGTAAAACATTCCCAGACTCTAAGCATATTCCCAGAAATTCACAACAGTAGAAACGATAAGACACCTCTCCAAGCGATTCTTTCTGCACCCTTGGGTGGTAAAGGATCAAAACCTAATTTTATATTAGGAAAATGTACAATTTTACTTAATACATTGAAAAATGTTTATAAAAAATCAGAATTAAAACTTTTGGCTTCAGTCAATCTACAGAATGGTCAATGAATTCAACAGTGTTATTCATAGATCAATCAAAGTAACTTTTGAACAATCATGTGCTTTTTCTCTTTAGGCAGTGCTCTATTTTTCACACATAGCCTTCTTTTTGGGGCAGCCATTTTCTCTATAAAACCTGGAGAATGTTTAGGAACAGATTCTCCAGCATCAAACTCAAGAAAAGTCTTCTAAAATAAAATGCATTGAATAACCAACTTTTGAAATGAAATTAAAAAATATATATATTCTTCTGACTATGGCATAAACTTCCACGCGCATAAATGTGGGTTGGGGTACATGCCAGAGTAGGCCTGTTCGATTTGAGATTTTAAATAATGCTAAGAGTAATTATTAAGTGGCAAGGGGAGAATTGACTCGGCAATAGCCAGTTTAATCTTATCTAGTTAACAGAAGAACAATATAAGCAAATTGTACAGCATCAATTAAATTTGAAGGAAATAAAACTAGAGGACCAAAAATTAGCATTGTCTCAAGAAATACCTTTTTTATTGCTTTAGACTCATTTCTAGGCTAACAACTTCATCACACATCAAAACATTAGATCTTTACGATGATTCAACCCATTTAGGACATCTTAAGTGGAGTTCTAGCAGTATTATCTTCTCTAGAAACTGAAATCAAATACAATTCTGAAAAATGGTTAACATAACAATGAGCGGTATAATATTGCAAAACTAGCAATTAATTTTATGATTGGAAAATGCTTAAGACATGTCAGGCCTAGAAAGCACATGCAAACACACACCAAAAGGAAGAGAGAAAAATTACCTCCAGACCTTGCGCTGATTCTTTTTCTATACCTCAACCCAGTCAGTCTTGACATTCTCTGTTACTTTTTCACTCATCTTTGTCATTCTTCTCTGTTTGTACCTCTCAAATATCTTACGTAGCTGGTCTACTTGCTTCTCCAAGCACCGACACAGACTTTCATAGTCAAATTCCTCTTTAAGCTTTAACAACACTATTTTCTCTTTGAAAAAGTGACAAAATAATACCCTACATGACTGATAATATATGTTTCAAAAAAATACTCAAATTAGTATATCAGCAAGAGACTAATTTTCACAATTCAACATGTGATTCAATAGATGTATAAAACCAGAGACTATCCAAGAAATGACATAATACAAATTAGACAAATATGAGGATTACCATGAAACTGTTTTCTGATAATGACCATCACATATGAGCGTCTTCTTGATCATGTGAGTGCCTCATTCTAAAGACAAGAAGGAAAACAAAATATCAAAACTTTTTCAAAATAGGAATGTTTGTGTAGCGTAAAAAAATGTTTGGTTAACCTGAGGCTTATTCAAAACTCTACTAATTTTTCAGACTGTTATTATGAACTCCATTTGGCCCAATTACTCTTGAACTAAGTAGCAATCAGGTTCATGTTTTTTTTATTCTCTAATCTACTTCTGTGTGTAATTAGCAGCTATGGGTAGGTTTTCTAACAGAACATCATAAACTGGAAGAACCTATGAAACATTTTCAAGTAATCATAATAACAGAGACTCAGGAATGCCTCCAGATCAACTAATAAAACTATATGGCACTCTTTAATTGAAACTATTACTAGACCAACAAACCACCTGGCAACATATCATTCTTTCACCTGTTGTAAAAAATTATATAAATGAAATCATGCATATTTCATATCATCTCATTCCATTACCAATGCGAATTCATTCAAGAAACGCGTAAGAAAAATCGAACAAAGATGGCATTGTTGTAAGAATGAAATATTAACTAATACACACAATAGAAAATTTAAAATTACATACAATGGGAACGAAACACAGAGAGAGAGAGAAGGAGATGATTCACCACATGATGATGTATTGCATAAATTTTACAAGGATCAGTCCTGAATATCTGAATTATAACGTACTGCATCTAACTCACCCGTTGTCCAAACATAATTGTGCTGGTAGTTTCTGCATGATGTCTTGCAGATGGCCCAATTGTTACTATAAGTGAGGTCCTTGCAGAGCCTGTTTGTTAAACCAATTATGATCTACCATTAGAAGGATCAAGAAAAGACAATCAAATCAGAAATGCCTTATCTTGCTCATTCAAGCGTTTCCAGTTCAGAACCTTTTAATAGCATTTGCTACTCATTCAAACACTCGTTTCTTGTGTGTAAATGATCAAAATTCAGTCGCTCCACAATTATTTAACCATTTACTCAGGATAACCTCTGCATTCATGATTTCACCAGTTAAGTTCATGTATCAACTCTTTTCACTCAGCACAGATCAAAATTCCCATCCTGCCTAAATTAATCAAATGTATGAATATAGTCTCATAAGCATGAAATCTTTTAGGTCACCAACACTCACTTCTCTAGATTGCAACTGATTTTATAAGGGAAAATTCTTCAGCAAACTGTCAGAAAAAAGAGTTACCAAGAAAGCAAGACAAATAATATAATACCCAACTAAGAAATTTTATTTTTGATTACTACGATGGATTAGAAACATCTAAATTAAGAGTTTCAGTCTCCCAAAGAACTAAATTAACGCACATAAATATGCAACGGAGTTTGTTAAGGATTTTACTTCCTTATGTTTAAGCATAAATATAAAATAAGATCATTGACATAGCGATTAGCATGAAGATAATCCATTCACATAGTGACTAGCATGAAGATACTTAACATTGGACCATGGCATCATATATCTAAAGTTTGGATATAGTCTGTTTTCTTGCCTGTGTCAAACATGAAGTTTGATTAAATGATGAAGAAGGTAATCCAAAATGAGACAAAAAGTTACCGACGTAAAATCTACAGAAAGAAATTTCGAACTTAGTGTCAAAGTATGGAACCATCAGCATATTTTACAAATTTATTGCACAAAAAGTACTATTGGACTAATCAAATAACCCAAGTTGCAAATGACGTGCAATTCTAGACCTTTACTTTTATCTTATTGGATAAGTCGAAATATAGAGAAAGAGAGCCAAATGCAAAAAGATTGGGATAACCTCCAGGGCCAGATCCTTGGCTTGTTCTTGGTAGCTTAGAATCTGGGATGACCTGTGGACTGTTTAAACCAATGCATTTATACATTTCCCAAGGAAGTGAGAGAGAGATTAATAAATTTAGCCTCTTCAAACAATTGACCTTCACTGCCTGCAACATGAAGAATACAAAATTAATTCATTTAAAATTAATAGGAAAATAAAAGCACTATAGTGTCATTATTCACAAACAGAAAGTCTTGTGTATATTGGCTGTTCTATAATTTTAGTAAAACATCATTATTTTCTTGAAAGCAAGGGAAAAAGTAGAAATTAGTAAAGAAATACGACTCATGGAAATAAGCCTACATGATTCAAAACAATGAAAAGTGAGGAACCCGAAGAAACTAAAGAAAATTGAAAATTAGGTACGAAAAGACAGCACAAAATAAAACCACAATGAGCATAAATGCAGGTTTCTTGTAAAGAAATCAAAAATAAATATATACTATAAAGAACAGACCAGATTTGTCTACTCTTTCCAGATAAACAAGAATCACAATAATGCTTTAACTTTTGAACATATAGTGAAACTCTACTGCCTGGGTGCATACTTCTAGTGAATTTTCTTGAAGTATCTCATCTACTTTTCATGTTTTCTTGGACAGATCTTGAACATAAACCTATATTAACAAGATGATGTTTGGAGTTGGATAAACTGCATAATATTAAAATATGATTAAAATTATCTATGAAGACAAATATTTAAAAAAAACCCAAATCCAATGAGACCCACCATAAGAATCGCATGACTACGTGAAGACTCTGTATTCAGCTTGGTGTTTGCTGCATGACGATTTGTCTCACCTATTTGCAGTTGTTGTAATAAATGTTCAATATCGAATTTTGCTCAACTGAAGCGCCGAACTTCTTGAACACTTCCCCAGTGCAGGATCCCTCCCAATAATAGGAATATTAGTCTTTTCGTTTAAATGATATTGTATAGATTCCATGTACAACTAACATAACATGAAAAAGGAAAATAGTGATTGTTTCATGTAAAGATTATATTGTAAGCAAACTACACTAGCATAACTATCTACACAAATATTATCAACTAAAATGTTGAGTCAGCATTATCATTCTTGTATCTTTAATCTGAATTACATAGATAGTATGAAGATGAAACAAAGTTAACAGTGTAAACAAAGTAGTTCTTCTATACAAAAACATATATTTTACATGAATTTTAATCTGAAAAGCAAAAAGTACCAAACTATTTTGAATTTCAACCAGAAATTGTAATTTATTTTAATTGAAAAGTTTTTGTCAGAAGCAGATCTTGCAGCCATTCAATATCAAGTGGTGTATTTCAGCAGGATGTAACTAGGTATTAAAATCCCAACAAATCTACAATACCCAACAGTGAATGTTTAGCACTTATGTAGGATTTCCAAAAAGAAGAATCATTGGAAAGTGAAAGGGTGCAACCTGTGATTGAGAAAAAACACAATCCAACAAAACTCAATTTCAAAACATTTTGGATATGTAGTTTAACCATTCAAAGAGGCAGCAGAAGATGGAATGGAAAACTACATTTTAAGCTGTCAAAACAAAGTCTAAAATGAAAACCATGCTATTGATGAAGATGAAGTGCTTCAATTCAACTCAAATGAGAAATGGAAAATAAAAAATATACAAACAACAATATAACACATCATAATATACCTAGAGAATGAGGAGTTTCATATCAAATGGAATGTATTAACGATCATGTCTTAAAGCTCTTACCATAATCACGTTAGATGCGCATCATCATTTGCCCAGATCTGCCTTAAGCGTGTAAGTTTACCTGTACCTACTGTTTGACGTAAGCCACTTGGCAATATTATACCATTCAATACCTCTGCAAAAAACCGCCAAATCAACTATATGTAATTACACGAAAACATCTAAAGCATTATCAGTTTTCTTTATCTGCAAACTATAAGAAGAAAGAGAAGAGGGTTTGTTGCTGAATGAATAATCAGAATACAAACATATTTATACATATACCTAAATGCATGACATATATATTTTGCAAATATCTATCAGTCTATAATATCCAACATAATCAGAATCTGAAATTCAGGCTGCAGTCTGGTTTATGAGTGTTCTTTAAAACCTAGACACAGACATTCAATAATGTGACCAAGCTCTTTAGGTGCTTACCTCAATACAGGTTTTCTACCACTTCATAAACTCTTTGAGATGCTTTCTGTAAACCATATTAATCTCATGTGATTAATTCCAATTGTTTTTCTCAGCTTCAAACCTCTCTTAAATCAGCAAAAAAAACTGATTAATATTATTAAGGTTTATATTATACAAAGCATTACTCTACCTTACCATACACATGCCATTTTTTAAATAAATTTTTCCATTTTCTGTTAGGGCAAAGACTTACATCCATCCTGACAATTGCTACCTTAGAACCTGTTTATGGAACCAGGGACAGACTCATAATAAACCCATGCAGATCCCTGCAATAAATTAGTTCTTCAAAACGGTAATGGAAAATGTTGAATGACCTCTGGCTACTGAGTTCATAAATCAGCAAAATCAGCATCTGAGAATCTTCAGCATTCAATTGAGCCCTAGCGGCAACTCTCACTCTTCTATTATCTGTTGCAAAATTCAGAATCAAACCTCTAACAGAATATTTATTACTCAAATTCACAAATATTATTAAATCATAGGATCTAGTGAGTTAATTCATTCAATAGAGGAGGACAAAGGCTAATTATGCCTTTCTTTTATATGATACACCTTTATTTATCTTTTTCAACATATCCACCATCTTGGCAGAAGGAAACATGACATAAATCACATCAATAAAGAAAATTGCTCAAAAAAAAGAAAAACCAAATTAAGGGGTTTGCAACTGGGTTCTGAATGAATTCCTAACTTAAATGGAGCTATAAATCTTTGTTAAAACTGAATATGACTGATCCTCCAACAAATATAAATGGGGCATACGGTTGATTAGTGATCACATCCCAATAGATCTACTATATACTAAAGTAAACAACTTCAATCAAATGGCTTTGTGAAACAATGATTCAATAATACTATCATGGATGATATAATTCAAATTCATTTAGCCACCTTGGCTTTTTAAGGACCTCGACAATGTTGTTTGGTAATCTATGGAGTCTTTTCTTTTTCTTTTTCCTTTTTTTTATGGGTGAATTTTGTTCTATTAGTGGGGTTTGGAACAGGCCCTCACACAAATCCTACCATCCTTTACCGCTTGGCCAAGCCACGAGGAGGCTTGGTAATCATGAGTCCTACCATTATCATGAAATTGGGTTCTCATTTAAAAAGAAATGGAAATTCTATACAGCATTCACATTTTCAGAACTTACGATCAGACATCTGAGACTATCAACTACCCACAGTATCTGAAGCTTTGGATTCCTATTGCACTGGAAAATTTAGAGCACACCCATAGTCTATCAGGGGCCCTAAATGAGAAAATTCTCGAAAAGCACACCATGGCACTAGTTGCTTTCAAAAAACCAACCAAGAATTGCAATATATATATCACTGACTATATCCTCCCAAATATTACCCTGCTTTGATTTGGAAGAAAAGGACTTACATGCGAAAAAAACCTGCTACATGTAAGAGAATCAAAGTCCTCAGAACTAAATCATCAAGAAAACAATCATGAACATCCATTTTAAGTCTAGACATCAATGATCTAAAAACCAAATACCAACTTAGTTGAACTCTTAACCCGATTTGGCTCTCAGCTTACTCTAAGCATAAGCTCGTTATCATGTCTTGCATCTCCATCCACAAAATATGAACCCCAAATTAAATTATAAGGTAAGGAAGTTCAAAAAGCAAAACATCATTCCACAAACCCACCAACTAAGCATCACCCAAACACCCATATCATTTAACTTTGAAACACAATAACCCATTCAAAATCCACATAAAGAGAGAACACAGATCGTCTCCATTGGAATGGAGCGAGGTAGGTAACCGACGTCTAGGAAGCTGGCGTACTAGGACGAACTGGGACATTCCCCCTGTCAGAAGCCGCTCTTGAAGAAGAAGAAGAAGAGGAGGCTAATCTCTAGATTCGAACCCCGCGGAAGTGAGGTTCCACTTCTCACCTCTTATCATGGAAACTATCAAAGATTCAAACAAAGCTCATTCAAACTCCGTGTCCCAACATACATTAACACAAACGGTAGAGAAAAAGCAGAGAGAGAGTGGTTGAGGTCGGCACGACGACTCGACCCACAAAAACATAAATATGAAAAACAAAAACCAACCGCTTTCGGGTTTTCTTTCTCTCATTTTTTCAAAACCCAAAAAACAATAAAATAAAAAATAAAAAGGTTGGCGACGTTCTTGATTTCGAAACAGCAGTTTTAAAGTTATCTACCCGACGACGACATGATTTTGACATTAAAATTGTTTTTTATTCATCAGGAACATTTTCATGAATTTCTAGCATATCACTCCACTCTTTCAAATATATTTTTGCATCGCCTACCGGCAGCTGTTTACGTATATCTTTCCTTCCAATTCCGTTTCCAATTGATTTTCATAAATCATAATACTATAATAATAATTACCTTGATTTTTTTTAAGTCTCAGGGGACGTGAAGAAAATTAAAAAAATCTGGATCATACTTTCTGCTTACCATATTTATTGGGCTGTTGTGCTCTCACTCTTACTCTCTTCAGTTTATAATACACTTCCCTCTCTCTGCATGTTTCATTAACATATAATACATTATAAAAAATCGTAATTCAATGTGTGATGATGAAACACTATATTACTATTTTCCAAAATTCAAATAGTTATTACATTGACCAATTCTTTCACTCAATAACACACCTTCATTAGGCACGTGAGGAGTAGCTCAATTAGTTGGGAATTTGATCCTAATGATTTTCGGAATCTTGTTAGAGTTTATTAGGGTTTACCTTATTCTTAACTTTGAGACTTTATAGAAGTTGGTAAAGAGACGTTGGTAGCTAGACACTCTAGTGTTAAGGAAAAAAAAAAAAAAAAACTCTTACAACTTCAGTAAGAGTGAAGTTATCACAACTTTATATCTTTGGACTATTCAATTATATGAACTCCATTTAGTGAAATAAATGAGGAAGATCTTAGAGTTTTGAGTCAAAATGATATTTTTATTCAAAAAAAAAAAAATGCGATTTTAGTCATATTAAAATTATTGTTTAATATGACCCTCTCTTAATTTTGATTTTTTAAAACAAGTTGGCACGTTTCATTTAAACTAAAGTTTCATTTTTAAACTAAAACACTCAGATTTTAAATATGGTTTTTAAATTAAATTAAAAAAATCACGTAGCAATATGGGGTTTTGAATAAAGGCCTCAAAAAAAAGTGGCCTGGAATGAATTTTTTTAAATAAAGGTTATTTTTTAAACCAAACTTAAGATCTTAGCTATAGGGTCAGTGCACACATACCTGTCGTTTCAGGTAGTCCTCATGAGCAGACTTTTAGTTTAGTGATTATCGGCGCTTTTTTTGCTCCTACTAACATTTATTTGGCACCTGTGTTTCTTCTTCAAATATATGCTGAGTGAGTGAGTGACCTTAGGGCCATTCATTTACTTAGCTAAGAGACATCAGACATGCAGACAAAATGAATACCAACAAACCCATAAAATCCAATAAGAAGAAACCATTTTCTACTAAGATTTGGGATTAATGCAACTTATTTATAAGGAGACCACCCCACCCCCAATCACCCCCGATGAGAAAAGAAAAAGAAAGTGTTGAATAAAACTACAACTGTCTTTGTCCATTTCTGTGAGAGCAGCACGTGATCTTCTTGTGACTGCCAACTGCCGACCCCACCCAGTACAGGTTGTGAAACTGATACATCACTTTCCTCTATTTTAACCTTTTCAATGCCAATCCTAATCAGAAAAAAAAATGACTTCTTGCTTCTGCTTTACATGCCACACATTCATTGTCTCTTTGCACAAGCAGTTAAAATTGGAAAAGTAGTTTTCCTACATTCTTACAAAATATTTGTATAATCTCTCTAAACAAATTTGTGAATTTAGTCTAAAAATAAAAATACTCAAAAAAATCCTCCCATATGTTATGGTAGTAGTAGTTATGGTAGTAATTATAATATATTATTATATTGGTACAAAATATTTATGGTAATAGTCGTATTTTATCTACTAACATAATTGTTCAATCTACTATCATATCATAAAGAGATACTTTGAGGATTTTTTTATATCAAGCAAACCACAATTAGAGCATGTATTAAATCCTTATTTTGCTTTTGATCGAAACCTACTTTTCCCTTTAAAATTTGAATATAAAAAAAATTCAAAGAAAATAGAATTGTTTAACAACTGACATACTCTGTCAAAAAAAAAAAAGTGACATACTCTTACAAGACCTTTTTTGGGAGGGGGATGGGGGTGGGGGGTCAATAATGTTATCAAAAAAGCCGTCTCTATTATTATATGTGATAATGCAACCCTTTTTAATTAATCAAGAATGATGTCGGCTCCTAAAGTTTGATGTCAATCTGAAAAAGAGAGACAAAAAAAAAAAGAGTAAAGATAGGAGTACTTTTTTTGTTTCTGTAGCCTCTTATTCCTCCAACTGTCAGACTTTCCACGAGGGTGACTAAGTCAGATAACACCGACCTCATTTTACTTTTTGGCTTCTCAGGTATGCTCCTCCTATTGTTTTCTATTAAATACTGAGGATTCTGATTTTGGGAAAGAAGGGGAAGAGTGTGCCTTTGTTTTATATATATATATATCCTACAGGAAAGATATGTCCAAAGCATCCACTTAACTTTACAAAGGCATAGAATTAAGGGGGAATAATGTTAAGTAGCACCACCGCACCAAAAAAAAAAGGAAAATAGAACTCAAGTCCCTCAAATCACCCTCAAATCCTACAGATTATGCATCTTCATCTTTTCAACTGTGTCTGGCTAGGATGCTCCAAGACTAGGGAAGTACCTGGGATGTGAGAGTTTTCCCAGACTAGGATGAAACTGCCAATTCCCACCAGTTAGAGTAAAACACCATGTAGGCTGGCCCCCTTTTCGTGGTCTCGCCGGGTAGTTTCCTGCAAAATTACATGAACCCAGCAGCATCAAGCCGGCCCATTTTGTGGTTTTCAAGAGTTTAAAAACAAAAACTTGCCTTACAGACCGCTAAAATTTAGAACCTGGGGTCCTTTATGTGGGCTTACATGTGCATATCATTGTGGATTACAAGTACAAATAAATACAACCTTCCTGCTGTCATCTGCCCACCAGATTGTCGTATAAATTTTCCTTACCTACACTCCGGTGCCCAATACTTTTATCCAAGAAGCTTTCTTTTCAAATGAACTGTATTTTTTTACACACATAACATATAAACCTCTAGAGTAAATAGCCAGAGAAAAAAAAAACCCAATATCATCAGAAACTATATAAATGAATTTAAAAATAAGTAGGAAAAAAGAAGAGTTCTTTCAGTTAATAATTAACAACACTAGGGAAATAAAATGTTGCTACTTCTGATCTCCAACAAGGAGCTCCTAAAACATTGTAAAAGTTCTAGTTCAACATTTGCATAATTGCATTATCTGCCATATACGAGTTACAACCAAGCGATTTCCCTATTTTAGCACTTGTGTTGTTGTGAGGTCTTCCAATAGAATAGATCATCATGTACAGCCAGGTCTCTTGCATTAGTTTCAATCCTGCAGTAAACATGACGCCAGTATGAATAATAATGTCCAAGAAAGGTAGGTGACCCACACCAGCGAACATTCCTGATATTTTAAGACATCAATGAATTCTTTATCACACCTGAACTGGGTTTTATTCGATTCAAGTTGAGTATAAGGAATAAGCATCTCCAGCCCTCATGCAGCAACTTTTTCTAACTCTTCCAGCCCAAAGCCTTTAGATCACCTTGTTTTAGCTCAACATGTTTCCCATGCCTGGAAGTAAATAAATCAGCACAGAACTGCTCAGTTTTCCTCATAAATAGAATAGAGACTTTAATTATGATGCATGCAAGCTAATCAAGGTATATTGATGTCAAATTGAGTTACAGCTTTATGTAAAGGAAGTTACAATTATCGTAAAGGTTGAATCTATAAGGATTTGGATCTATAATGTATATCATGCTCCAACCCACATGCAGTCTCATAACTGCAGGGTTTTAAAAATATTGGCATTAGCCAACAACAAATGCCATTGATATTTTGATCAGCAAGCCCATCTCTGAATATATTTGGGTGCTCAGGCCACATCTGGCCATTATTATTATTATTACCGCCCCTCGATTACAGGCGCCATTACAGCCCCATTCTTTTAAACTGCGCACCAGCGTGGTGAGTTCCCTATTACGTCGGCAAGATTTTATTCATTAAAAATACTACTAAATTCAATATTAAACTACTTCATAAGCTAGATTTAAGTATTCAATTACAAAAGAAACTCAAATCCCTTTATGTTGACAATCCTTTACAATTCTGGGATAATAATAAGATTTATGCTACTCTTAAATTAAAAGATCCAAATAAGATTATTAGGGTAAAACCCATGAGACATAATGAATTAGATATAAAAGAATTTCAGCAACAACTAAATGAATTATCAAATCTCAAATTGATTAGACCCTCTGAAAGCCCACATAACAGTCCAGCTTTTATGGTTCAAAATCGAAATTAGATTAATCGAAATAAAGCCCGAATGGTTGTTAATTATAAACAACTCAATGATAATACAATTTTTACTGGTTGTACACCACATAAAGAAAACTTTAATTCATAAAACTAGAGGTAGAAATTACACTCAAAAGTTTGATTGTAAATCAGGATTTATCAAATTAAAATGGACAAAGAATCTAAACCTTTAAGCGCATTATTACAAGGTCATTATGAATGGAATGTTCTACCTTTTGGATTAAAGAATGCACCTCAAATCTTTCAAAGAAAAATGGATGATATATTTAAAGAATATGATTTTATCCATGTTTATATTGATGATATGTTGATCTCCTCAGAAAATGAAATACAACATCTTGAACATTTAAATATTTTTATAGATTTATGCACTATTTCATGGAATTGGACTTTCAAAGAAGTCTATAGTAGGAGAATCAAAGATTGAGTTTTTAGGACTTATAATAGATTATGAAGGAATCGAACTTCAAGATCATATTCTCGAAAAAATTAGAGATTTTCTAGAAAAATTAACAGATAGAAAACAATTACAAAGATTTCTAGGTATACTAAACTATGCAGAAGGATTTATTAAAAATCTAGCTGATCTACAAAAACCATTAAGAAAATTAACTAGTGAAAAACAAAGATTTGAATTTACAAAAGAGCATGAAAACCATATAAAATTTATAAAATCTCAGTGTCTTAATCTACCAAAATTAAAACTTCCACTAGATAATGATGATCTAATTCTTGAAACCAATTCTTACGAAAATGCAAGTAGCGTGTAAAGAATAGATAATAAAATTGAAGAATTATGTAGATACACTTCGAACATTTACTCACGAAATATCATATTATTGAAAAGAATTTTTAGCGGTGTAAAGGATTGAAAAGTTTTCTGTACTTCTATTGCAAAAGTTTCTATTAAGGACGATAACACTCAAGTTAAAAACTTTATTAAAAATAATGCGCCTTCAAAACACGAATACGAAAAGAATGATTAGGTAGCGACCTATTACAGTATATTTTAATATTGAAATCATTATATCTAACAAGAACGTTATTGCAGATTTTTTGACTCGGGATAGATAATTCCAGCAAAAGACCCAAGATTCTTGAAACGGTAGATAGTCTTTCTAAGATGTCAAAGATTTTTTTATCAAATTATGATTTTAGTAGATACTCTTGATCGGTGGTTAGGCGAGATTTTCCGCACGAAACGTGTCAAAAGCTTTGTCTGAACACTGAAAGACATTAAAAATTATACATCGATGAAATGATTTTAACCTCTATTTTAAAGAAAATGATAGGCTTGAGTTTTTTGAAGTCTCGATCTTACGTGATGATGATGCTTCATCGATAAACTCGAAGCATCGGAAAAAGATTTCTCTTAGACCTCAGTTTACAGAGTGAAGCGATTTTGAAAAACTTCGCGTATTGTCTACAGGCGAGTATGAGATTACATGGAAACCGTGGGCGACTATTGATTTAGCGAGCCTGAAAAGCGAGTGTGATGATGCAGTTTATCGATGATTCACTTCTTACAAAGAGCAAATCTTGTAGAAGTACGTGATTAGTACGATTTTGGTAGCATTGCTACCATATACATGTCTACTCGATTTTTCGGGAAGTGAAAAAGTACGGATCGGATTAAGGTAATTGTAAAAGATAATTTTGGAATAATCATGATAAAGTGTGATACCTTAACAGCACTTGATTTCTTGATTGCTAGCCTCGATTCGGCAGTCAAAATTATCGATTTGTGCACTTTATTAAAAATGAGAAAGTGCGTTATGAAAAAAGTATGATTCCAAACAGAAAGATTTTTAAAAAAATTTATTGAAGAAAATGTGCACTAAATTAGAGATTTAGGTTTGGTGTTAAGAGACGGATGGAAAATATACGAAAAAGCCATTCAAAAGTTACTACAAACCGGATAGGATGGGATCTGTCATGATTTCTGTTGATTGCGGGACCACACCTGACTTAGCTAGACGATTTTTATTAAAGAAGATTAGCATGATCGAAAATGGTGAAATAGATTCCTCTCCACAAGCACTCCACTATGTGGAAAAAGAGACTAACTGACCATTGCCATAAATTTGGGTGCAGTAAGTGGAGTGAAAAATGTTAAAGTAGAAAGCAATTGAAAGAAAGATTGTTGCTTTTCTGCCCTTGGTTTTCAAAAAGTGGCCCATGGTTTGAAGCGGCCAACAGATTTCAACCCCTGGTTTTCCAAAAACTAGACAGTTGTAAAGAATATGTATTATTAGGATTTGAAGTCCAGGGTTTCATGTCCGGCTTCCCTCTATATATAGAATGTTTTCATTTTAGTTTGTAAGCGGAGTTTGGTAGACAAATTTACAACTAAGGCTTTGGGTGTGCTCACTATGTAAAGTATCAGAAAGGATTTTCAATAAGATTGTAAGTTTTTCTTTATCGCCAAACCTTTTATCTTCTTTGTAATGATTATTTAGAATATTATTACAAGCCTTTGTATAATATGTTATAAATAAAAATAAAGCATATTTTATGAAGTAAACCTTGTTATTATGGTTCCCTGAATCTACTAATTATTAATTTAATTACTACTTGAGTAGAAGAAGCAGGTGAAATTTGTCTTAGTATCTGAAGGTGTCCTGATGAAGATTGTGAGTCTATAGTAGTGCAGTGGGATTAATAGAGATATGTACTGTCTTCGGGATGCTATTCGATTAAACAATTAAGTGATAATAGTTATGGAAGCATGGTGGACCCATAGTAATGAGTGCTTACTTTATAAAATTTAATTATTTACATGATATGATGAAGGCTTAGAATTTGTCAGAACCACTACAAGTAAGCAATATGTTATACTTAGTGGAATATTATAGATTTCTTTTTTGTGGTAGTATGAAGCACGATTGACTTTGTGAAAGTATGATGTGAAATGGTATCATGATTTTGTGGATTTTTCTTATCATAGTAATATTCAGACTTATAGTAATGATTTTGAAATTGTATGATTAGGAATTGCTTTGTGTGATTAGGAATTGTTTTAATCAATTTATGTAAAATGCTCACTAGTTGCCCAGTGAATGATCCTCCCGATACAACTTTGTTTGCGGCACTTGCTGCAGAGGAATGACCTCGAAAGGTTGTCGAGGGTGGAAGCGGTTGCCAGTGTCCATGGTGCAAGGTCCTGACTTCGAGAACCCTTGATCAAGTTAGCCACACCTACATTGGCTTTGGGAGTGCAGCAACAAGCTACGATCACGAATTTTGCGAAATTGATTAAAAAAACAATTCCCTAATCCTAAAGCAATTCTAATCCATACAGTCAAAATCATTACTAACATGTCACGAATATTACTATGATGAAAATCCTAAGTCATGATACCATTTCATCATACTCACTGAAGTCAATCGTGCTTTCATATCACTACTAAAAGAAATCATAAGATTCCACTAAGTATGAATATTGCTTTACCGAAAATTTGGTAAATTCTAAACCTTCATCATATCATGTAAAATAAATTCAAATTTTATAAATGCTTCCATTACTATGGGTCCTACATGCTTATAACTATTATCACTTAATTGTTTTTAATAGAATAGTATCCCAGGAAGAGACGAGCTAGCATCTACGTGTCAGCAGGCCTCGTGGGGCTGCATAGAGTAGGGACACACATTCGAATACTACCATGTGGCCAGTCGTTTCCCTACATTTGAGCGTGAACAGATAAATAATAATTTTATATATCTTGTGGAATATAATAACAAAGGTTTACTTCACAAATATATTTACAACATAATATACAAAGGCTTGGGAATAATATTCTTGTGATCATTGATGAATAAAGGTTTGAAAGAAAAACTTCTGATCTTGTGAAAATCCTTTCTAATACTTTACATAGTGAGCACACCCAAGCCTTAGTTGTAAATTGTCTACGAACTCGGCCTGGCCCGAAATGAAAACATCCTATATAGAGGCGGGACATGAAACCACCGGACCAAATCCTAATAATACATATTCTTCTGACTGTCTAGTTTTTGGAAAACCGAGTTTGAAATGCGTTGGCCGCTTCAAACCATAAGAACGCGCGGCGAAACGGAGAAAAGCGACAATCTTCCTTTCATTGCTTTCTGCTAACATTTTGCCGATGTCGAATCGCCAGTGATATCGTTTGCTGATTCGCCGTTCGTATGTCAGGTGCGTGGAGGATCGTTCCGCTATTTTGGTTCAATCGTTATCGTTGACGCCAAATCGTCGAATGCGTTGTGGTCCGATCGATCGCGGTGATCGTCTATCGGTTGCCGTAGCTGGCGCGGGCGTTCGTGTTAAACGTTAATGGCGGATCGCCTGGTGATGCGTTATGAAATCAGCGAGTGCTGATTGATAATGCGCTCGTGCTTTCTGAACAACAGAGTACGACTCCGCCGCGATGAACGGCACGAGGCCCAAACGGATAAGTCGTATGGTAATGATTGTTGATATCGCGTTTTGTTGAAGTATATCTTTTCTTTGTTGACCGACCGCGGGATGTTGTTCGAAATGATAACGTTATTTGTTCGACTATTCTGATCGTTTGGGATTTTGTGCGAAACGATCGTGGACATCCGGGTTAACAACGAGATCTTCGCAATGGCCGCCGATCGATGGTTCTTATGAACATCGTGTTGTTGGACGTCGCGTTCTGAGCTTCAATGTCGAATGGGGTGGAAGATCGAAATAAACTGGTTGTGGATGATCGAAGGCGTTTTGAAATGGTGTTCTTCAGTAGTTCGATCGTTTGTGGATAACGTTTGCGTGATGCCGATAACGACGAAGCGTTGGCATGACGTTTCAAAAATCGGTTCGCGGGATGGGGCGCGGATCAGTCGTTAATCAAAAATGTTAATAAGATATGGACGAGATCGATCAATATAAAGATTAATGTAAAATCGAAATCTGAAGCCGCGGTTCGTTCTGAATCGGCTGGGTCGATAATGGCGTTTCTGAGTGTGGGTTGTCGGATCCGATGGGCGGTGATCATTGTCAACTTCAACGAGATCGTCGCGTCGGCGACGTCGATGACGCGTCGCGTTAACCGTGCTATTAACGCCGTTCTCTTGTGGATGGTGTTGCGGGTATCTGCCGTTATTCCGATATTATCGACTGCCGTTGCGCGATAAACAAGATGGTTCAAGACGAATCATGGCCTCGATGAAGTTGGTTTGTGAGGTCTGATCGGAGTTTGACGCCGTTTCTGCTGCGTGGTTCGAATCGCGTTGATTATATCGATGATAACGTGACGTATTGAAGATGATGGGAATCGTCGTGTTATAAATGAATCGAGCAAGTAACTCAACGCTCTGGATAAATAAAAATGTTAATGATTCTTTATCTGGACGGATTCGAATCAGTCATACGGATTGGTTAATATCGAGTTGAATCGGATGTGGATCTTCTCAAGAAGGACGTAAGGCCGTGGAGCAAGCGATGAACATCGGATCGCTGGAATATCATGATTATTTCTCTAAAGAATCGCGGCGCGGAGTTCAGACTCGAAGCGTATTGCCATCGTCAACGTAGTAAATCGTTTCTGTATCGAATTGTGTTAAATAAACCGATCGAATGTATCTGACCGCGTATTGTGTGTTGGTGAGACGAAATGGTCGCCGTTGGATGTATGTATTTGAGGCATAGATTAAGATCGTAACCTTGTGACGGCGTGGAATTAACGTTTACGTATTTACGTATTCTTTCAATCATTGTAAGTTCTGATGACGATTCCGTGTCGAAGAAGATATGGATAATTAAATCAGTCACGACGAGAAGTTTAACCGATCGATGAACGTATATGAGAAAGATCGATGCCGATGGTGGAAAATTGTTAACCGAGTTGATTATCAGTGGATGTCGACGGGATCTCGAGTGGTGGTTCTCAAAAAGATCAGAAGTTCTGCTGAAGGTGAATCTGTCAGAACAAAGGTGCGACAGACGTTTGCGGAAGAGTCTTCCGAAACCATTCTTCGTGATTCCTATCGTGGGCGATATCAGAAAGTTAACATGAAACTGGTAACCAAGCGGACATCTATGATGTCTTCATCGTAATGTTGTCGCATTAGTATGAAGATAGCGATACTCAGATCAGCGATAGGGAAGAAGACGGACTAGCAGAACCTCTAAATATATTAATACCTTCAAAGAGACGTTCCGATAATCATGTTGTAAACCGGATCTCAATCTTCGATCTTTGTATAACAATTCTTTGATGATAGCTGTGGCTTATGATCAGGACTCACAAAAAATATGTTACCGCGTTGCAAATATGGTGGGATCAGAAGAATATCGTGGATTACGGCGAATAACGAGACGTAGTATTGCTGCTCATGGGCAGGATGAACGAAAGAGGGATTCTTAAATAAAGAGTTTGAAAAATTATGGGACATTTACCAATATCCTCTTTGTGGGCTTCTTCAACTATTGTTTTTAGAGGAGTTCCACTCTCAATTTTACAGTTTAATTGGTTAGAGGTTTATGATTCACCATATTAAGTTGGGTAGCAATGATTTTGTAATCAATTGTTCTGTAGAGGTTGTTTTGTCACTTTGATCATTTTTCTTTTATTGAGGGAAGGAAATCTCATCCTTTGTAAATTTGTTATTTTATATTAATATATCATACTTTTCTTTTCTGATAAAGAAAAAAAGGACAGTTGGATTATAAGAAGAAGAAGAAGAATATAGCAAGAAAGGTATTATAAGAACGATTCAACAAACACATTGGTTGTTGTATTCTGAGACTATTCTCTGCTGAACACCGCCTCCCCTTGGTTGTTGTTCGTGCTTTGTTGGGCTGTTTTATGGCTATTTGTGGTGTTTACGTGGGGTCATGGTTTGTTTCCTTGTATTCCTATGAGTGCCATTTGGCAGCTCTCCTCTTGTCTGTTTTCTTTCACTTACTTATAAAAAAAAAACGAATGATTCAACAAACACAAACTGGGAATCTGATTAAGATGATATAACACATAATTTAATATGAAAGGACTAAGCAATCTAATTCATTGTAATAAAAAAAAACAATAATATAGAAAGCACATCCAGAAAAAAAACAAAAAAAAAAAGGTAACCACTGGATCATCTATGAAAGAAACATACCACTAGAGAAATGAAGGTACTATTAGTCCTATTAGATCCTATCAAAGTGAAGGTATTTGTAGAATAGTACCCAAGATCTGTTGATGGAGGTCTAAACCACCAATGCGAACACGTTTTAGGGCATGAATCTGGAAAAATAAAACAAGAACAGTTAAATAAACTCAAGATTAACCACTTATCAAAAAAACACAATGCCATCAGCAACAATAAAGCTAATGCAAAGTTTTTAATAATACATGCAAAAGGTAAAAGGAATGTGAAAGTGGAAAATTTAGTAACAAAGAAAACGCAAGCCGGTTTGGACATTAAACACACACACTCGCCCCCCAAATTTCAGCATAAAACAAGCCTTGAGAGGATAACTCATGGCCTCAAACTTAACTTTCTAATTCAATGAACTGAAAACACCAACTATAAGTCTTGATGGATAAGGAATATTCATTCAAAAAATATATATGATGTCATAATGATAGAGCACACACTAACCTGAAGTCCAGCATTTTTCACAAGTTCCCGAACTTCATGATTTCTACCTTCATGAACCTGCATCATTTTATGTAAGCAAAACAAAGTTAGCCCTTTTGCAGTCACATTGTAAAATATACATGTGCATTGACCAGCCAATTGCACCACCTCCAAACATATCATCAAGATTATTTGTACTGGTCAGGTGTCAAAGATCTATTGCAAATGCAGCAAGCATATAGCCAATCCAATACATGACAAGGAATGCCATACAAAGCAGTCACTACATATAATATTACACGTCTTAAACAGATGAAAATAGTACCACAATACGAAGTCTAGGTTTCAATATAGCTGGCTGAGGTGGTAGTAGCTCCACAGAGTCTGGAGTGCAATGGACACCATCGATAACAGTTCCCTCACTGATAGCTATCAAGTGACGCTTATTGACCACACCATCAATTGTTGCAATGTATCTACATATCAAGGTGTTGGCAATCAGAAAAGTAGTAAAAGAAAAAGTAGAGAAGGTATTCACGCCTCCAAAGAATAAAGAAAAATGACAATAACAAACATGTAGGCCCCACTCTAACACATAAAATAATACGCAACTAAAGGTTTACAACCACATCAAGTAAACATATAAAAAAATCCTCCCAAAAGAGCTGGAGCGACACAACAAATAAATTTTAAAATTAAAAAAATAGATCAAAGAAAATTTTAGTAATTATGACTTGATCTTTCTTTTCTTTACACTGTTAAACAAATAGAATTTTATCTATGATAAACAAATTAATAGAATCCTATATGCAACAAAAAGAATGGAATCTTACTCCTTTGATAGGTTGGATGATGGATGTGAAAGCTTTTGAGCAAAATCCCCTGAAAGGCAGCATTCTCAATAACTGGCTTCAAAACGCCACTACTTTCGATGAATGTTTATAAGATTTTTCATTACCATATTGTAGTTATGGCTACGGTATCCATGACCTTTGCCATGTAGTATTGCATGCCGTCATTGATCTGCACAATAATTAACCAGTTCATTTAACCAATAATAAGCCGATAACGTGAATTCTTAGTTTTGGTACTCAGGATTTTGTTTTGTTCTGGAAATGCAAAGTATCACTCATCAGTTTGGGCCATGCGAGTGGGCGTGCTTAATGAATAAATGATATTTATATAAGATGTGAAGATTCAAGGAAAAGGAATACAAGTTTTCTCCAAAAAAGAAATATATCAGAGAAAAACAGTATCTACAGAGTTCAGTGCCATACCCATTCTGACTAATCATCAAGCCAGGAACAAAACAGGTTGGATCTTTCTATAGGAATGAACGATATTGCCTATAATATTTATCACATTAACCCACATATAATGGGACAGAAGCTGGCTGAGAAAGGGCGAATAACTAATTACCTGTAAGAATGATTTCATGGATCAGTGGCTGAGTTGTACACCCTTTTGGCTTATTCAGGGCAAGATACTGGGAGGGAAGAGAGCTTCTTAGGAAGGCGGACATTCATAAATCATATCCCTGGCTGGATCAACAGGTCTGCATTAGTCAAAAACATATATTGGAGCTGAGTACCAGTCTGGATGTAAAGTAAATAGTTTTCAAATTCTTCTTATGACTTCAAAACACTAAAGTTATATTTGGTCTTAAAGTTGAGAAAGCACAAGAAAGAAAATGAGAAAATGGAACAAAATAAAAAATTAACAAAAACATGATGTCAAACTGCAATAATTAATTTTCTCATTGCTATCCAAATTATCTCTTTTCCTCTTCTATAGTGAAAGAATTTGAAAGGTATAATTCACTATGTTTGATTATTTTCCTTTCATACATCATGCAAAGAAACAAACAACAACAGAATTTGGATTTCTTCTATGATTATACAGTTTTGGTTTACAGTGCATATTGAAATTCCCCAATGGAACTCAATTCATTGGAGTTAGACTCACAGTAGCAGGATATGTCATTATCAATGACTTAGTAATATATGGAATATGGGATCACTGGGGTGTGCCCACCCAGAACCATTAACAGTAACTCGACCTTCAAAATAAAGCTCTTCACTGCTCCTTCTCGATGCCACTGAGGAACAAAAATTACACCAGCCCAGTCGTTCAAAGACGTTTATAACTGATAGTAGTATTCATGAAATCCTCACAATCTCTATGTTCATAAAAAAAATGTGGACTACCAATGAAATTGGATCTTGTTTTTTGATCTGCGGGAAAAAAATGTTGAGTTAACAATACAGTCACAGATTCAAATTCCTTTTTATGACACCAATCCTTGAACTTTCTTCCTTAGCCATACAATTAAGTTACACTGACGCCACATAAATGAAGTCAGCTTTATAAACAGTAATTACACCTTTTTGGTTCAAGAAAAAAGAAGTAAAGTCTACTAATTGACAGACAACCTAATTAACCTTTATTGATAGTCTTTGTTATTAACATTTGTGAGTTGATTTTTTTTTTTGGATGGGTTAAAGCTTCGATGAGACACAATGTTATTACGTACATTGAAGCTGATCAGATGTTTGACTGTAGAAACTAAATTCGTTGTCTCCTTCACGACGAGTCAGTATACTCCAGTAACCTTTCGTACTTATTGCGTTGCAACATGACGTGGTGAATCTGAGTTAAACATATAATGAACTTGAGTTGATCCGTTCTATTCACATAAATGAAACTCGTGCTAAGATTTTAAATTACGAGTCGCATTTCAAAAAAAGCTAACCAACAAAAACAACTTTGTATGACAGACATAAATATGTGAAGCAAAATCCATAGTTCATGAACAAAAGCAAAACCAAACAATTTATGTCCAAATTCAAAAACACAGAATCACTATTTTTCATAGTTTCCACGTATTCAGTTTGCTGTGCAGTCTATTATTTTCTTCTTTGATCGAAGGGCATTTATAACATAACTTCAACCAAAGTTAAAGTCTGCTAATCTTGAAATTCAGCTCCATTACCTCCAGCAGCAGACCTTACTATGGCAGACATAGACGGATCCCTAAAATTCTCATTGTAAAGCCTCCGCGCGGCCTTGGAATGCTTGGGCTCCCCCGGCGGCGACAAGCGGCGCTCTCTTCTTTCTTCTTCTTCTTCTTGGCGGTAAAATTCGCTAGTATTGTGTTTAGATATTTCTTCGGTGGGCGGACTGAAACTTGAGTGCCATTCGCATGGAGTCATGGAATGAGGAGAGTTTCGGATTGAGGTTTAGGGTTTTTTGGTTGGGGCAAGAGATGTTGAATTCTGTGGTGGAAAGGTGGTGAAATTGAAGACGTATGGTGCGGAAGTGTCTGCGAGCGAGGGAGGGCTTGGAGAGGTGGAATGAGGAGAACGCAAGCGAGGCAGCCGCTACCGCCGCCGCGGCTGTAGCTCCTGCTGCTGCCATTGGCGGGTGTCGCCTGCTTCACGATTTTTTCGGGGACGTGGGGCGGTTGGCCACTAAGATGGGGGCGTATCTTGCGACGGTATGCGGTCGGCTTTGATTTTTTTTTTGGTCTATTGAACCGGGCTTTGCTGGGTGAGAATGACCCGGCATTGCTAAAGAAAAAAATAGTAAACTTGTTCCTCTCTTTGAAAACTTATGCATGTTTGGTTTCTAATATTTGAAAACTGTTTTCCTTTTTTTAAAAACGAGTAAAATAGAAAAATAAAAAAAACATGTTTTATTTCTCAGTTTTTTTTTTTTCTGAAATACATAAATACACAAAAATCATTAAATTTAAAAAAACAAATAAGGGTTTTGAATAACACCATTTTTCGGTGTTTTTATTGTTTAAAAAAGCTATTTTAAGAATATATATTTTTAAATACATACTTATCATTTTGATATTATCTAAAAACTATTTTATTTGTGAATTTAGTGTTTTTACATGTTTTTCGTAACAAAAAAAGAATATGAATCAAACGATGTTTTACTTTTCCCATTACTCTTATTTTTTGAATATAAAATAGTTTTAAAAACATGAGTCAAATAGTACCTGGTTTTTTTTTGTTAACACTAAAATTAAGAAAAAAGTTAAGGGGTTTTATTGGTTTTCCTACAAACAAATTGCTTTTAGACTTTAAACAATTTGTTTTTTTTTTTTATTTTTGCATAACTTATTTGTGAATTTTTTTTATTTTTGAATATAAAAAACAAAGATATTTGGTTTTTTCTATTTATAAAAAGTCATATTTTAGAATATACATCAAATATTTTAAAATCCAAGATGGTTCAAAATATTTTAAAAACACATAATATTTTATTTTGGCTTCACGAATATATTATTTTTTGAATTATTATGAATATATTAATTTTTGAATTATTAATTTTATGTTTTTTTTTTACATTTATTTATTTTGCATTACATTATAATATTTATGTTCCTCACAATTTTGTGAGACAGAACCTGACCCTTCCCCTCCTATGCCCATCCTAGCTCTTAAACATATTATATTTTAGATATATGGGATAAATAATTTATTTATATCATAACAATTATTTATATATTCTATTTTAGTTATAATAATTATTTTTTGTAAGAATGATAATAATAAATTATTTATCATTTTAACTTTTTTTAAATATATTAACATGTTTTTTTTAAATGATAGGTTAACATGTTATATGCATATTATAAATATTTTTCATTTTATCATAATAATAAAATTATATTATCAGTACTGATTTAAATTAAACTTTAGCAAGACCATACACAGAAGTAAAAGGCAAAAAGAAGGAACATATTGGAAAAAGTATTAAACCATGAGAAATTGCATAATGTTAAACAATCAATCAAGAACCTAAGGTGGGAGATTATTTGTGGTCTGCAAAACATTGTTGAAGAAAACATCTCCATATTGATTGTATAAGATCTTAACATTATTGAGTAAACTGCTGTGTTAACCCAATAATTAAAAAAAAAAAAAAAAAAAAGAGTATAAAACAACAGGGACCCCCTTCAATTGATAAAATCTTTCGGGTATTACATCTTTCCTGCAATCATTTTGAATCGAAAAATCCAGCTCCCAGAAATCAACTGTTTAAGTTTTAATGAACCCTAAAACAAAGTCAATAATTAAAAAAATATATATATAAGACTTCTGGACTAAAGAACAGGTTAAGGTGGGTATGTGTATGTAAAGAGAATATCATTTTATTAGTGTTTCCCATCATAGGGCTTAGACATTTCTGGATGACTTGAATGTCTCCAAGAATTCCTTAGCCTTCTGCAACTCTTTCTTCTTCCTTGAACGGTCCCATTTGTGTTCTGTTGCCAGTATCGATTATCTGGGGCTAAGAAAAGAGCTATCCTTGCATCGGTGTCAAGAAAAGCAAGCCGTGATCTCCTAGCGATGAAATCTACTGCAGATTCACAGTACTCGTTACGGGCACAGTATGCAACTTCAGCCTCTAGGAAAGGGTATCCATGGGCAAGCCGTTTCCCCAGATGTTCATCCTGAAATGGAGAAGATGAACTCAAAATGTTACAATCACAACCATCTAATTAGTTGAATTCACTTATTCTATTTCATAGTTTGTGCCGTATAAGCAAGAAGCTAGAGTAGTTGTATAGCATGATTATATTGAAATACAGTGTGTTTAAGCTAACATGATTAAATGAGTGGTTTTTCCAACTTAAAGAGCTCTTTTAGAGGCACTTGGAAGTCTTAAGGAAAGAAAATAAAGAAAAAGTGGAAGGAAAATATAAAAAAAATAGATTTAAAACTTAATAGAATTTTATAAGGACTAAGAATTTTAAAATAAGTACAATTTTGAGGATTTTTTATTATATTTTATTTTCTTTTATATTTTCCACATTTGAAATAACATTGAAAATAATTTTACAAGTATTTTTTTCTTTGCTAGTATTTTCCGAGGTTCGAATGGAGCCATAGTGTTTGTACTTGACACAAGGCAAGGGAAAATTCTGTTCAAAATGAATTAAGAAATTATAAAATTTGTAAAATCAAGATTACTAGACAAAGTGGAATAAAACTCGCGCAATATAGGATATCTCCCACCTTTAATACGATGTCCTGAGCATGAGAGCCAAACTTCTTGTTGAAAATAAAGAAAACTAGGGGCATGTTTGGTCACAGTTTTTTTTTGAGAACTGTTTTGTTCTCAAAAACAAAGGCCTCGTTTGTTTCCCTTTTTTGTTCTAAAAGCCTGAGAAGCCCAATTCGGAGAACAAAAATAGTTTTTCAAGAACTCCATTTTGGTATTCTCTGTGTTTTCCAAAAAGCGAGGAACCAAACAAACCCTAGGTTTCAAAAAACCGGAAAGAGATCTTTTGTTACCATCACAACTATGTAATCAAGCATGGTATATGTACACACCTGGGCTATAACAGCCACTCGATCAGCCATAGTACCATATGCATGAGATAAATGCTTTGCAGCAGCAGTGTCCATTACACCAGGAACAACTTTCCCCGTGTATGTCCTCTTCATGCGTACATATTGTTGGGCAAGCGCAGTAAAAGAAGCAGGGTCCCATTCTTCGGCTCCAGAAGAGCAAATTGTTTGTCAAAAAAACGCATTCATTAGTTGGACTAAGCTTTCCAGACTTTGTATAAGCTGCATCAACAGCATCTTCTGCCATGCTGAAACCGATTCTAGTAAGTATAATCGTGCTTGTAAAAACAAGCATAATGATAAAATCGTAGATAACTGTAGTTTCATTAGACAAAACAAATGAAATCTAAATGGTTTACCAGTAATAGGCAATTTCAGGTTTTCAAGATAAAATTACCTCAGGTAAGTGGTCCATTTTCCACTATGGTGTGACTAACCCAGGGTAATCTTCACATACAACAGAATCTCAAGAAATGCTCTCAGTGCTTTGCCTTTGGATCCACAGCCGGGCGAATGCCACTCCAAGCAGAGAGAACATCTGTGCGCCGTACCTAAATTGTCCCATCATACTTTAGACTCCAGAAGCAGACTGGATAAGAGGAGGAAAAGAAAAGAAAAGAAAAAGACACCTACACTGAGTGACTAACATTGAATACCTCCAAATGCTGGCTTATATAATCATCAAAGTAAAAAATTCCATATTCATGGAGAAGACTGCCTAACATAGATACAGTGATTCTAAAACAACATTAGAAGAAAGAGCTGGTTTAAGTTTAGGTCGTGACTTTAACCTCAAGAAGCAATTGGTCATTTCTAAAGTTCTAGAAGTGACTGGCCTACTGATTATGGATGTAAAAAAGGCTGTATTGAATTTTTATGATGATACAATTTCTGTGTTGCCTCTGGATGAATTTTTGAGCTATAAATAAAATAACACACACAACCACACAAGAATGCCTATGATGTTTAGGATAAAGAGTGAAGTATGTTGGAGTAGGGGAAAAATATTACATCAAAGGTTTCAGCAGCATAAATATATTAATTTAAAGAAGTTAACAACAAACAAAATCAAACTGAAATGACCAGAAAAATTTACAGGGTCAAAGTTCAACCATAAGGCGGCAAAACCACTCTTCATAGACAAAAATGGAAGTATGAGCTAATTTGAGTTTAAATATGAGTTCAACCACAAGAAAAGATATCCAAATAAATTTGCAGAGCAATTCAAAAATCAAGATGATACAGTAGAATATACCACCTAAAGAAGATATAGCATTTATTAAAGTAAAGAGATTTAGAAGAGAACTCATTATAACATTAAGGTAATCACAGATAGCATCAAATAGTGCGGATCTCATCCTCATGGTTCCTGGAAACATTGTAATACCAGTGTTGGAATCAGTGAGTGTAGCTACTATTCTTCCTTCATGGTAACATGAATACCGTCCATCCTTAGTTTTGGGGACAATGAGACCCATTCCCTCAGGTGAATAGTAATCAGGAGGCAATATATGTACACACTGCTAGGACAGATCATTTGCTGTGATTCTTTGTCAATACATTTTCCTGACAGCATCGCCAAAACGACCCAGCAGCATTCACAATTACTTTTGCATATGTGTCAAACTCTACACACCTGTAATTTTCCAAGAATTAAGAATCATAACAATCAGAAATAATCATTTTACCGCTTAGGATAAATAAATGAGTCCAGAAGTTGTATTCCTATGACAGGCTACTAAGCAGGTCCACCTACCAGTTAAACATAAACAATTCATTATTGAATAGTAATACTCAGGAGAAGAAATGCATTCTAGGTTCAAAATTAGTCACAAAAAGCATAATTTGGTGGTCTAGAAAGAGAGCAACATGGACATTGAATAAATTCACTGGCACGAATGTTGACATAACAAATATGTGAAAAAGGTGCCTAAGAAAAAGACACAATGTGGGGACAAAAGATGGATAAAGAAATGGTCAGATTTAATAGAAAAATACAGGATAGTAATGTCAACAAACATTTTACACCAATGAAGGTGAACCATAAGCTGACTGGTTGAGGAGGGACCTCTCCAAAAATTTGGGCACATATCACTGCATAGACCAGCCAACAATAGTGTAATGATTCACCCACTTCTCTTCACTTAGATGCCAGAAGCAGGTATTAAGACACATGAAGGCATGAACCAGGAAGAGTTTATAGTACCCAAAAAAAATAAAAATTAAAAAATAAATTGTATGATGATAAGACTACTCCATCACAGTCAAAAGATTCATTTCAGGATACTGCACCTTTTTTGGCACTAATTTTATAGCTTGAGGAAGCTAGAAATAGTTTATAGTAGCAACATGTAGGGAAAATATCAGAAATATGGCTGTGGCTCTGTGCAAGATCTATAATTTATTTGGTAAAACCGAGTGTCAGCTTGAGGGTGTTACTAATAAAGAAGTGACAAAAGTTGATCCTGTGTTCAGTGGTGTACCTAGAAATTGGCTTCAGGAGGGGAGGGGTGGGGGTGTCGGGTAGCTTCCCAAGTTTGGAGACATATAAAAATTAAAAAATAAAATAAAAATCAGAGGGGGCATTTGGCCCCCCTGAGACTTACCTGGGTCCATCACTGCCTGTGTTATACATTCACACACTAACAAGGTTGGTGAAATAAAGTTAGATCCCTCAGTGTTTCATCGGTGAGTTATATATAATGACAATAATGGCTTTTAGAGTTTGACAATCTGTTAAAGCAACTGAATTTCTTTTCTTTCATAACTTTTTTCTTTCTTTTTTATTTTCTTTAATTTACATCCAGTCCTCTTAATCATACAGCACCATTGACTGTCGTAATTAGAATGCGGTTCTAGTGCACATAAAACAAGAACATTAAGCCTATATTGAGTAGACATTTCCCACTTTTAAATTTGGTTGATTTATATTCCGTGAGGACACGTAGAAAAATAACAATGTATAAACATGATAATAGCATGTTGAATGGAATGGATAAGCTTCTCGTACCTGATAGATTGTCTCGAATACGTGCACCTATTATTCGGTTTGCTAACCTCATCCTTAATAAATGATACTACTTACCGCATGGATTAGCACAGCTGCTGCACCAGCTAATGCGACAGTGCATGCCAACCCGACATTAAGTCGAGTGTTCTTCCACATGCCCATCATAGTAGACAAGCTGTGCCCTTCAAACTTCTACCAACACCCTTTCTTGCAAGGGTGGGGAAGGGTTAAGCAGACTCTTGTGCAGAATAATATCTGGACAAATGTAGCAGGCGTCTCCTGCCACCAGATCATATAATTTCAAGCCCATCCAGTGGTATACAGCCTCAAACTGATCAAAACATGCGTCAAGCTGGCAAAACTTGAACAAATTGAAGACATTCTCAATAACCTGCTACGCTCCTCCAAGTGCATGGAACATAGCACAAAGATTATTCCCATAGTCAAGATTAAAGACAGCTTTCTCCAAATACCGGACACCTAAGAAATAAATTTACATGGAACTAAATAAAAAGAAACAAATGGAATAAAACATTTCACAGGAAAACCTAGAAAAAAACTGCACAAAATATGACCAAGGTTTTTTTTGGACAAATAAAAAACAGATTCATGACTAAGTTGTGTGAAGATAATTATAATTTTCTATTCATTTATGTGATATTTTATATCAAGAATAGTTCAGTGAAAGTTGTCTACTTCAACCATTTTCTATCTCTTTCAAAGAAAGAAGAATGACCCTACAGATTGATACCATGAAGAGTTTTAAACCTTATCAGCAAGGCCAAAATTTCAAAATTGGTTTATGGTGAAAATTTGTTAAAAGTTAAGACCAACCAGGTTTTTCTTTTATATGCTTTGTTTTACAATAAGTAACCCAGATGTTTTCTTTTTAGTTCTTGAAACTTTCAAAAAACATATCTTCAAAGGTATACTCCTTTGATAATTCACTAATAATCAGTAGAAACGGGTATCAGCTAATCTGAATCATCATCAAAATTTGTGCCAGCATTTTCAATTCTTAGATCACAGTTTCTTATTGAGCTCTAACTCTCATAGATCATTGTGATGACGATTACACTGTTGTACTCAGGCTCAAGATAATCTCTTTGTTCTTGTTAATATAATATATATTTCGTATTGCCCAGATAAAAAGATAATTTAAACACAGGGAGATAGTGCCAGTAACCAACTAAAGCTTTACATAAATAAAAGCAAAATAAAAAATTAGTTACACAATACCAATATGTATCATAAAAGAAATTAAAATGTCATTTAAAACAGAAATGAATTAATATCATAAGACAGAAAAACTACATACAATGAGCACACTTGCTCAGTCTGAGGATCATAGGTAGCAGCTGAAACTCAAGTCAAAGCAAGAATCTAGAAAATCCAAAAACCAAGTAGCTCAAGTAAATAAAGAATAGTTCTTGTCAAAAACCACTAATATCTAGATCACTAGCAATAATGTTTCACCTATCAAGGATTAAGTATTCCATAAATAATCATTTTACTCTCTGTCAGATTTTTAACCATTGATTGCATCAATAGAATGATAAAAAAATAAGTATGAAACTAAGATCTCATGCACCAATCCAAATTCCATCTCAGGTCATACTATCTTCAAACCAAAGCAAACAACCACTGGACCATCAACTTGTTGATTTTGTGACCAATTTGGTTTGCGTATGTCGACGAGAATAAGATGCGACTTTTGTGAAAAGAAAAGTTCTTGCGAAAAAAGAATATTTGTGGTGGCTGATCGGTAGCCATGATTGAGTCGAGAGGGGAGTGCGAGGGGCTTGCCATGATATGGACAACTACGCTCGAATTATTTTAAGTTATATAAACGTGGGTTTTTGTTCCCTGTAGGTTAATACTTTGTAATTCCTCATTTCATAGTGAAGTTTTATTATACCCAGTGGTTTTTAAGGGTTTATGTAAATCAATGTTTTTCTTTATTTTCGTATTTCTTTATTGTGCCATTGATCTTAACACAACAAATATACCAATATCAGCAAAATAGCACAGCCATTAAGTCAAATGATTTACAAATGGGAATCCTTCATGTAATCACCAAAACCAAACAAATAAGTAATCATTGTAATGTTCAAATCATTCATTCATTTGTTAGTGATAGAATATTTGTGGTACACTTTGAAATTTTCACCGCTTTTAATATAGGTAAACTTTACTCATAAAATTGATTAGTAACAGAATGACTGATATGGTCAATAATACAATGACAGCTCAAGTGACAAATAAGTAATAGAGGTATCATCCTAAAACACATGATCGCTCATTAAGATTGAATTTCATTACTGAAAATAAAAGGATGCCCAATGGGGCATCTTTTTTTCCTTTTCCCCTTTTTTAGTTCTCACCATTGAAAATGGTAAAGAAACAAAATTCACATTCAATTGAATCTAATTGTAACAAAACAAACAGACAGTAGAATGAATTCTAGATTAAAAATTCAAAGCTACAACAAGCAAAATTCATTTTAAAATTGTAGCCTTTATCTTATTGACCATATAACAGTATCTAATAAAAAAAAGGAAAAAGAAAAGACAAATAAGTAATTCAAACATTGATCCTTTAAATTATCTACATTTCTCGAAAAGCATTCAAACAGAGTTTAAAAGCTGGGCCAACGAGTGGCAGGTAACACCTCATCTTAATACGATACTAAGCAAAATGCAATTCTTTTAATGGATAAATTCAGGCACAAACCTCCATGAAGTAACTTGACGGACACGAAGAAGTTCCAGAAGAGAAGTCCTCTCCACAAGCCCGACACGAAGGCCTCTCGCCACAGCGTCCAACGCCACGCCGCAGCCGGTGGCACCTCCGCAATACGAGGATGTCCGAGAGGATGACGGCGCTTCGAACCAGTCGTGCCGACTCCTGCACGGCTCTCGACGGACAGCACCGTTCAGTCAAACGTCTTCCAGCGGACGGCATAGCGAGGACCGCCTCGGTCGCTGGAGGGAGAGGAAGGATCCCAGAGGGCTACGCCGGCGGAAGAGCGACGGCGGCGGCTGCGGCGGAGCCTAGTCGCCTCAGGCGAGTGGAGGTGGTGGCCATGGCCGTGATCCGGTATTGCAGAGAACCGGGAGAAGAAGAAGTATGGATGATTTCTGTTACTCTAAGGCTGCGTTGGGAATCGGAAAGATGGTTGAAAATTAGTTATTTACTAGAATACCCCTCGTTATAATGTCTGGACTGAACATTTTGTCATTGCCTTATACATTAATCTTCAATTACTAATATGCCTTCCCTTTAACTACCCTCGCTTGGAAATAAACGAACTGTAGCTTTAAAATTGAAAGAAAACAAATCATAAATTTTTTGAAAAAATAAAAATATTTATTTAAAATCAATAAATTATGTCTATATTCACATCCATTTTGTTTGACCATTTATGAGTATAAGACTTTTATTTTCTATCCTCATACATTCTTCAGTAATTAAAATATCTATTAATTTAACCTCATTCAATAATTTTCCTTCATTTTTCTTCCCTTAATTTATTTCATTTATCCTAATCTTAAATTTTATATTTTAAATATATTTTTAAAATTTTATCTCTTTCAAAAATGAATAGAAAAAATTTATCCTAATCTTTGTTTTTAAGCTCTTCAATGTAGAAAAAGTGTTATTTAGTATTTTTATTAAAAAGTAATTAAAACTAGAGAGTTGAAAAAATGGAAATCAGTTCAATGCCAACTCATTCAAATTTTTATTTTTATTTTAATAGCAATACAAATTTTATTCTTAAAATATCCTTCATTAAAGATACTGAATTTTATTAAGGTTGAATTTAAATATTGGAAATTTTAACTATTTTAAAAATAAATTTCAATTTTAGAAGTAACAGATACTAAAATATTAAACATCTTATCATTATAACACTAAAAATAAATAAGTAAATGACGAATATATATATATATATATATATATATATATATATATATATATATATATATATATATATATATATATATATATATATATATATATATATATATATATATATATATATATAATAACAACACACATGTAAAAATTTATTTAATTAATATTTACAAAAAAAAAATTTATATTTATTTATTTGGCATCACAACTTAAAATATATCAATTTATGTCCATTCTGAACTAAATTCTTGAGTCACTGACTAGAATCCCATTTTTTCTCATGGCCCGTCAAATTCTTAATTATTGAGTCAAACATTATATAAATTTAGAGTTATTAAATACTAAAAATATTAATTATATTAATTAATAAAGTAAGAAAAATTAAATTAAAAGAGAGAGGTCCAACCAAATTATTCCATTCCATTCTTATTTCAGTTTACCTTTTTATCACTTTACTTTTTATCCAGTAATAAGCGTGGCCGTGCCTGCCCTCCAATCAAATATTCTTTGGTTTTCCTTATTTTTATTTAAATACGAGTTTAATTACTGTCAAAAAAATAAGAGGTTTAATTAAGGTAGAAATAATTTAGAGTTTTGAACATATTTAAATTATTTTAAAAAATTATTAAAATATATTATAAATTAAAAATAGTACTTCTTTCTTATAGAAATTTTTAGATTAATACGATATATAACTGATTAGCTTTAGAAAAAACATATTAATAAAAATTTTAATAACCTATTATCTCAAGCTCAGCCATTTGTTCATCCTTTCGGTTTCAGGGGCATTTTGCCGTTAATTCAGAGGCATCTGAACAGTAGAAAGCAAACGGTGGATCCACGTGTCACGTCTCAGCACGTACGGAAAGTTACACGGCACGTGGTGCGTGAGTCTTGATTCTTGGCTCTCCACCTCCCCGCTGTTTGGTGGTACTATCCTCTTTTTCTTAACGAGTTCTTCCGTGAAGAAACCCTTTATGTTTTATTCTTTTTCTACCACTCCAAAGTCAGCTGACTCTCTTCCTTTATCTTGTCTTTTAAATAAGGAAATTTTATAACGTTAGATAATGTTGAAGATAAATGGGATATTCCCAGTAAATGAGGCTACAACTTGGAATCTACCAGGAAGGAGTACATTCAAAAAAGGAAAAAAGTGAAAATTAAGAAAATTAAAAATAAATTTAATTTTAATAAATTAATTTTATATATTTATTCTTTTTTTTATTACATACAAAGTAAAACTTTTAAAAATGGCAAAATTTTAATTAATTTTAATTAACATACTTTTTATATTTTCAAATAGAAAATGTTTCTTTTATTTATTTTTGTTTCATAAATAATTTTAAAGTTTAGAACGGAGTAGTATCCTTTTAAGTGTTTTAAAAAATATATATATTTTTTAAGAGAATCAAATAAATCATTTTATTTGAATTTTCAAATGTTTCAATAATATTTGTAAATCAATATATGTTTAGTAGGAACATCTTCTATAGTATCGAAAACCTGATTTATTTGTTCTTGTTTTTCATTCATGTTATAAATGACGGATGGATTTTGAATTAAAATTTTGTTTAGAATGTCTATTTAATTTGTTCCATTTACTTAGATTTTGCCTTTTTCTCTTAATAAAATTATTTTTTCTATCCAATTTGAGTTTTTATTTGATTTTTTTTCGTTTTTTTATGTTTTTATTATCGATTTATTGCAACGTGTGGTTGTTTTTTAGTTTGTTAAATTTGGTTTTGTGAATGATTAACGATAACATTCTTGATCAAAAGCAAAAAAATCGCGTAATCCTTGTCATCCATTCATTACGATTTTAAATTATAAAAAAATAAATGCTTCAATTATGCAATTAATATTTCCGTAAACAAAATCTTGAGATGGAGAAAGATCAAAGATGCAATCGAGATTCGGTGATTTAAGTTCTAAAAGAGAATCTAAACTTCATATTTTTTAAGATATGGTTAGCATGTTTAATTTTTTTTTCATATGTTTAAGATTATTTACTTTTCTTAAATAAATATGGTTGAGAATAAAATCAAGTAATATTAGTCTATTTAAGTTTATTCTCCTTTTCTAATTATGGGTGTGATTACTTATCGAAAAATCATTGTCTTCACTTTTCCCTTTCTATCGTGATCATAATGGGTCACATCAATGTGCAGTCAGTGGTCCTCACAACCTATATAACGATTCTTTTATTCAATATTATAAATAACTTTTCGGATTTTAAAAGTGTTTCCAATATCTATATCTATATATATATATTTTAAAGATTCAAACTAACAGTACATATTTATGATTGAGTTTTAAAGCATATTGAAGGATATGATTTGATATTTTTATCTAATCTAATATATTTTGTTATTTAAATCATTTATTTTTGTGCAAACACGATATAATTATACGTGTAATAAATTAGTACTTGATATCGCGTAAGTAATAAGTTGATGATAAAATCATAAAAAAACAAAGTTTAAACTTAGATTTATGCGAAAAAAATCATTTTATTAAAAAGAAAATAATAAAGAAAGATGTATAATGGTGATTTAAGGCCAAAATAGCTAAAAAAATCATTTATATTTGCTTAAGAAAAAAGGGTTTGTAGAGAAAAAGATGAAAGAAGAAAAGAGGAGTGACGACTAGGGTTTTACTATATATTTTTATGAAAACACATTTTAAACTAAAAATATTTCTTAATTAACTAATGGTCTCGAATTGGCCTTTAGAAATGTGATTTATGTTTTATAGTGAGGCTTTCTTGTCAGCACATGGTCATATTCGTATGAGGATTAGTTTGAATATGGTATATTTTAAAAATATTTTTTATATCTCATGTCCTAAAATACCGTGATCTATGATGATTTGTGAAAAATTTGTCTGTCATGTTTAAAGTAAATGATACAGAAAAAGATAATTATTATTTGTTTTCATACTTTTTAAGTCAATTACATATAATTTCTTTTGAAAAACAAATTAGAATGGGAAGGGAAAATAAATAAAGGAAGAGAGCATTTTATTTTAATATTTTAAATTTTTTGTATTAAATAAAAATATACTTGTGGTAAAAGCATCAACATCCTTGACTTCAAAATGTGGATAAATAAGGTTTAAAAAGTGGGATCTATTACAGGGGTAAGGTTGATCCACTAATTTCTAAAATAAACAATAATAAAAACAAAAAAATTAGTAATTCAAATAACGTGAATAAATTTTAAATTAACTTGATGATCTTTTAGTAGATTAATAAAAATAAGAAACGATGAGTTTAGTTTAAAATAAATAATAGCGAAGTGTGCATACCTAGTGTTAGCGATTTTTACGCAAGTGCATGAGGTTGCCTGAAATGTCTGAATTGACTAAAAGTCACAGATATCGATCCAGAAAGCGAGGTAAGTTGTGGTTTTAAGCGAGGATTGGTGCCTCAAGTTCAGTTATTACCAATTTGACCAAGATGGAAATTAGAAAAAGGGTTTAAAAACAAAATAAAAAATAAAGTAAATTTATGATAAATGTCCACTCACAAGGAATGATCATGTAGATAATATGATTAGGAAAAGTTCGAGATTGGGTTATCTTTCGATGATCATTTATGGTTGCTCTCTATGGCGGGGTCGTTGGCGTGCACTTGTCATGTTGAGGAATCGATATGAGGTTTATACTTTGGGTGTCTCATCGATTTAACCTTGCATTTCCCCTGTTCTCTTCGGTCCAGTATATGTCATTAAGTATGATACTTTTATAAGGAAGTGCTTTCTTTAGAATCCCCATTGGTCCTCTAAGGTCTTAATGGACTACAGGATCTTTCAAATATCAGTCTCTGATCAATATATTACATATATGTCTTAGATGGTGTAACTCTAATAATTAATCTGACCTCAGGTGTTCTATTTAATTATTTGATTATGTTAAATTAAGTATTTAATTAACTAATTCATACCTTAAGGAATATATTAAGGTATAATACGAAAATACCAGGTGCTAAATGTGAGAATCAAAGACCCGACTCATAATATGGATTAATTACTTAATGTAGGAATAATCAGAGGCTTGAAAGTCATGTGATTTGAATATTCAATTTAATTGCTAATCTAATATAAAGTTGAATATTAGCATGATTTTGGAAGTATATTTTTGAGGCATGGATCTTTGGCATTATCATAAAGGTGATCTTTGACGTGACAGATCATTAAAATGATTCTTTCTACATTGATATATCTGATTGATTCAGTTGATCAGTCAGATCTGGGTTATATTATCTTAATATGTTTGCAGTACAAACCACTAGAATACTTATCAGTCATTTTGTACTCCTTGGAGCTGAAGCCATGTGTGTTTAGTGTTAGACTTGGGACAGCTTTGTATAGCAATCCAGCCAATCTCCCGCTTCTTTATAAAAACAAGTCAGGGTTCTTTACAGTAAGAGAATTGTGATATCATGCTCTGTTATCTGACTAGTTTGAGATCATAGTTATATTAATCAAGACTCCTCATAATTGCCAAACAATTCTCTAATCAGCGCTATTCACTAAAAACCCATAATTGAACACAAGAGTTAATAATATTAAATATTAATATTATTTCTCTTTAATAAAAATATCAATAATTAATTGATAAGATTTCTATCAAATCAGTTAATTGTTCTTTGATATATAGACTATCAATTTATACAATAGATAAATACATTGGCGGTGACATGTATCCAGTGTGAAACATATTAAAGGATATTTCATACAAATTCCATGCTATTGTTGCTATATAATCTGATAATTAAATAATCTTTTGCTCCCAAATCATCAGATGTTGTTTGTTCTTAAATGAACCTCCTTATTGGCAACTCAAGAACCAATAATCATTTATTACCATCCTATAATAGCTCGAGTTGAGAAGAATAATACTTGAAATATTGGCGAGATTTGTTTTAACCACTACAAAAATTGTACCGATAAATCTCACTTTGATCACCATAAGAGTACAAGCATAATTTGCACTAATATTTTATAATAACCAAGACCAGTTGACTTTAAAATGTTTGATTCTAATAAAATGACCTGTTTAATAGTATGATGTTGTTTATCAAATAGAACTGTGATCATTATCTTCTGAACACATTATGATCATTATATCTATGATGTTCATGTGATCATATCTTCTATGAGCATTCATATGGTCTGTATACTACAATTAATGGGACATATCTTTGAAATATTAGTTGTGCCTGATAATATGAAAAATAACTTCGTATTGTATTAAAATTAAACTCAGAAAAATATAATAACACATCTATCTTGTTCTAAAAAAACCTGAATAAACTCCCCATGCATGTGATACGGTAGACTCTTAACATATAATCTACATGTTTCTCGAAAACTTCGACCAGTGGTGTCTTGTATCAGTATGCTAAATTTTGCTTTGATCTTGAATCAATATCCCCTTGGAAATGCATTATATATGCTTGATAGTTTCCAAACTCGGCACAGAATATACGCATATAATCTCTTGTTCTCCATAGATATTTAGAGAATATGTTTCATAATCGATGTTCTTCTCTGGATCGGATTGATGCAGGCTAACGATTCCCCTTTGCGTAGCGAATATCGCACAGTACGCGCATGGCATACATGAGACCTACCTGCTGCTTAGACCAGGTATCCCTCTCATACGTTCTTTCTTCGAAGTTTTGGTGGTGCTCCTTGAAAGATGAACTCCATGCACGAAGGAGGTAAAGTTCCCTTCTTGGGGTACCATGCTAACTGGCAAGGTATATATATAAAGCTTTAGTCTTTGCTAACACCTTATTCTTAGGTCTCGTGAAGTTTGATTCCAAGAATATAATTGGCTTCTCCCCAGTCTTTCATATCAAATTGCTTTTGCGCCCGTCCTTTTACACTTGATAACACCTCTGTATCGTTTTAGATTAGTAAAATGTCATCTACGTAAGGTTAAAACTACTTTTGTACCTTGGATCCTTTTTGTAAACCACAGGTTCATTAGGACTTTTTCTCAAAACCATATAAAGTTATGAGCTTGATCAAACCCTAATGTTCCATGTTACGGATGCTTGCTTTAGTCGTAAATGGACCTTTGCAACTTACATGCCATGTGTTCTTGCCCTCTCGCTATGAACCCTTCTGGTTGGTGCATGTAGATGTCCTCTTCTAAACTGCCATTTAAAAATGTTGTTTTGACATCCATTTGGCAAATCTCATAATCTAGACTTGCGATTCTGACTAAAGAATCAGGATGGATTTAAGCATGACTCTTGGCGAAAGGTTTCTTCATAATCTATCCCCTCTTTTGGGTATAACCTTTTGCCACCAATCTAGACTTTGAAGGTTTCTACATATCAATACCAGTTATCCTTTTCTCTTGTGGAATCCATACACCTATAGGTTTACCCCTTTGATTGTTTCTCGAGACTAGGCCCGAGTTAGAATACATAGACTCCATCTCTAGAGTCCGTAGCTTTGAGCCACTCACATTGCATCAACATCCTCGGTGCTTCTTTGTAATTCTGGGATCCTCGCCAGCTCATCAGTAGTTATAACAGTCACGTTCGCCAATAAAGGAATATCTCGATAGACTTGCGTGTCGTTCTCCACTGCGTCGACTTGCTAGTTGTTGTGGTTCTGAGAAGATCCTCTTGATCATTTTGAATTTGATTTTCACAGTTGTTACGGTTCCCTTGTATATACACTGCTGTTCTACTAATATGGTTCCACTCATGCTTGTTCACTTTCCAAGTATATTTTTCATTTCCCTACGGTGAACACGCGATTAGGAAACAATAGTAACACAAATAGGTCCCAGGTCGAATTGGTTTAGGCGATTCTTGAGCTAAGTCAAGCTCCTCAAGAATTACCTTACTCTTGGGCTTAAAATTGTTTACATAGTCTTCCTCGAAGAATTTTGCATTAGTGCTCACTATAACTTTCTTCTCTGCGGAACTATAAAAAAGTCCACTTCTCGTTCCTTTAGGGTATCCAATAAACAAACATACTTGATGCGAGATTCCAACCTATGTGGTTCCTTTCTCCAAGACATGTGCAGAAGCACACCAGGACATACGGATATGGTTTAAAGTAGGCTTGCGCAGTTCTTAATTCGGTGGGTGTCTTAGAAAGCCTTAGAAGGAATCCGTTTAAATAAGTATGTAAGGTCTCAGGCATGTATCCCCAGCTTGATACAGGTGAGATAGACAACTAGCATCGATCTCACCACATGTCTGAGAGAGTTCTATTTCTCCTTTACGCAACTCCATTTCTTTGAGGTGTTCAGGGGCTGATAGTTGTGAAGCCTCCCTCTTGAGTTAAGTAAACTTAAACTCTCTAGATAGGTATTCACCACCTCGGTCGGATCGAAGTTGTTTGATATGGACACCTAATTGTTGCGCACTCAACATATTCTCAGAAATTTATCAAAGTTTGGACACCCCAGCGCATTAAGTAAACAAAACCATATGTTGAGTAGTCATACGCTGCTTGTTGACAAAATACTCATACCCACCTCTGGCTTGAACATGCATTGGTCCACATACATCAGTATGCACCAAGATTCAATGACCCCAGTTTGTGATATCCTTTGGCCTTGAAGAGAGACCTCTTGGTCGTACCTTCCCGAAACCGGGATTCACATATTGGTATAGGTTCAAATGCTAGGAATTTAAAAATCCACTTTCACGAACCATGTATCCTAATGGGATTAATATGACCTAATCGCAAATGCCAAGAGTAAGTTTCATTTGATACTTTCCTTTTCTTGGCAAGGTGTTATGTTCATTTCAACATTTCAATGGCATTTATATCATGGGACAAGGGACTTAAAAAATAAAGATTATTCATAAGATCAGAGACAGATAAAGAATTTACTTCTTATTGAAATTGAGGAATTAAATTGTCTTGTATCAAACCTTATTCAGACTAAACAATGACAAACAAATTCCTCTTGTCAAGACAAAATAAAACAAATCTTCTAAGCATAGAAGTCTATTATTCTAAAAAATTAAAACAAGCGGTCACATAGCCTTCAGAATTAGCTCGGTTCCCGAGTTTAGTATCTTTGTCCTTTAACGATAGGCGTCTTGTGTTTTGAACCATTGCAAAGAGTAACAAACATGATTAGTGGCTCCTGAATCAATGATCCACTTATCATTAAAATTATCCACTAAACAAGCCTTAACAACAAGTAAATCACCCATACCTGGCTTTTTTGTGGCCTTTGGGCAATTACGTTTCGATTGTTATTCTGTCGCACTTGAAGTACTTGCTTTCATTCTTCATTGCATCGATTTGTAGCTGGTATCACTATCTTCTTTTCTTGTTCTTGTTTCCACCCTTAGGTTTCCTTTAGGTTTAACGAGAACCCTCCCGTAAAATTGATGTGCACGGCTCTTTGAGAGGCGTTCGGCACTCTCGACTAAGTAAATCAGTGAGTGTTGGTCGGATCCATCTTATGCATGTTAATTGACTTTGGCCCGGTTAGAATGTTTGGCGATGATTGCGAGATGAGATCTGTTTCATCACGAGTTTGCCCCAATCCTTCAAAACTCGTGATGTGTGAAATGTTGCCAACGACGGTCCTTCACCGCCCGCGATCATATGTGTGTTAATCGAATCGGTGATAGCGGTTGTCTCTGAAAGTAGTACTTTAGCAAACATCCTTGATGGAGCATTTCTACTCATTTGTCGAGAGGTGTTATTCTTGCACTGATGACCACGACAACGGCAAGAATATAACATCGAAGTGAAGTGTTTGCATTCTCCCAGTCATTACGTTTTTGTTATATCATTAGCACCCGACACGGGATAGGCGGCAGGGGTATCGAGCGAGCTTGATTTTCGTAATCCAAGCGATGTATAAGTTTGTTTTTCAATCTTCAAAGTTATTTCCATCCAATGGTTTTTGATTCAAAATCATAGCCAGAGGGTTGAAAGATGCCATTTTCTGAAAAAAAATTTATACATTGTGCACACTAATATTAACTTGTATATTATACAATAAACATATATTTAGTAAATCCAAAACAAAAATATATTTGTTGTTTATTGTGAAACAAATAATTAGTTTCTATAATAAATGCTCACGGTGGGTAAGACAGGCTATAACAAAGCCCCAAAAACTTGATCATAAAATGAATAGTATCCATCTAAGTCGGGTTAAAAAAAAGTAGGTCCTGTGATTCTTTACGTCGTCTGCCCAGATGAAGGCATTTTCACCCCAGATAATATGCTCATTTCAATCATTGTTCATATATTATAATAATATTATTAAGTCTGGATTGGAGTTAATAAAGTGCTCGTGGTTTTAATCATGTTTAATTTTAAATTCTCTTAATCTACAGAGTTGTCGTTGGTGGGCCGGTCAATCTAATTAAAATTTTAAAAATTATTTAGGTCCAATCCAATAAAGCAGATCATGATTATACGATGGGGCTTCACATGACCATTTATTGTTGGACCCACAAAATTAAAGGATTTTATCATTGTTTATTTTAAAAATTCCTCTTAATCTAAGGATTCTGGGTGGTGGGCCGGTCGATCTATTAAAATTTTAAAATTATTTGGAATTGATCAGTAAAACCCGATCATGATTATCGATGGGGCTTTACATGACCATTTTATTATTTGGACCCACAAAAATTAAAGATTTTTCATAATTATATTTATCTAGATTTAAAAAAATCAAAAATTTAATTATGCACATGCGCATTGATCTGAGATAATATGGCACCACCTAGTATATATGTCATGTTATCCGCGAGCTAAAGCATGTTACCAAATATAATTTAATCATCCATGAATAAAAATAATAATATATGAATAAATATAAAGCCCCCCGATCCATGGTTTTCCTAAGAAAAGAAAAAAATCACAAACCCAATGCACCGACCCAACATTTATTAATCGTCCAGCTTTGAGTCCGGCCAGTCACATTTGGGTTGAATTTACAGGCTTGGAGGCCCAAAGTGAAGAGATTTGAGTTAAAACCAAAACTCTAAACACACAACATGAAAACCCTAATGGAAATCAAGCTACTCCACTTTGGTTTCTTGCTTCTTCTTAAGCAAATTTCTTCATTAGTCTTCAAAATTTTACAAAAAATAATCCTATACCTTAATAAAAGGGTGCACAAAAATTCTAAATGATGGAAAAAATAAATCAAGAAGGAAACCTAATCTTATAGTTAGCCCCCTTATTTTCACAAGCCCAGATGAAATACGAAAAACTCTACCATGGATTGAAGAGCCCGAGCCATAGTATTCGATAACCATCCATAAACAAAAATCATATCAAACATGCGAACATGCGAATCTACAAATATAGAAAACCTAAGTGCCGTATTACATAATCAAACACTAAAATACATGAAATTGTTTTAGATCAAATTGAGAATTTAATCTGAAGGCTCGACACCAATTGTAGGAATAATCAGCGAAAGCAAGAATCATCATGTGATTTAAAATATTCAATTTAATTCTTGTCCCAATATAATGAGTTATATCAAAATGCGTGAATTTGAGAGTATGCGCACCAAGAACCACGAATCTTCAAACTATCCTCGAGGTGATGGATCAGCGTGTGGGCGCTTGAATCACTAAGAAAGGATTGCTTTTTCTTTGGCTATTCTCCTCTTGATTCAGATTCAGATCTAGATCTAGATCTAGGGCTGTATTATCTTACTCTATTTATAGAGTATAAACCCTAGAATACTTAATAGCCATTTGGGCCTCCACACCTTAGGGCGAGCCGTAATGAACCCATTTAGTGTTTTAAACAACTTGGACTTGCTTGTATAGCAAAAATCCAACACTTAAAACCATAATAATCCTAAGAACTACACTAACTAACATCCACACAAGCATGAGTTCACAAAACCATCATAAAATATGTATAAACCAAGCATCAACTTCCAAGCGATCAACCACAAAGTGTTTGAGTTGCCTCATTACTGTCCAGTAATCCAACAAATCATATTTGAGATAAATATAATCTTGAAAGATTAACAAATAAGTAGAGTTTAGAATGAAAACAAATGAAATGTCGTCTTCAACTCTACACCACCCAGATACAAGAGCTCCTCCCAATGAGCTAGATCTTGATATCAACTCAATCGAATAAAAATAAACATAATCACACAAACCTAAATGGTTCGAAGAAATGAGAAGAAACCTAAAAATTCCCTCTCCAAAGCTAGCATTCATGAGTTTATAATACATATATTTAAAGGAAATGGAAAATGTGGACTTAAAAATACGTTTTACAGCCAAGTGACATTCTTTGTGAGCGCGAGTCGCCTTAAGCGAGCCATGTCTTCGGTGCCTTGTCTTCGCCATGCTTGAGCGAAGACAAGCCATGCAGCGAAAGGCCTCCTCTTTCTTCGGTCAAGGCGAAACTGTCTCTTCGCCTCGTGAACCCGATTGCTTCTAAGCAGGTTCGCTATTGTATCTTCTTTAACTTGTTTTACTTTATATTCCTGTAAAACATAAGCAAATGGGGGATTAGTGTAATCTTTAGGAATATAGATGTGAATCTAGAATTTAGGTTACAAAAATACATGCAAAACACTCTATAAAATGCTAATAAGATCCACACCTATCACCTAGCTCAATTGGTAGAACGTTCCAGTTAAAAAAACGGGACAATAGGGAATGGGAGGGAGACAGTTAAGTGTCGGTGGAACAATTTACTATATTATAATTCAAGTGTTTAATTGTCAAAAAAAAAAAGCAATAAATTTATAATAAATAACCGTCAATGGTGTATAAAAAATAACACACAGCACTCAATTGTCACAAGCAAAGCACAAATCCCTTTGGAACACATGACAAATATTATATGTCATGCCTCAAAAAAGTGGATAATTGCTTTTTATGTAATTTCAAATCAATTTTTTAATAAGACATAGCTCATGAAAATATTCATTTAATGTAGTATCAAAAGTACATTTAGTAGCCATTGAGGCCTGACTTAAACAGTAAAGGGGGAGGGTGTACGGGAGGTCCTAGGATCAAATCCTTATGAAAACATAATACTATGGAATTATAATGTAAAGTGAATAAATGTCAAAAAAAAAAAAAAAAACCTTTGGTACACATGACAAATATTATGTGTCATGCCTCACAAAAGTGGATTATTGCTTTTTATGTAATTTCAAATCAATTTTTTAATAAGACATAGCTCATGAAAATATTCATTTAATGTAGTATCAAAAGTACATTTAGTAGTCATTGAGGCCTGACTGAAACGGTAAAGGGGGTGGAGTGTACGGAAGTCGCAGGATCAATCCTTATGAGAACATAATACTATATACTAAATTATAATGCAAAGTGAATAAATGTCAAAAAAAAAAAAAAGTACTCTTAGTAATTTCTGATATAAACATTTATCCAATCTTAAGATAAAGGAAACATTTCTCTCTATCTTCAATAATAAACTCGAACATATTGTTTATCTTGTTACATTGATTCAAATACTTTTTGAAAATATGTTAGAGCCCATATTAAGTGGCAGTCCACTTACACGTGCCAAATTCTAATGAATCGATACCCAAATTTCTAAGATGTCTCAAATTAAATGGAGTTCAAGCCTATTTTTGTAAAATTAGCTTTTTAAAGCCCAAGCCTATGAAGTTAATAGAGGAGGATTCCTTTGGAGACAAAGTCAAAATACAAAGTGCAAGTAACAGTTTCCCTTACAAATAGGTTAAGTAAAAAATGAAATTTATGTACATGTGACAAAGTGGGAGCGTGACAAGATGAAAATTATGAACCAAGTCTCCCATGATGGAGAATGTAGGCGCGATAAATCATGAAACAACTATAAAAGGAAGACACATGAAGAGGAATGACAATAATCAAAACAACAATGGTGATCAGTTTAACCTTCAACAAATTCTAGTTTTTCTAACAATTTACTTAATTTTAGCATTTTTGTTTTCAAGTGTAGTACAGCTTTCTTCTATTTTTGTCATCACTTTGTCAATTCAGTTTTCCTATTGTGGTTTCTACATCCTTCAATTTATTCTGTTCAATTTACTTATTGTGGCATTATTCACTTGATTTTGGGGACTGTCAAGAGAACCAGAGAACTTATTTTTTCGTTTGATAAGAAGTTTGATTTTCGGCGTGATTTTAGTTTGGAAACTCTTTGATTTCTTGACACGTACGTGTATTTTCTAATTGTCATTATGTATGTTGAAGTGAAATTCACAAAAATCACCAACAAATCTTTGCCATTAACTCCTTTAGTTACGGTCCAAAACATACAAAAGCAGGGAATTGGCAATCTTGTGACCAGCTGAAGAATTATAGTATTTTTCGAAGTAAAAGCGATCTTAGAATCTAACTTCTACTCAAGCGAAAAATGGATTCCCTTGTTACCTTGATAGTTCCCTAGAGTCTAAGTAGAAAATGCTTTGAAAATTGTAATATATTAAGTGAGAAAAAGCGTGTAAGACAATTTGAAAAAAATTAGTAAATTTCAATTTTGTAGGAATACGTTGAAGTAAGATTGCTAAAGCATGAAAGCTTTGAAAACAAATACTTGGAAATAAAATAATTTAGAAATTTGTAAATATTGCTGATGAACTTGTAGAAACTATGAGAAAATGCTGAAATGCTCTATTGAGTGTTGGTTAATGATTGATTTGTCATGCTTTGCTTTGAAGTTGAGTCTTCCTTTTATAGGCATTCTGAATAACCGTTCAAAATTCCTTCTCAAATAGCGCTCTGTACCCACTAAAGTCTTGTTCTCAGTGTTTATCCTTATATTTTGTTCTACGTCTTATCAACCAGCGATAGCTGCTCATGTGCATGTGTGACTTAGGTTGGAGAAAAGTCTCATCCATTTGTGCCCGAGAAAAAAATCTCACAATTACAGCGTGGTCACTTTGACAAATTGAAAAATTCCAGAAATATCCTTGGACCCTTTCATGGGCATCAATCATAGACTTGAGCTTTAGGGTGGGTTGAACGATATGTCAGTTGTTTGTGCTACCCTTTGGGCGAATAATTATTCAAATACCATTTTGGCACAAAGATTTCGTTTATTGTAGCGATTCTTTTATATCCTTATGGCCCCTATGGGCCGTGCTGTATGAAAAACTTTATAATCTTAAAGAACTTTCTTCTCTCTTTTCTCATCATTCTGCCAAGGCCTAAAGTCTGACTTACCTGGATGTGGATTACAGTAGGAGGAAGGAGCGAAAACACAGGCAGGTTAGATGAATTAAAGCCCAAAGTAATACCAGAGAAAACCTCCCTTGATTTTCTTTCAAACACAAACTTTTGATCTTCCTCCTTGATTCCGCCTTGTATCAAAAGACTCTCCTTTGGGATTTGGCGGGTTCTAGGAAGAAAGTCATTTGATTTTGCCAAAACCTTCATAATCTCCTCTACCTTCTTATTCTTTCTTCTTCCCTTAGACATTTTTGGTGAAAATTCCTCGCTATTGGTGAAAGACCATTTGCTACTACTCGAACTAACGCTGCCACTATAGCTCGAAGCGACATCGTCGCTCCTCAAACTGATGTTGAGGACGTTGACTTTCAGGCTGACGTCGTAGACGATGTTGTGGCCTCCATGATCCTCCTTCTCTTTGCAGGATTCGGTTTCTTCGACCATCTTCCTGACTAAGACTTTTACCTCTTTACCTTTGGTATGAGTAGATTTGTCCCTTGCCGTTGAAGTGATTTGCGATGAATGTTCCTGTATGATCGCTGTCCATAATCGAAAGTTTTCCAGTTTTCAAAACTGGATCTTTGGTTTTGAACTTAAATCTTTGTTCTCAAACGAAAAAATCCAAGAATGCACTTTTTGGTTTTTTTTCTGAACTCCACAAAACCCTTGTTCTCCAACGAAAAAATCAAGAGAGACAATTTTTCTTTTTTTTTTTAAAACTCTAAAACCCTTGTTCTCAACTGAAAAAGTCAGAACCACTTTTCATTTTGAACTCTAAAACCATCGTTCTCAAGCGAAAATCAAAGGCGAGCATTTTAAGTTTTTGAACTTTAAAACCCTTGTTCTCGATGAAAAAAGTCTTTAAAAAAAAAAGCCGAGTGATTCTTTACCCAAAGTTTGCAGGGCTTTCCTTCTTGGTATGTAGATCTTGGACTCTCCCGCTCTACTCGATCTTTTTGCCTCGTCTACCAACGGAAGCATCACATAGGTAACTTCTCAACCTTTTATTTGATGGACTTGAAGATATTGCTTTGGAGAATACAGGTTGGGTCATGCTAGTTTATATCTTTTTGCTAGGTGGCCAAAAGCCGACCATTGCTTGAGGACTTTCTCTTGAGATACTTGATTTTTTGTGCTTAGATTGTTGATGGAAATTCACTTGACATTTCATAGGCACACTCACAAGCATAACATTGCATTAGTGGACCAAGGTGGCTCTAGGCCTACCTTTAGATGTGATGAACTTGTGTGTACTGCTTATGGATTCATTGAACACTAGCACACGTGCAATTTGATTCACCAGGCCTTTCAGAGTAGTGGACCAAAGGTGGCTCTAAGCCTACCTTTGGAGGTAATGTTTGCGTGTGTATGATGATATATTACATCTATCAGGTACTGCTCTAGAGAAATTGATGAAACAGTGGCTAAAAGCCTACTATTTATCTCTGAATATATATATATATGTATGTATGTATGTATATATATATTGACTGTTGTGTGTTGGGGAAAAACTTGCATGCTTGAGAACTGTGGCTAAGAAGTCTGGTTTGATTCAAAACTATGATAGAAACATATGTTCTCTCTTCGTTGCGGCGAACAACATCTTCACAGTGGAAAACCTCTTCGCCATGGCGAACAGCAGCTTCGCCGTGGCAAGCCCGAGAATGGTCTTTCAATCTAGCTTCCTCTTCGCTGCGGCGAGCAACAGTCTTTACTATGGCAAAGGGCTTCTTCATTGTAGCGAACCCAAGAATGGTTTTTCATTTAGTTTCCTCTTCGCCGCGGCGAGCAACAACCTTTAGCCGTGGCGAACCTCTTCGCAGCGGCGAAGGGCTTCTTCGCTGCGGTGAACTCGAGGCTTCTTTTTCTTCTTAGCTTGATTTTTTTTCTATTTACACTTGAGGAATAACCTATCACTTGGTGTAATGATGCAACAAGTCCAATTCTTTTAGAGAAATCTTGCATTTGAATGTATAGTTGCTATAATGCCCACTTTCCTTGACTTTAATTCATCATAAGGGTTTATTTTCTCAATGATGATTATGTTCCCTTCTCCTGAACTTGTCTAGGTGCTTTGTTTAGGAAAAATGTATATTCAGTGGCCTAGAGGCTTACCTTTTCACTAGGATATTTCCACTTCTATTTCCCTAATCTTGAGATAGTCAAGAAGTCTTCCTTGGGGAATCACTAGGGAATCTTGAAGAAGTTTGTGTTTTTGAGGTGAAGTGGCCAAAAGTCAACTTTACTACCTCAAATCCTATCTTAGAACTGCAATCCATATCTATTTCTCTAATGACCTTAATAATCTTAGGACCTATCTAGAGAGAACAAGGAGAACACCATGGAGAAATCAATGTGTTGATGAATGCAATGGCAGCCACTTTATCCTTCAAGTCATCCCATATTCTCCCGGGTTTAAAGTGGTCGAACTCACCTTTGGAGAAGTGTTGCTCAAAACAGTCCATTCTTAGGGAAAAAAACTTTATTAGGATCGAATGAGGTCATAAAGGCCTTTGTTTCTTCAATCTCAGTCACTCTGTATCTATTTTACAGGTTTAAAGTGGTCATGGGACCTACTTTATTTATTCATAAAACAATTGAGGGTATAACAAGTATGACATTGAGGAATACAAAATGTTTGAGTAGTGAGTGGCCAAAATAGCTTACTTTATCACCCAAAGTAACTACTAAGAATAGTTTCCCCAATACAAAATGGTTAATGAAGCCTATTTTATTATTATTGCTCTTAGTTCCTCATGCTAGTTTTTTCTTAGCCGGTATCTGACATTTCCCATATTGTGGGAAAGTATTTCTTAAATTACTTCCCATTGATGAACTTTTTTGTATGGCTCTCCTGCAAGGCTTGCTGATAGCTAGTAAGAGCATTCCGGAATGGAGTACTTGGTGAATAACAGATGGGTGTTACTCAGGTATGGAGACCATTTCCCGATTCTACGTCTTTAGCACCCGATGGCGGCACCACCTTCCAAATGAGCTCCCCTTCTTCAAAATTATTTCTTCTGACTCGCTTGTTGTAGGCCTTAGCCATCTCCCTTTTCTGGATCATGATGTGGTCAAGCGCTTATAATATTTTCCCATCCAATGCCTTGGGTTCCATCATCATGACCTCCTTTGTGACTCTTGAGGATTAAGGCCGTATGTCTACTAGACGCTCTTTAGATAAGGAACTACCACCTCTATTGGAAGCACTACATCCTATCCATATGTTAGAGAGTAAGGACTTACCTTTGTAGAATCTCTTTTAGAAGTTTTATAAGCCTATTGTAACGCCCCAAAAATACCCTAGAATTTTTATAATAATTTTATTATATATTACAGGTATGGTGGAAGCCAAACTTATTTTTCGGGAAAAGTGATGAATTGACAAATTATGAAATAACAAATTTAGTGAACGGAAATTTGAGCACCAAAACAAAGGATAAAGTGAAATTTCCATAAGGGATATAAATATCAAGAAGGGGGAGTAGAGATGGAGCCCTGATAGAATTAAAACAAGTTGAATTGCAAAATTTAAAGAGTTGTGGGCTAGTTGCAATTTATGAAAAGTTGAAAATATTAAAAATGAAAAACAAAAGCTAAAATGCATTTTGGTCTCCAATTTTGCCATAGCAAAACCGTGTGAGAGGAGAAGAAGGGAAAGCAGGAAGAAGGAGGAAGAAGAAGGAGAAGGAGGAAGATCAAAACCAGGTATGTATTCATCTTGGATCAAGTGTGTTTGATTTCCTAAGGCTTTGTTTTGGAGAATCATTATCTGTCTGGGGTTTTTGTGGAAGGGTCACCTGAGCCAGCATTAGATGTATTGGAATTAGGGTTAACAAAACCCCCCCAGGCTGTACGAAAAACATGGAATCCTCCCTTTGAGGTTGGATTTACGGTTTAATTGCAAAGGAAAAAGGGTTGGGTTAGAACAAACCCTAATAAATTTGTGTATTTGGTATGTATGGGTTAAGACCCATATTAGAATGGTTTTGAAGAAATTCATGATAGGTCTTTGAAATAAGAAGGATTGAATGATAAATTGAGTAGAAAGAGAGATCATAGATGAATTTGAGTGGTCTTGAAGTATTTATGAGGTATAGAGTTGATTGGAGTTGAAACATATGGAAAAATGTGAGGAAACACACATTCTGGGCACTTTTCGAATCCTACGGTAGAAGTTAAGTTCTCTTAGGTAGAACTTCTGGTCTGGTCATTTTGGCCAAGTCTAGAGTAGAAGTTAAGTTACACCGGTAGGACTTATGATACAGTTTACTTGTTCGTAGGTTTAGTATTTTGGCCATAACTTCCTCATTTCTTATCCGATTTGAGTGATTCAAGTGGCTAAGTAAAATAGACTTCAGGAGAACCAAACTTCAAGAAGAGAATGCATCGTCAAATTCTGATCTAAGTGATCTAAAAATTCACTCAAAGTGGGGTCATGTGCAAGAAAAAATCCCTGCATCGAAGCTTTGGACATAGAGTAGTCCGGGTTGTTTCGGACGTAACTTGAGTTTCGGTGCTCCGAATTGGGTGATTCCAGTTGGAATAGAACCCTTAGCACCTTAGCTTTAAATGATTTCAAGGACCTAGTGTCAAAATATGAAGTTAAGACCCCGGAAAATTAGTAATACAAACTGTTCCCGATTATGTCGGTAGAATTTATTAGTTGGCATGAAAATGTCATAACTTTAGTTCGGATAATCCGATTGGAATGATTCAATTCCTAAGTAAAGTAGACTCATAGAAGGGAATAAGAATGAGTCTAATTCAAAGGCGTACCATGCAGTCGCCGAGGCAAGCGAATCCATTTAGTACGATTATTTGCATAATCACTAGGTGAATGAATTGTATTTGACTAGGTGCGGGTGAAAGGCGACAACTTTGGCCTAGGATTGACAGAAAGAAAGCGAGAATCGATGTTGTGCATTTACATGCCAGTTCTCTATTCTAGTTTGTTCTTATTCGTTTCCTTATTTTTCATATTGTTCTCTATTTCGCGACATATACATATATATTGATTACGAATGATTAGTATTTGGAATGCTTGATAAATATTGTCATGAATACGTGTATTTGAGCTACAAGCGAATTTATTGCATAAAAAGTAGAATTGATTTGAACACGTTTTATTGATTGACCAACATAGTGAATTCCCCTGGCCCAGATTAGTCATGAAGATGTAAATAATTAATAATGCGAAATCACATTGCTCTTGAATAATAAACGGGACGGGATTCATGGCGAGATACATCGTGAATGTCGGGTCTATAGTCGCATGTGAGACGGTAATATTGAATGTGAAACCACATTACCTCTTGAATGACAAGCGGCGGATTCACGGCGAATCGTAGGTGGATGTCCAAATTCTATAACTATATGTCGGGAATCCAGCCTTGAAAAAAGAAAGCGATGGGTGATGAAAAGGTGTATTTGTTTATGTATCTTTACATTACTTGATATTGTATAAAGGCATTATTTTGATAAATGCATGATTTATATGAGCGAAAATGGAATCTGACTTGTATAGAACTACTAAACATGAAAATGCTTAGCCGTATTCATTTATCAATGTGCGGTCTTAGGAGTGATAGACATCGAAGCAAGACCCGAGATCGAGGCTCGAGTCATGGGAAGGAATGCAGTGTACTCCGTCATATCGATACTCCATTTCTTTCGAACTTTGACATTTTGTAAAACATTTTGAACTCTGGATCATTATTTTTGTAAAGGCATTTTGTTAAATGTAAACGTTATGAATATTTTGTTAATTGTTAATGTTTTATGGGCTTGCCAAAATAAATTGCTTCCAGCGAAGTACAATTTAAAATGAATAAAATAAGCAAATGTTTTGATAAGATAATTGGAAATGTCGGAGTAAACCAGGCTCCGGCTTGGATCCGCCAACCGGGTCGAGTCGGGGATTCGGGTCGCGACACTTTTGAAAACCAAAATTAAATAAAATGATAACTAAAGAGATTTGATTAATGACTTTAAAGGAAATAAAACGAGCGTCCCCGGGGTTTCGGTTCGGACTCGCCAATCGGGTCGGGTCGGGGTCGGGGGTCGCCACACCTATAAGGTCTCAAATAAAATTATGTGTCAATCTCTGGGATTGTCCTCAAGCATCTTCTCCAGGATGTTTATCAACACCTTATTAGAAGCTTCTGCTTGTCCTTTGCTTAGGCATAAAAGGGAGTATATCTGATGAGTTGAATGCCATAGTCCTTCGCAAAATAAGTCATCTCATCCCCAGTGAGCATGGTGCCTTGGTCAGTTGTAATGGATTGAGGAATTCCAAATCTATGAATGATCTGTTCCTTGATGAATTGGATCACATCCTTATGCTTTGCTTTTTTTAGGGACTACCTCTACCCATTTGGTGAAGTAGTTGTGTAACGCCCTAAAAATACCCTAACAGATTTATAACATGTTCAGGGTGTAGAATAAATTAAATTATATTTTTTATGGTGTTTAAATGGCTAAAAACGAAAAATGATAAAAACCCAAAAATTTTACAAGAGCCAAATAAATTTGGTAAAAAGGTCAAATGAGGACACAAGGATATACGACTGAAGTAATGTAAGTGCCAAGTATAAATGAAATGAGAAATGAAGTGAAATGATGCTTTAAAATAAGAAAAGGAAATGAGAAAAAGAAGTCTATTAATGTACTATGCATATGACGGCCACATATGACATGAGAATAAAGCCAAAAGTGGTCTATGGAATGCCCATTTGGGCATTCACGTTTTGAGAGAGCAAGGGGAGGGGAGCTAGGGCTTGGGAGAAGAGGTATTTTTGGTGTGTTTATAGCTAGGTGCTGCTTGGTCTATCTTTGTTCAAGCAAGAGGAAGAGAAGATGAAGAGGCTAAGGTAGAAAACTAACCTAACTCCTCTTTTATGGTTTTGGATTTGGGAAAAACCTAACCTTAATAGCAGTGATTTTGATTGGTTGTAGATCAATTTTGGAGTTGTTTTGGGTTAATTTTCAAAGTGCTTTTGGGTTAGGATTGGTTTTAAGGAATTTTTGTATAAAGGAAATGAAGAAGTTTCAAAGGAGTTGCTGTTAAAAAAAATTTCAAGATTAAGTTATAATCATCCACATTGAGTGATTCTAATTGGTAAAGAACCATAAGAGGTAGAGCTACAAATTTATAGAGGGGATAAGGAGCCAATTGTAGCTCTAAGGCTCCTGAATATGGGCTTAAATGTGAGTTTTGGGTGGGCGATAGAATCTTTCTATTTTGGGTGTAGTTGTGGTATTTTGGCCGTAAGTTGAGTTTCACTCATCCAAATTGAGTGATTAAAAATTATGGATAAACTAGAATTCTAGGGGAATAATTTACTTGAAGGAAGTGTATGAAATTTGTAATCCCAAAGTGACCAAAATCCGTCAAAGTGGAGCTATGTGCAAGAACAATTTGATTATGTTTTTCAAATTAGAATAGTTTGGATGTAAAATGCAATAACTTGAGTTTTGATGATCCAAATTAGATGATTTCAATTGGAGAAGAAACCTTAGAACCATTGGTTAAAATGAGTAGAAGGAACTATTACCAATTTATGGAGTTAAGACCCCTGAAATTGAGAATAACAGTAGGTAACCGAGTGAGCTGGGCATATCGACCAATTTGGCATTAAAATGCTGTAACTTGAGTTTGAGTGATCCAAATGAGATGATTCCAATTCATATTGAAAATAGACTCATAGAGCTATCATTTTCTTGAAGGATGCTTAAGAAAAATATGGCTCATGTGTCCCCATAAATTTTTTCAAGTGAAGGTGTATTGGGTAGACATCAACCCTAACCAAAAATCTTAGAATGCACAACCGATTTTTTTTTCTTGGGTTGTTCTTTGATAGTGAGATATTTGTGATGGATTAGGGGTTGGTGACGAGCAATTTTGACCTAAGAATGGGATTCCAAGAATAGGAATCGAAGAGCGACAACCTTTTGGGTTTGTTCTTCACACTTCCTTCTTTGTTTCGGTTTTGTGTTTTGTTTGGCAAAATAAATCTAAAAGGTTTTATATGAATATGCATGTGTGCTCCGTTTGAGCCATAAATGAATTGGTTTGTTCTCCACTTCTCTCTCTCTATTTCTAAAATGTTTGAAGGATTATAAAATAAGTGGATTTATTGAAATGAATTGCGATAAATTGCATATTGATTTGTTTTAAATTGATTTGTCTATTTGATTATAGAAATAATTCACATGAAAAATTGAGTATTGGAAACCAAATATTTGGATATAAATGTATATACACTATTTTAAATTGCTATGAATGATTTGAGCACCCTTAATAGAATGTTAAGCATTAGAATTCGAGTTAGGATGGGTTGTATACCCGGATAAGGGTCGAATAGACGAGTACTCGCGAGCGTAATGATGTGTCACTCGATCCGTAGTGGCCAAGGAGACGATGTCGATAGTGTTCACAAAATGATTTTTAATAATCGATCGGCAGCCCGGTAGGTATCTTTGTGTTATAAAACTTTTTATCTGGGCACATTAGCGACGAGGCCCGTGTAGGTGATTACGTTATCACGTGCACAGCTTAGGTCTAGAAATTTGCTTAAGGAAACAAAATGAAAAAGAAAATTGAAATGCATGATTTATGTTTGAATGATTTATTGCATATGGAAATGCATGATTGAAATGACCAATAAATTGTAATTTGAATGTATACGAAATGAAAATATACATATATGTATTGTACTGTATTGGTCATTGAAAAATTATACAGAGGCATCGATTTTGAAAAATGCATGATTTACTTAAACTGAAATGAAGAGAGAATTGTATTGAACCACTAGGCATGAAAATGTTTAGCGCGTTGTTTTATCATCGCGCAGGTACCAAGTGAACAGGTACGAAAGGAAAAGACCGCAGTAATTTAGAGTCAACGTCAAGGCCTCATGGAGTTGAAGTAAAGCTTCGACCCTGCATTCATGAAATATATTTGACACTTTTTGTACAAACTCTGAATTTGTTTTGTAAATATTTTGGTATTGAAAATGGCTTATAATGTCGTAATGTATAAAGATGGTAAATTGACCAAATGGGCATGTAATGTCATATTTAATGGAAAATGTGTATTGAAAACAAAATGATGAGCCCCCTTTAAGTTGAATTAGTATATACAAATATGTTTTCATAAAGATAAATATCCTTTAGAAAATGAGCATTCGAAATGTGTTTTACTGACAAAAGAAAAAAAAATTGGATTCGAAAATAGGATTGCGTCCCGGATCCGGTTCGGCCTCCGGGTCGGGTACGGGGGCGCGAGCCATTACAAGTTGCTAAGACCATTACATATGATGATGAGTGTGTTATGCGTGCCAAGTTTTTGACATTGTTACCAAGAACTAAATAAGTGCACAGCTATGACGCCAAAAACTTGTTAAGACCATTATGTACCAATAAAATCTTCAACATAGCGACTAGAGGCTAATGTCTAATCCACGACAATGGCGCCAAAAACTTGTTAAGATAAAAAATATAGAATATGTGTTTGCCTTGTATGAGAATGCTTCGTTTGAAAATTTGTGTGGTCTTAGATCACTGCATGTACATAGGTTGTACAAGTAATAAAAGTGGATTTAAGTCTAGATATTGTTCCCACGAGAATTGATTAGAAATCTAAAAATCAATTACCTCATCTACTCAAGATCCTTTCTATTTGAACTCCAAAATTTAAAAGTGATTTGATTTAAAATTATAGGAAAAATAAAATTCTATAATTATATATAAAAAAAATTCAAAATATTTGGATTGGAAAGTTCATTGGGTAAGTGAACAATGGGAAATAGATCAGTGTATAATTATAAATTTCTGCATCATTTTATAACGTGGTTAAATATGGTTTACTAAATGCAAGAACTTAGTCAAGATGCAAAGTAGTATAGTTTGGATTTCTCCATACACCATACATTTCACTAATTAGAGATCCATATTCCTTTTGGAAACATGAGTTTAATCAGTTACTTGTAGAATATAATCCTCTTTCTAAGATCTGGGTACTTTTCCTTTTCAGCACTTCACACACAAATCTTAGGACTGAAAAATTCTTACCCCTATAGACAGGATAATGCAAGCCTTCTCCAATTTAATTGGTATCTCATCCATCGAATCTAATAAAATTATCTATCTCCTTGATTAGATCTATGCTAAAACAGAATCAAGATCCTTTCATCAGAAAGAGGAGAAACCTTTGATCAATTAAATTGATACATCATCCAACTATCCTCACACCATGAGTAAATCAGTGATTTATTGAAGTAATCCTTCAAGTTCATTAGTTCCTTCATATTAGTCTATCATACCCCCAAGTAACTGCTCCATACTCTTAGGATTCTCCATATACATTGTCACTCGAGGGCCCCTCACAAATCGAGCAAGATCACAGTCATCTTACGGGTACGTTACTAATATTGCCCCGAACAGGTGGTTTCTTGCACAACACCCCGATTAAATAAATTCAAGATTTATAACTATGACGTTCTTTCAAATTGTGCAAGAAACAATAATTAACATTGATCAATTCCCAGAGGGAGCTTAGTCTTTCAAAACTGGATCGCAAATGACAGTGACTAACTGATTAAGAATATTCACTGAAATTGCAAACGAATTGAAATGAATGAACTACAGAAAATTTCCAAGTTCTATTCAAATCAAACAGTAATGAAAACTAAAATTTTACAATGAACCCAGCTCAAAACTTTGCACCAGTTCACTGTTCAATCTTTAGAACAACTAACTAAAAACTAATTGACAAAAAGAAAAATAATATACAAAGGAATTTCCAGCTACCCAGAAGTTCTAGGTTTGGCGAAGTTGCCTATAATGCCCTAGATACTTCTATTTATAGATTTTCAAATAATGGGTCGCACTTCAAGGCTGAAATTGTGGATCCCCCAAAATCTGGCTTGATAGGTTGCTTTACAATGCGTGACATACAAGTGTCGTGACATAGTCGTCATCTTTATTCTCTAGCTTTGTCGTTGCTTGTAGTTTTGCATGCGACATAGTTTCATGTTTTCTTCTTGGATTCTGTCACGACAGACTTTGAAAATGTCGCGACATAGTTTTGCTGAAGCTCAATAGTAATTGTAGCGACATGAGTGTCTTGTGTTGCGACATAAAAGCTTTGTTGCAACAAAGTTTCATTCTTTGTTGCTCTTGAAAAATGTTGCGACATGAATTTTCTTTGTCATGACAAAAGCTTCTTACCTTTCCGCTCTGTTTTATGTCATGACATAATTTTGAAATGTTGCAACATAAAATACTATTTTGCTCACAGTGTCGCAACAATATTTTGTTCTCTTCTCTTCAACTTATGTTGCGATATAGTTTTCCGTTAGCCATGACGGATATTTTATAACCATTTATTCATCTCTGTTGCGACATAAATTTCTATGTTCTGACATAAATATAATGATCTGACATTTTATGTGGTTCTTCTCAACCTTTATCGTGATAATATTTTATTTTGTTGCGACGGAGTTCTTCACAGTTGCATGTTGTTGTTGTTGCGACATAAAACTTCTATGTTACGACATAGTCTTGTTTTCTTGCACTGCTAAATCTAAACTCTATGTCGCGACAGACATTGAGAATGTCATGACATATTTCTTTCCTTGATCTTTGTCGCTAGTTGAACTGTTTGTTGTAACATTGAAATCTTTGTCGCAACAAACTTGTATTGACTTGCCTCATTGCTCTTCCATTTTCTGTTGCGACATAATTTTCTTTAGTCGAAATAGAAATCTTTCACACTGCAGCTCTTTATGTCGCGACATAAATTTGATTGTTGAGACAAAACTCTACTGCCATTTGCTTGATCATTGTCGTGACAGAGCAAAATAATATTGCGACATTCTTCTTCAAGAACTTCTCAATCAATGTCGCGACCACAAAATCATTCTTGTATGAGTTTTTATCCCTTAAATAACCATTATCTTCGCAACATTTATTTCTTTAATACGCAACATTTATCATTCAATCCCTCTCATTTTGTGTCGCTGACAAAATTTTGCTATCATCGACATTCGCCAAGCAGTTCATCTTATATTATTTGTTGCGACATATTCTTGCTTTGTTGTGATAAACTATACTTGGATTACATTGAGATTATGTCGCGACATTTACGCATAGCCAAAGTTCTACTTTTCTTGTTGGAATTGTTTATTTTTCATTCAAAACTTGCAAAATACAAAGTTGGTGAATCTTCCATAATTCTGCATTCAAATAAATCATAAACTTCTAAAAATATGCTAGAAAAATGGATTAAAAATATGAATTTAGGACTCATCAGTAGTTTGTAGAAACTAAGCTGAAGTTGTGTCCCTTTGATGAAGTTGGGTAAATTTTCCTAATTAAGTTTATGGCCTATCTTCTGAAAGGCCACGGTTTCACAATTGAGTGGAGTTCCACAACAGGTATTTGATTACTACCCAAAAAGTGCTATTTTCACGTCACTTATTAATGTCTGAGGTTTGAACACTTTTTGTGTAGTAATCAGCTTAATTAATCCAATTGGCATGTTAAGGACATAGCAAAGCTACTAATCAAATTTTGTGGCAAGTTTGTTGTTTTGAGGCTTTTTACCATAGATAAGGATTACTGCTCAACCGTGGAGAATCGAGTTCAACTCATAGCGCAAATCGAAAACCAGGAAAAGAAAGAGAAGCGGCGGAAAAAAAAGATGATCTTCACGAAATTTTATGACTTGCAAAATTTCGCCAGTTGTGAATTTTCGCGGCTTTGGTGCCCTTCCTATGACATTCATCTTGCTTTTTGACTTTTTTGACTTTTGTTCATGCTCTTCCCATTTTGTCCACAGCCCAATAGTTTACTACTTTTGTTTCCTTTTGTAATTTTGCTTGGCTAGGGCAGTATATAAGCTCCTGCTGCACTGTAACTAGAGACCTTTTGCTCATTAATAAAACTTTATGGGTGGGAAGCTTTTAGCAGCTCTCGTTCTTTTTCATTTTCTCTTTTTTTTTTCCCTCACTTTCTCTCCCTTTCTCACTAGCCAAACACCCTCAGGGATGACCAGCTGGGGAGAAGGATGAAGCGACTAGAAACCTTCCTCCTTGAAAGAGAAGGGCTGTGGGTGCGGGATCCTACGTAGGAGGTTTCATGGTTTTCACGCAGTACTCAGCACGGTTGTATTTCCTTTGAACTCTAAGTTTAGATCCCTTATATTCACCTTGAATGATCCGTATTTGATAATCTTTTAGGGTTCAGTGGATGCTTGACCACAGATCCTTTAAGATTCATTAGTTACCATCTATTAATCATTGGAAGGTGAGTCAAGGAGACTTGTTTTCCACTATTTGAGACCACTGTTGCTCAGTGAATACCATTTTTCAAGGGATAGTTATTAAGGGTTAGGTTTTATAGCTAAATGAAGAACCGGTTCGAGAGATGACTATCGATCGTCACCACGGCTAGGAAGGACCACAGGAAACCATCGATTTCTAGGAATCCAACCCCGAGTGACTAACACTTGAAGTTCCTGTCCCCACATTTTTACTTATTTACTTTGGAGTTTCCACCATCTAAACCCACTGTTTTTATGAAAATCCAAAATCCAAATTGAATTCACCATTTTGGCCTTCATTGTAAGTCATTTGTGCGAAGAAAATCCATCCTTGTGTTCGACCATATAGCCATTATATTGTAGTAGCCATGCTACGACAGTAGGAGGTGTTAGGTTAATAAATTTTGTTGATTTCGGACCACCTCGTCTTCACCATGAATGTTATCCTACGTATGATGCCATATTTTGACCTTCTTGGCAACCCTTTGAGTAATTGATGCAATCACTTAGGATGGTTGGCTAAAAATAGTCATGTCTCCTAACCAGCCTTCATATTTTTATCCCGACTTGATGGGCTCCATAGATCCCTTCATGAACTTGCTTCATCACTTCCATGTTGTCTAGGAAGGATAGGCATCTAAGTAGTAACCCATCAAGTCCCTTTTCTATACAATTCCCCTTCCATTAGGACGAAGTTTTGTGATTGATCCTTTCACCATGGGAACACAGTAGGATCTTCTAAATACTCTATGATCTAAATTCTCCAGTCTCTTGCAACATTTGCATCTCTATTAACGACTTCTAATTTGATTCCCCTTTCATAAATTAAGGGGTGATTCTTCTTTCCTATCACAATGAGCTTATGAGTTAATTCTTCGCTCATTTTCACACCTAAGACTACTTGTGCTAGCTCATCCGCCTCCCAATTAGATTCCCTAGGCATATATTCAAAATCCATAGAATGAAAAGAATCTAACAATTAAGTGGAAGTAGTATAATAAGGAGCCAACAATAAGTTGTTGCATTTATATTCCTCTGTTAGCTGCCAGAGTACTAATTGAGAGTCCCGATAATGTACCTCATGCTCAAGTTCCATGAATCTCGAAACCCGATCACTAAAGCCTCGCCGGCTTTGCTTGTTGGTGCACTTGAAGGCCAAGTTGAAAGATAGGGTAGTCTTTATCCCTTTTGGTGAAATGATTACCATCCCAGCTCCAGTGGATTTCTCTGTGCTAGAGCCATCAAACTTAAGAATCCATGGCCACCTTTCTACTTCATATATCCCTAATTCCACATTATTTTCTAGTTGGATTTCTAATGAAGGATGATCAGCTAGAAAGTTAGCTAAAGCTTGCCCCTTGACTGATTTATGTGAAAAATAGACCAAGGTACATTCTAACAAAGCAAGGGACCATTTGCCGATTAGTCCAGTGATTAGGGGTCGGCTTAGCATGTATTTCATTAAGTCGGTTTGAGAGACCACATACACTTGAGACTTGATGAAGTAATATCTCAATTTCGTACATGCAAAGTATAATGCCAAACACAACTTCTCAATGGGTGTATACCTTGTCTCTGTTGAATTGAGGACTCTACTCAGATAGTAAACATCTTACTCATGGCCTTCAGCATTATTTTATGCCAGAAGGCATCTTATAGACTCTTTTGCAGCTGATAGATAGAGTTTTAGTGGCCGACCCTTCAATGGTGGCATTAAAATAGGGGGTTTAGAAAGGTAACCTTTGATCCCATCAAAAGCTATTTGGTGTTGTTTCTCCCATTTAAACTCTTCCACTTCTTTAAGCTTGATTAGGTCAGAGAATACCTTAGTCTTCCACTGTTGGGTCGAGATGAACACAACCCAAATAGTTCACTTGACCCAGAACTCTGAGTTCTTTCTTATTTAGAGGAGTCTTGGCTAAAATGATGGTCTTGAAGCTGTTTTGATTGACTTCAGCGTAACACCCCAAATTATGCCTAACAGTTTTAGAACATGTTTAGGGTACTTAATAAAGAAATAAAGTATATTTCTACGGAATAAAATAAGCAAAGAACGGAATTAATACAAAAGTTAAGACTAATTCATAATTTACCAGTCGGGACAAGGGTCATAATTTAATAAGTCCATATGTGAAGTAGGAATATGCATAAAAGTTAAATTAAGAGTAATAGAGTTAGAGGACAAGGGTAATAAAAGAAAGATATTAAAATGAAAGCAAAGGAAAGAAAATTGTGGAAGAGACAAGTGGCTTGAAGGAAGGGAGGAAATTTCCTCATTTGTGGGATGGTCAAGGATGCTCAAAAGAGAGAAAAGTGAAATAAAAAGAAAAGGAAAAAGAAATTAAAATAAAGAGGATAAGATCAAATAAGGATAAGGCCAAGACTAAATATCTCATTTGGTCTTGGAGAAAGGGGAGAGCAAAAGCGGATAAGAGAGCGAGGAAAGAGAAGGGAAGAAGAAGAAGAAAGAAAGAAGAAGAGAAGAGAGAAGAGCGAAGGAAAGAGAAAAGAAGATGCGGTATGGAACTATGAATATTTGTATGGAAGTCTTAGTGTTTTTGTATGGATCATGGATTCTAGTATGGAATAGTAATGGTATTTGTCTAGTTTTAGTATAAGTATAGATACATGGTTTGGAACCCTCTATTTTTGTGTATGGTTTGAGTTTGGAAACTAAAGCTCATTTAACCTTAGGGTTGAGTTGAGGGAGAACTCTGGGATCCACATATATGTGTTTTTGGGGAAGAGATGCAGTTTGCAATTTAGACGAAAAGTTCCCTCTTTTGATTTCTCATTATCACGGACCTTAGAACTGATTTTTAGGTAAGAGATAAAGGGAATTTGGTAGTGAGTCCTTTTGGTAAATTGTAGCCACATCAATGAACTTTATGTTAGGTTTTTGAATTTCTAAATTCGGACCAATGTAGACCAAGTTATGGTCCTTTTACCCATGAACAGTACAACTCAGCTAGTGCAGTTTGGCTAGGTTTGACTACGTGTGACCTCAACGAAGGTCACGCTTCTTAGTCAGACTACGTTTGGTGTTTTGGACTCTATACGGCCCGGTAGGTCGAAAGTCCGTTCATGTTCCTGTGGAGAATAGTAGATCAGGTCGGCTAAGTCATATCAGCTCGGCCAAGTCAGGTCAGCTCGGATGGGTTTGACTGCGTGTGACCTCAGAAACACGGTCCTTAAACAGCCGTCATTTCAGTTTTGGGTGTTCTTGGACTCTATGGAAAGCCCACTGAGTCAAGATTCCATTCATGTTCCTATGGGAGGACATTAGGTGAGCTCGGCCAGGTCAGCTCGGCCAGGTCAGGTCAGGTCAGCTCGGCTAAGTCAGGTTAGCTCGGTTGGGTTTGACTACGTGTGACCTCCAACTTCAGAAGGTCATAACTTCTTTGTCCGAACTCCGTTTCGGGTGTTCTTGGACTCTATGGAAAGCCTATTAAGTCAAGAATCCATTCATGTGCATGTGGAGAATAGTATATTAGCTCAGCCAGGTCAGATCAGCTCGGCCAAGTCAGGTCAGCTCAGCCAAGTCAGATCAGCTCGTCTGGGTTTGACTACGTGTGACCTCCAACTTCGGAAGGTCATAACTTCTTTGTCCGAACTCCGTTTCGGGTGTTTTTGGACTCTATGGAAAGACCATTGAGTCATAATTTCAGCCATATTCTTGTGGAGGACAGTAGGTGAACATAACCCTGCTGAAATATAGGTTTTTCCAGGTCAGCTCGGCTAGGATTGACTAGTCATGTGTGACCTCCAACTTCAGACGTCCATAACTTTTTTGCTCGAACTCCGTTTCGGGTGTTCTTGGACTCTATGGATAGCCCATTGAATCAAGAATCCATCCGTATATATTTTGATAAAATTGGAACCCATATTAGGTCCAAAAATCATGAAAAATAGTAGGCTCTATTGGTAATATAGTAGGTTCTTGAAACATATAATTGTAGGACTGCCTAAGATCAGATATTGAATGACATAGCACTTCTGTTATGTGGGCAAGCACGTATAGTACTTCGATACTCTTTGATTAGTGCGACGACACTCTCTTATATTTCTTCAGCACATTTAGTATTTCGGTACTCTCTGATTAGTGTGACGACACTCTCTGTTAGTGCTTCGGCACCCTGCTTTGTGCTACGGCGCCTCAGTATTGTACCGTACCTCTGGGTATCTATTGTGCTATGTCCTACTCATTTATTATTACTGGTCTAAGTAGTCAAACAGTTATATGATAAGGGACTGAATAAGGAATAAGAATAGCGATGTAATATCGTTGCGCTCAAGAGTACCTACGGTGCCTACGTATAAGTATCAGGATTACGTAGTACTATGGGTACCTCTGTATAAGTATAAGCTCTGTGGTACCCTACGGTACCTCTGTCTGAAGTATGGGTTTGTGAGTACCCTCTGGTGCCTTTGTACAAGTATAAGCCGTAGTACGTGTATAAGCTCCGTAGTACGAGAATAAGCTCCATAGTACCAAGTATAAGCCCGTAGATGCAAGTATAAAGCTCTGCCAACTCCTACTTGGGAGATACGAGCGAGTATAAGATAGATAGAAGTACAGAAGTACGTGTATAAGTACCTCAGATTATAGGTATAAAACATAGCTATACGGGAGATCTGAACAAGTATAAGATAGATAGAAGTACAAGTAAGTGTATAAGTACCTCCGTATAGGTATAAACTCTATAACTCTTACGGGAGCTCGGAACAAGTATAAGTTTGCTATAAGTACAAATATGTATATAAGTTGGTTATATGTCTACTGTATGTGAATATTAATGCATGTGTATATGTATCAGTCATAAGCATACATGGTAACCATAGTTATTCGTACATATAATGAGATATGAAAAATGTAAAGATCTGAATAAATGGTTGTACATATCACTTATGATTCACCAGGATGACTTCATTGTTATTTGGGAATATAGCCCGAATCCATCATCTTGAACATCGCTCCCCCATGGATTGTTTACTTAGAACTGGTAGAGGATTGATGGGCATGCCTATTAGGGAAAAACAAATTCTGCGACATACGGTGCAATTGGCCTGTTTGGGTCGTTATAGGCGCGCCGGGCCCTTATAGATGGTCATTGTCTCGCCACGATGATACTTGACTTAACCGGGTCCTTATAGATGGCCATTGTCTCGTACAATGATAACAGCTTATTCGGGCCCTTATAGACCCTTTATTTCGCACAGTGAGTACAACGTCTTCGGGCCGCCATAGTTTCTTTATCACTTCTAAGGTTTATGTAGGCATGAAACATTAAAACGTATAGCCAGTATACGAATGATTAGAAATGATAATGTACGTAGTGGCGTGATATGAAACTATAAGCATGCTATGTGATGATAATAGCGATGACAGTACATGTTGATAGGCAGAGAAAGAAAAATGTAAATGACTGAAATGAAACATCATATAATAGAAAGTATAAGATTGCATAAGCATGTAGAATTATATTTATGGAATATATATAGAAAAGCATGTGTATATGACAAGTATAGAATATGACATAAGTATATGATATATTTATATGTATATGTAAATGTGTAAAGTGAGATGACTCTTATTAGTGGTCGTCCATGAGTTATTCCCACTAAGCGTAAAGCATGTGGGTGTTTTCATCAGAGTGTAGGTACGAAGAGAAACTGAGGGCGGAATGATCTAACGGTCTGAAGGCCACACATCGGCTAGGTGCCGGTGCAAGAGAGACCTTTTGGTCTAATGGATATGTATTTTGTTTCTAAACAATGTAAATATTATAAAATATTTGAATATTTCCACTTATTGAGCTTGTATATATTTTGTAATCCATTTACTCTGAATATAATATCAAGATAATCATTGACATATATAAAGATGAAACGAAGCTTAAAGTTTATAAGTTTATAAAAAAAATATATATGACACCCTTACTTGACACCGTGTCTTAGGAGTTGGGGGCATCTGAATTTAGTGTGTCAGGCATCCCCCGAATCGGTTTTAAGGCCACCGCCAATCGGGTCGGATCGGAGAAGAGGCGCTATCCACTCCTCTTTTGGTGGAACTAGAAACCTAGAAATTTCGACTTGAGCTGCAACACATTTGAGTTGATTGAGTTTCAGTTGATGAAGTATCATCCTTTCAAAACTTTTCCTTAAATGATTCACATGTTTTGTGGCCTTCTTAGATTTAACCACAATATCATCGATATAAATCTCCATGTGATGGCCTAACATATCATGAAAGATGACATTCATAGCCCTTTGTAGTGGAAGTGCACTATAGCATTCTTCAAACCAAAAAGGCATAGTAACCATTCAAACATTCCTAGGAACGGGACATCGAAGGTCTTGATATATCATCAACGTTAATAAATTTGGTTATACCCAGAGAAACCGTCCATGAAGGACAATAATTCATTATTTGCAGTAGAATTAACTAACAGGTTAGTGAAGGGTTTTTAGGGTGGCATCTCATGCCAAAAAGCAGTGGAAAACAAAAAAAAATCTCAACAAAACCCTCCCAAGGATCCATTGGGTTATCAAATCCGGTTCAAAACCATAAAGAAGGGCATGAGATTTCCTTGTGTCGGTTTCAAAAACCGATCTACTAGTAGGCGGCGAATCAGGCGATCAAGTCCTAGGTTCGCACCTACTTGATATCCCTTTTGAAAGAGTGGAGTTGATAACCTCTAAGGTACGGTCTCTCGGAAGGGAGTCCTAGTGCTAACCAAGTCTTAAAATCCGAGAGAGGAAGTAGATCCTACTCTCACAAAGAGGAGTTCTTGAAGAACACCCTCTCAAACTCTCTTGAACACTTTCAAAAGAGAAGTGAACAAATGTCTTGATTTTAGGGTTTTCCATTTAGGTCCTTTTGTAGGAAAACCCTAGCTCATGAAATGCCTAAAATTCCCCTCACTTTAATGGATGATAGGCTAGACCCATCCCTATTCACTATGGCGTGTTCTTTCACGGGCCTTAAGCCAAAGAACAAGCCCAAGCTTGCTATCTCTCTTAGTGAGGGTCTTAGAATCTAAGATTCCACTAATCCCGTGACATTCCATTCTCGAGATCAATCTCCCTCATATTTGGATCACATCCAAAACCGTTTCATATAAGCTCTACACGCTTCTAAGTGTGTGACCCATTAGGTTCCCAATTATGTTGGTCACTTGATCCAACCATTGAATCAAGCAAGTTATGAGCGGTATCTAGCAACACATCATGACCCCCAATTCACCAGGAGAGTTAGTGGTCTGACTGTAAACCCTTCCATAGACAAATACTATGTAATTCATCATTTCACTAATCTATACCCCACTCGATTTAGAGCATGGACAAAGTGTAGCTCCCATTAGATATCATATCTTGTCCAAGTGATATCAGATCTTGTCCCCGAACTCATTACTCATCAGTTATGCACTTGAAGACACTCTTCATTGCATTTCCACTATGGCTAGAGATTTCCAAGTAATGATCATGACATAAGGCCATAGGTATACTCTCTCTCTATTTGGGAGTGGCGAATTCTTTGTTGGCTATAATTGGCGAACACCTCAAGATATACGAATATCATCGAGTGACCTCAGAACAAGCATGGATCGAGGTCAAAATCAAGAATCAGAGTATCAGAATATCCTGAGCACTTAGAGTACAGGATCTTTTTAATTGCTATGATGAGACAATCATCTACATTTAAATAGATCATCCATATGATTGTCTCATAGCGGAGTCTCAATGTACTTAAGCTACTCTTAGCAAGCGTACATGTCGACTCCTAGCTCATCTCATGATCACGGTTTATAAGATCCAGCGGCAGTCCCATCAAATATGACATATGCTAAATGTCAGGTCAAGCAATGTCCGGTCTCGGTGATCCTATGACCAGAGATAATTTAGACACTAACATATTTACATGCGAAATCTTATTATCCTTGGTCCCATCTGAGTTCCCTTCATGTTATGTTATCTTATCATGGTCTTTATTAATTTGATTTAAATAATATGTCATGCGTACAAAAAGTGCTAAGGGCGATTACCTTTAAAGCACTTCTCTAACAATGAGTAATAGGCATTACATACATGTCTTTAGGAGTGGAAACATTTAAATCCCTTAAGTCTACACAAACTCTAAGTTTCCTATTCTTTTTCATCACAGGGACAATATTTGCTAATCATTGCACATACCTTATAGGTATGATGAATTTAGCCTTCAAAAGCTTCTTAATCTCCTCTTTCACCTTTAGCTCTACCTGACAGACTCCCTTCCTATTGACAGGGAATCTGCCAGCAACTCCACAATAACCTCCCGGTAGACGCTCGTGACAAGTTACCATGAAGCTAAAGTAGTTAAAGCTGGCGAAGCGTGCTTTGAAGCGTGGGTTATAAAAATTTTCACTTTTCTATCAAAATCACCTTTAGATTTGAAAATCCGGCGACCTCGCATTGCACGGTGGTCAAGCCCGAAACACAAAATACTTTGTATAAAAAAAATACACTCCCGATGTTTCCAGATATCATTCTGACCATAAAGGACCTCACGGTCCTCATAAATATAAGATAGAGAATCAATCCAACATAATTTCATCGCAACCTATTTTCTCAAAACCATCCATGCATATTTTACAAGAAGATATTTACATATACAAATGTCACATTTTTACTTTACTCGTTTACTTTACCTTATCTTATATATATATATATATATATACTTGTGGCAATCTGGGAGTGAGGATCCTGGAAAGGTCTTTCGGCTTCAACGCATGAAAAAGTGTTTAAGCGAAGCGCAGGCCAAAGCAGGCTCGAGTGGAGTACTATAAGTTCTAAATATTACGCGCATATGTACCTCCCAATATGAAAATAATACGGGAATGGTTGTAAGCTGTTTTATGAGAAAGCGAGTTTTGCTATGAAAACCATTTATGGCTGTCTTTGACGATGCGAAAACTATTACCCTTTCTTTTGAAAGGCCATTTGATGGTAGTTAATATGCGAAAGTGCTATCTTTTTGATAAGTACTGGCATTGGCATTTACGAAATACCACACAGGCGTGATCTTCACGGAACCTTCGGAACATCGATAGTGAACTCTCGAATTTTAGTCTAATACCATTCAGAGTGAACGCTAGCGAGATCTCTATAAACATAATGGAACCTCAGAACCAAAATGCCCGGTGATGAAACCTCAGAACCAACACCTCATGTACTAAGTCGACGCACTAACCATCTATATCATGAAAAGTGCAGAGGCGACTCACTATAAATATATACTATATCTAACCCCGGAAATTCTTGAGCCGAACCCAACCTGGATAGATTATAATATCATAACCCTTGCCATACAATCAAGAGATACATCGCGGAGCGAAAGTGTGCCATCTAGGGATTTTGCTAAACAGGCCAAATTATTTATAAAATCTCTTGCAAATCAAAGTTCTGTTTGAGTATAACAAGTGGGAGGTGAAAAAAAATGCTTTATCATTACATTATATTTTCAAAGCACTTTACAACTTGTAATTTAAACACTTCGTTTTAGAAAGTTTTAGTACTTACATTTTCTCATTAATTTCTTTAAATTCTTGTTAAGCACTACAGATTATCGTCGGATATCATTAGCCTACAATCCACTTTGAGATACGAAAATCTCTCGGTTCAACGCTTTTCAACCATAAAACATACATAGGGCTTCAGCGTATATCGAGCAGACTTCGATTCTAACAAAACTTCTGTCTTTGAGTAAAATTCGATAGTATGATGTGAAGTGACAAATATCCACTACACATTAAATTCCCCATAAAACTATCTATTTTAGCAAACTTTTGACTCGAGGACTTTCCATAGAATCTAAAAACAGAAAACATTTATGAAAATTACGTCGGAGCTTGTCAGGCTACCCAATCACAGAAATTTCAATCCGAGGCTATGCAACTTGAGTCCAGAAATTGACCGATTTGTCAGAGGAACCTGATCCTCAAAAAATTCTAAAATTTCAAACTGATCCCCAAAAATTTTGGGATTCATTTGGCCTTTCCGACCCTCTAAGAAAATTTCAAACATTACATAGCGACTAAAAATAACTCAAATAGGAAAATTCCCTACCTTTTGAAGTTTGCTAGAAATGCTTGCTAAGCTTTGGTACCTACGCATGACTCTCGTCGCGTAGACCAACTTTATGCAACAAGGAAAATGCGGTCGGAGTTTCGCCATCTCACGAAAGAAGGAAGAAAATAAAAGAAAATTCATTTTCCTGCCTTTCTCTTCCACCTCCCTCTCTCATCATGAGCCATCCCCTTGATTTTATCTTTTTTTTTTTTAATTTTTATTCTTAGTATTATTATTTGGATAAATGATTTATATTGCCTCGTTAAGGATCATTTACCCGAAAAATTTTATTCTTTTCGGTTCACTTTGTGTAAATGAACTTAGATCAAACCACTTCATGATTTAGAGATTTTGGCAAAAAATCTCATCCTAAGTCTGACGACTTATCATCCGAGAAAATCGTAAAAATATTACATTTGTCTCGATTTCAACGAAATTTTTTACGGGTCACTAGATTTCGAGGCAATTTACTTGGCGCGATCCGTTTATCTTCTAGATCTAGAGAATTTTCTGACCACGAACCGTAATTTATTGGTATTATTATTCTTTAAAAATTCATAATTGGAATTTCGCCCCTCCGGCACCTTAATTGCCAGTACCACGGGTATTTGAAAACTTTACAATTTCACCCTTAAAACAACTTTCAAAAATTCTATGGTGCATAGACGGTTGCACATATCATACACCCTCTCGGGACGGGGCGTTACAAATCCTCCCTCCTTTAGAACATTTCGTCCTCGGAATGAACAAAACTAACATAAAGAGGATACCTTAATCGAAAATAGCTGGATAATTGTTTTTGCTCGGGCCTCGGCTCCCATGTAGCCTCTTTAATCCTTGATTCCCCAACAAAACTTTGATAACGGACTATTGTATTAAATCTTCTGATCTACTATTTGCATTGGTACATCCTTATAGATTAATAGAATTATCTATGGATTACTCTTGGGTGATCTACGGGTACATGGAAGGGATCACAGGATGTACTTCGCGAGCATGGATACATGAAACACATTAGGCCTTGACTGACTACGGAGGAAGGTCTAGTGCATATGCTACTAGTCCCGCTCTGTGATAATCCCATATGGCCTTATGTATACGGGCCTCGGATCTTCCAATCGAGGACACCTTTCCAAGGAAACTTTAGGAAGACCCTATACGCCCACCTTAAAGCGTAGATCTACGGTTGTCGCATAACTTTTAATGCAGCCGACATCTTGAGTCTGCCTCGGACAATGGATCTCTTATCTAAGGTAATTTGTACTAACTGCGGGCCTGTCGGTCTCCCCTCTCTCTCCTACTTCATCCAGGCATACGGGAGTATGAGCATATGAGCCATACAATGCTTCAAATGGAGCCATGCCTATCTTTGGTTGATAGGCATTGTTGTGGCGAACTCCATCGGAGATAAATCCCGGCTTCCTTAAACTCTATCACGCATGCTCCTAAGCATATCCTCTAAGCGTCTGAATAGTTCTCTCACGGTGACCATGGAGTCTAAGGATGAAAAGTTAATACTTGCTAAGTGTAATGTCGAATCCCCATCCAGCAGAGCTAGACCCGAATGCGGATGCAGATACGGGGTCTCACATGCGAGGACTATCGATATAGGAACACCATGTAGTCTAACTATCACTCACATTATAATTGGAGCTACAACTTGTCGACGGGTCATCATTGCTAACTAGGAGAAAATGCGCGGATTTCGTCGGTCTATCCTATATCACTTACATATGGCATCGTGTTGTCTCGAGTTCTCGGGCTTGGTAAACGAAATCTATAGTAAACATCACTTCCATATAGGAATCGGAGAGTTGTGTATCTCCTACGAATACGGTGCTCTTTACCTGTGTGACGGGTTAGGCATACGAATCACGAGAAATCGCAATTTCCTTTTTCATGCCCTTCCACCAATAATGCTTCCTCAAAGTATGATACATCTTAGTGCTACCAGGGTGCATGGCATATGCTGAAGAGTGAGCCTCTTCCATGATTTCCCTTTTTAGTTCACCTATTTCAGGTACACATTCGACTCCACTAGCTATTCTGGCTATCTTCTACGATCTGGAACTTTGGTTTCCTACCACCCCTCGATCTACGCCCTCCAACAATGTCTAAAATTTGCTTGACCTTCCTTGATCGATCCACCGAGAAGAGGGTGAACATAAAATGATGCCAACGAGTGTCCTTGTATCATTTCACCTGTGAACTCCAGATCTCAACTACATCAGCAATGGGAGATATATCGATCTGCTGGGATAAGCATAGGAACCCTCCGGTTTCCGGCTTAAGGCATCGACCACTACATTAGCCTTCCACGGATGGTACTCTATCGTACAATCATAATCCTTAATCAACTCCGACCATCGGCGTTGCCTAAAAAGTTAAACAAATTGAGATATCTTTATGGGCTCTTATGATCGGTGAATATAAGCGGGAACATATAGATGTCTAGATCTTTAGAGCGAAAACCCTCTTGCTAGTTCTAAATCATAGGTCAAAGTAAGTTCACAGCGTAGCTAACTGCCAGCGGGGAGCATAAGATATCCTCTGCCATCTAAATCAAAAAACTGCTAACCCTTGTACGGAGGCATCCTTTTGTGCTTCCTGCTTAGTGCTGCAGCGGTGGTGCTAACCTATAATAGAGTTGTGTCAATATACTCCAGCTCTTCAAAACTATCTTTGGCGGTGTCGACCTCAAATTTAGATCTTTTATAATAGATTGGTCGATGGGGTTTGCTATCTTGAAATCCCTCAACAAATTTCCTGTAATAACACCAATCCAAACTCGGACTTGAGGAAACATTCGGTGGCGGCTTCAGTTCATTATAAGCAATCTTGAGGATCCACACTAGTACATACTTAAATGACATGACCAAGCTACTTTGTCGACCAAAATTGGCGCTTACTAAACTTAGGCGTATAATGACGCTCTCTAAGAATCACACTTAATCTTGTCAGGAGATGTGCTTGTTCCTCTGAATTTGCTGAGTATAGAATATTAATAATGAATAAGATCACAAACATCTAAATCTGTTGATCTTACTGTTCATCAGTCATAGAGCATGGCCCAGGGCATTAGTCAATCAGAGATGGCATCACTAGGAACTCGTAGTGACCGTATCTCGTCCTGAAGGTAGTCTTAGAAACATCATTCTCCGGACCCTCAACTGATGGTAGCCTCGCAGGTCGATCTTAGAATATTGAGATCAAGTACGATTGGTCAAATAGCTCATCTATACGAGAAAGCGGATACTGGTTACGTATTGTCGCCCAATTCAGTTGTCTATAGTCTATACACAACCGTAAGCTTCCATCTTTTTTCTTTACGAAGAGGCGGAGCTCCCCATGGTGAGGTACTAAATTGGGATGAAGCCACTTAGCGATTCCTCCGATTGTGCCTTCAATTCTTCCAACTGCTGGCGCCGTCGTGTGGAGGAATGGATATCGGCTCGGTCCTGGAATCGGTTCAATACTTGAACTCAATTGCTCCTATCCGGGGGTAAACTTTGAAATATCATGGAAAGATTGTCGGGAACTCTTTGACTATGGGGATGTCTTCCAGTTGTGTCCCCTCTTGTCTCCTATCCACCACAAATGCTAAATAACCACGGCAGCCTTTAGAGCATTTTTCGAGGCGGTCATGGTGGCGAGACTAGGCGAGTCTCTCTTCCTAATTCCCAAATATCACGCACAGTTCCTCACAGTGAGACCAATCTTACTTCTTTCTTATGAAATCTAAGGTGGCTCTATGCAGATAACCAGTCCATACTGCAAAGATTATATTAGGAAATCATGGATACCTAGCACTATCAAATCCATTTACGGAAAATCCTTATTAAGGATCTAATCTGCTACCTAGAACTATCCTTTCGGATATCGCCGTATCACCATTGGAGTGCGGAAACCACCATACGACCATCATAGGCTGAGACTACATCTGGTACTCGGTGAATGAATGCCAAATAAATGAATGAGTGGCTCTTTGATTACCAAGTAGCCATGCATCATGATCGTAAGCGAAATCCACTGTGGTAATCACGTGCGGTGATGCATACGTCTCTTGTTGTGTGACTGTAAATACCCGAGCACAGTCAGTACCACTCACATTCGACCAATCGAGTGCTGCCTCGCCTCTGCCCCTCTGTGACCTCTACTAGGTGTTGTCGCGCCACCTCTTCTGAACCACCCCTACCAGGCTGGTGGGACAGTGCACAGGGTGCCAGATGCTCTTGTACCCCTACCTCAGGTCTCTCTGATACTGGCTGTGGGCGATCTCGGATAAAGTGACCTTCACCTTTCCTTGATGGAAACATCCTGTCATGTTCCATTACACTCTGGGATGCCTCCTCGACATGTAGGGCACAATGGAAAGATGATCCACGAAGATCTACCACCTCAGAATACCCAGCGATGTCTGGATCCTTGGCTAGATGCTCTCTCGTCACGAGCCACTCTTTGAGTCCACTTCTTTCCTTTCTTTCTACTAGACTAGCGGTGCACGGTTGACCTGATGCTGGGAACCTCTCTTCTTGTGCGGCCACCCACGAGTTAGAAGTAGCTGTCCTTTCTACCTTTGTTTCAGCCTCAACCAGCTCTCAAGTTATTTTGAGATGCCAGTAATGAATGAACTAATTCCGGCGTTCAGCGAAGCCATGAATCTTTTACACTTATGTTCCTCATTTTCTGTATTCATCCTTTGGGGATCATTTGCTCCTAACTTTGAAGAATTCTTCTATTTTTACATCCTGATAACTGAACGGGTAAAATGCTACGTAAATGCACAGGGCCGGGTCCCAGTGACTCACATGGGGTGTCTCCTCTTAATGGCCTCCCACCAGGTCCTTGTGGCCACATTTATATCAGAACCACTGAAAGGACTTTACGCTCATCTGAACACCCCATCTAACTGCATACATTCACTAACCTGTCTACAGCCATAAGTACGCTACCTCACAGGTCACGGTACCATCATAAGTTTAGCCCGCAATTTTAGAGGCGCGTTATCATGCCTCTTTACTCTTAAGAAGGCTCCGTACTGTGGTGTCTGCTGTAAATGTCTGTATAACTGATCCATGCGTCGAGTACCACCACGGGTGCAACGGCCCTCAATGGTTCTATTGGGGGCTGATTCACTGAAGCATCTTCCGATCTAGGGGTGTGCTCGACATATCTCTCTGGCGGTGCCTCCGGTGCGGAAGTGCTAGTCAGCCTGCGACCTCGTCAGGACATAATGTTGAATTTCAGATTAAGATTCGGTGACACTTTTCATTATTTGATGCATACGGGATTAGCAAAACAATGTAGGTTGCAATAGAAAAATTATTATAAAAAAACAATTCTATAAAATATTATGGAAAACATCCCGAAAAACAAAGCGGTATCGCCTATTGCTCACGATACCAACGTGATTCTTATTGACGACGGGAATCTGCAGGCAGCTCCTGATGGCCTCCCGGTAAGCTCGCTCGGCGATAAGTTACCATGAGCTGATTCGTGCCACGAGTAGGGGTGTGGAATCGTAAGTTCTGCCTGATTCTCCTACTGCCCAGTGGCAGCTCTTGTGGTATAGTGGTTCTAGGGTCGAACACGGGGATGGGTTTCTTTGCACAAATGATTTCTTTATTAAGCTCAAAGTGATGAATTTGGTTTCAGATTTTAAAGTAGTGATAAAAACGAAGGGGTTGGTGGTTTGCAAACTAAAAATAAACTAAAATAAAGTGTAAAAAGAAATCCTTGAAGTGTTGGGCTACTAGGTTGCGTTGATAGAGTTACAAAGAGGTCCTCGGGTTCATTTCCTTACGTTAGGGAGGATGACCTATAGTCAATTTACATTTGGATCTTCATTGCTTTAAAAACTAAACCCTAATAATTTTCCTTTTGATGAAGCATTTCATTTAGCATTTATGGTTCCCTCTGGTAAATTTATCACCTTGACCTATCCTCTGACTCGTAAAGAGGCGGCTAATGAATCTTAGTGGGATCTAATAAAAGCATCCAGACCCCTAAGATTACCAAGTATTGATCAATGAGGATGCATCAAAAGTGAAAATATGACCCCTTAACCTACCTCCAGTGGCTCATAAAGAGCAACTAATGGATGTCAGTGTATCTAAAGCTGAGATATCTTGGGACACAAAGCTTGCGAAGTATTGCAGAAAGTACATGAGAGCTTTAAGCCTAGGGTTGCAAATTTGGGAACCAAAATGTCAAAACCTGCTACGTGAAAAACAGAACAAAATGCAAACCTTATTTCCCAAGCCCGACCTTTCTTCAAGGATGCGGTCAATTACAGCCAAACATCCTACGAGTTGTCAAATCCTCGGAGAGTGTTTGATAAGCAGAAAGGAGAGAGAAAGAGGAGAAGCAGGAGAAAAATGGCCGGTAAAGCGAATTTGTAACGCTACTTCAAAAATTGACCCAGGACAAACGATGTATTACAATGATATATGGCCTTACAGTGATGACCGCGAACTAACCTAACTAAAACTATTACAATGAGGGTAGAAAGGAGAAACCAAAACGGATTCGTTTGAACACCAAAAACACGAAGCAGGCATTTCGCTATGGTGGTGGTGCTTCTCATAGCGAAATTGCTTCTCTCAGCGAAATTACAAGCTTAATAGAAATTGATATTCACTATGTATTAAATCTCCTGTTCATCATTTGTTCCATTGCTCCTACGCTATTCAGTCCATGCTATTTTGCTTTCTTTTCCTTTTTAAGTATTCCTTTTCTTGATTTTGAAATCTATGTCTTTAGATTGACCAGAATTCTTCATGCTTGGAATGACTCGACAAACTTGGCATTAAAAGCACAAAAAACTACAAAATAAGCCCTGAAAATATGATGTTAGTGTTCTGATAGGGACAGAACATGTCAATTGGGTTAATTGATTTACACCAAAAAAACAAACCTATTAAAAATAGGGTTCAAATACTTTTTAGGCAATAATCAAGCTAAGCAGTTAAGCTATTTGAAACTCTCTTTGGAAAACATAGGTTATAAAAATTTTCACTTTTCTATCAAATCTGCTAGATTTAATCAAAAACTCTTATTTGCCATGGTGATCAAGCAGAAATACAAATCATACATTATAAAAAAATACACTCCCAATGTTTTTCCAAATATCCAACTATAACCATAAGGACTCAGGTCCTCATCAGAAATATAAGATAAAGTTATTGACATAATTTCATCTGACTGTTTTTCTCAAAACCATGCATGCATATTTTACAAAAGATATTTACATATACAAAATGTCACATTTTTACTTTTACTACGTTTACTTTACACCTTATCTTATATATATATATATATATAACACAGCGTCTAGGACTGAGGATCCTGGAAGGTCTTCGACTTGACACATGCACACGATAAATTATTTAAAAGCAGAGAAGCGCAGACGAAGCGGGCTTAGTAGAGTACTATAAGTTCTAAATGTTGTTGTACAGCGTGATGTGCACTCCAATATGAAAATCTATACATATTAGTTGTAAAAGCATTTATGAAAGCGAGTTTTGCTATAGAAACCATTGTAAATAAGCGTAATGACATTTACCATTCTTGGCCATTCGAAAACTATTTTTCTTTGTGAAAACTATTTCAATGGTAGTTAATATACGAAAGTGCTACTGATCGTACGCCTTGCTGTGGCCCGATACGAAATACCTAGACATGATACCCCACGGAACGCCGCGGAGACCTATAGCATCGGTAAAGTAAACCTGGGAACACTACCCGTCTAATATGGTCCAGTGAGCCTGGCGGGATCTGCATCAGCTTATAATGGAACCCAGACCAATGCGGTGATGAAACCTCGGAACCAACACCTGTAGCCATATACTAAGTCAAACGCTGGCATCTATATACCTAGAGGTGCAGAGGCGACTCACTATATAAATATATACTATATCTAACCCCGATTACCGACCAGGTAGTATAGTCGTCATGTCCACCAAACGCGCCGTACATGATCCGACCATCATGTGAGGAAGCTGAAATTTTGATACCATGGGGTTTGTTAACAGATATTGTTTCTTGAAATAGTGAAATCAGTTTTGTGGTATAACGTGAGTGTAGAAAAAAATGCTTTATAAATTACATTATATTTTCAAGCACTTTACAACTTATGAAATTAAACTTGCCGTTTTTAGAAAAGGATTTGAGGTACTGCATTTTCTCGACTAATTTCTTTAAATTCTTTTTTGGCATCTAGATTATATTCAGGATTATGTCCACTCTACAATCCATACAAAGTACAATACCAGTTCTTGTTTAATAAAAACATAGGGCTTTCAAAGCGACTATATCGAGCGAACTTGATTCTAACAAAACTTTGTTATCAGTCATTCAATAAAGACATCGATAATATGATGTGAAATTGACCAAAATGTCTCTACGTCAGTACATAAAACTATACATTTTAGCAAACTTTTGACCAAGGATTTCCATGATCTAAATCACTCTAAATCTTTGAAAATTATAAGGCACAATGGGCTACGTCTGAATTTAGTCATTTATTAGAAAGCAGTCAAAATTCGGCGTTCTTAGAACAGATCATAAAGTTACTCAGCTGGTCTAAAAATTTTGGGACTGAAATTTACGTCATTTCATGGCCTCTAAGAAAATTCAAGTCATTATGTACTTATTTAGACTAAAAATAATAGTAGGAAGAATTCTATTTTGGGTTTGCAGAAATGCTAGCTTTGTTACTCAGTATTTCTGTTAGCGTGGATAACTTATATACGCTCCAAGAAAATTCTACGATCGATTTCCATAAATCCTTAGAAAAATGAAAATGAAGATCATTTCTCTCCTTCCACGCACCTATCCCTGTCAAATTAAGGTAGTCCCTTTTGATTTTATCTTGTTGTTAATGGTATTATTATTATTATTACCGGATAATGAATTTATATATTCTTATTGGTCCATTTATACTAGAAATTTTATTTTTAGTTCACTTTATTGTAAATGAACTTCGTCGAACCACTTCTGGTTGGGTTTTTGTAAAATCTCATCTTGAGATCCACGGCGACTTATCATCGAGAAAATCTTAAATATTATTGTCTCGAATTCGTGAAATTTTCTGGGTCACTGATTGTGAAAGCGAATTTAAGTGCAGTCAAGGTTGATCATCAGAATCTAGAGGAATTTTCTAGGCTTTTCCTAAACCCTTATGGTAATTTATTATTACATTATTATTCTTTTAAGATTCAATATTGGAATTTCACCCCTCCACTTTCCTTAATTGCAAAAGTGCCCTGGTCTTTGAAAACTTTTATAATTTCACCCTCGACGCTTTCAAAAATTCCTATTCATGACAGCAAATAATTAAAGAAGCCCTTGGTTCACATACGGTTACACATACTGTACACCCTCTCGGGACGGGGCGTTACAAATCCTCATCGCTAGAACATTTAATTCATAAAATAAACAAAATATTATAAGATACCCTTAATATGAAAACAAGCAGGGGTCTTAGTACGCGCTCGAGCCTCGACTCCCGTAGCAGCCTCTTTAATCCCACTGATTCCCATCAAAACTTTGACTTCGCAGAGATGACCTTATTCACAATCATCTCTGCGATTTACTGCGCGTGTTTGCTCCTTATAGGTCAAATTATCGCCTGATTCACCGGTGTTGGTACATGGGAGGGATGGAATGTACTTACTTAGACATGGATACATAAACACATTATGAACCTTGAAGCAACTCTGGAGGAAGGTCTAGTCTATATACTCTTGGTCCCTTTGGGTGCATTGACTAACGTCGTAACATGGAAACTCATGGAAATTGGGTAACTCGATACCACACTACTATGTCCCATTTACCAAAACTCGTAGAGTGAACAACTAAATGGCCACTTCGGTTCCGTTTATCCATTTCCATTTGAACCATGAAAGGTCTGACGGGCGCTAAACTGCCTATAAGGTTAAACTAGAATTAATCCTATTCGTGCAAGTGTACGCGTCGTGGAATGGCAGTATAGGGTGAGTGTAAAGTTTATTTACAAGGAGTTTGAATGCCAAATACAACAATTGTGCAAATCTTGCTTAGGTCCTTACAATATTATCTAGGCTATGGATATTGTGTACTACTCTAAATCAAACTAAGAATCGAACTAAATTGAAATAACTAACGATGGTCTCTCTCGGGAGGTGAAGCACTAGGGTTTATGATTTACTTGACTCGTTCCATGGTGGCGATAAAAATTATTTAGCTATACTTTATGCAAATGTTGATGGTAAGGTGATATTTTCTATGCATCCAACCTCTCTCAGTGTTGAGCACCTATCTCGGGCGGGTTTGTGCATCTACGCCTCTAACTTAGCTTAACTGCGAGATGATCAAACCTAGGTCCTTATTTACCCATCCAAGAAACCATGATATCTCTATCCTATGATTGATTGTGATACCTTATTCAGTTCCCTTGGAACTGTGTCTTTCGACCTCAGAAAGCCCTAGCTGTACTATAATAATGACCAGTAATAACATGTAATCAAATCATAAATAAGATAGCCAACAATTTGCAAGAATTAAGCTAAATAATTGAAAGATTAAAGTTCATCCAGCAATTATTGTGATCAAGTTACATCATGACCTAGCAAATGTTTAGAGCATTATGAGATGAAGAAAATACAAATTAAATTCATAGTCATTGAGAGTAGAGTAAGAAAAACGAGATGAGATGCATGAAGTCTGATATCTCAGCCTTGCACTCGATTGCCTTTCTCTCTATCAAAAGCCTATTTTTATGTCTCCCGAGGTCCCATTTATAGCCCCCTATCAAATCCCCTCATATGGGCCTTGAAATAGACCAAATTAGGGCTCATATTCATCGCCTACCTTGGAGTGTGAAATCCACAGTGCATGGAAAGCACCGAAAGCTCTGGCACATAGGGGCGTAGGGTCCATGCAGGGCGTGTGATTTGTAATTGCTATATCTTCATGTCTTTGCACAACCATAACTCTCACCGAACTCTGAATTTACGTTCTTGGACTCTGTGAAATATCTTAAGTCAGGAGTCCTTGTTCAAACAGTTCCATAAGATGTCATTTTATGAATTTAAAATTCAATAGAACATAACTGGTTGGTTGTTGCTACTCTGGTGCTATTATTTTTGTTCGGAGCTTCCCGGTGTATATCTCCTCTGGGATTAAAATTAAGTGATCTTGGTCTTGTTGGAAAGCTTGTGAAGTTTAGAATGTAGTTCTAGGTAGTTTAGAGCCATTTGATTTCCTTATTAATACAGAAAAACTGAAAGGTCAGAACTGTTGTGCTATGTTTGCTGATTTTCCAATTTTTCGTTGTGTCTTTGCTCCAAATTCGCACCACCTTGCCAAATGGATGACCTAATCATAAATATGGACATTTAGAGCATTAGGACACTTATTTAACATAAAAAAAATTACTAAAAACTAAGTAAAACTTAGGGTTGTAATGAGTATTTATATACTCATCACACCCCAGGCAAATTAATTAGCGTACGGCGAGGGCTCAAAACAAAACAAAAATTGAAAATTACATGAACTAACCATGATGAGATAAGTGTGATAATATGATGCAAATGGAAGAGTCACTATAGAACCTGATTTATCAATAATGCACTCAGCAAATTTAGGGTCCTTAAACTTAAGTCTCTCTAAGGGCATGGCGAGCAAAGCATGGTGAGCAAAGAAGATCAACCCCCCAGGTTCTACCGATGACTTTTCCTAAGGAGTCTAAGTACGGGTGACATCATGATCTCGGAGTGTATATAGCAAGGTCTTGCCTCAAACATAAGCTCAACTGCCTGTCTGAAAAACTAACTAAGAAATGATAGGAATGCACCCTTTTTATTTAGACCTAAAGCATCTAAAGATCAATTAAGTACCTAAAAATGAAAGAAAACCAGTGCCAAAAAGTTGTAGATGAGTGTTCCTATAGCGGGGATCCATTGGTGACTCCTCACGGGTGGTTAAGAGTACTAGGCATTAAATTCCTTCAAACTTCACTGACACTCAACTAAACTCAAAGCCCTAGGTTGTGGGAATGATCCATCTTACGTCATGCTGCGAGCAAAGTCAATGACTCGGCCAATTGAAACCAGGTCATTAGGCTTTGAAAGGCCCCTCAGACTTTGCCCGAGATTCCGATCGAACGATCCCACTTATTCTATTCACAAGCAACTTTTTTGACATTTTTATTTTCTTTTGCTTTTTGTTTTTTGTTTTTTTTTTGTTTTTGCAAGCTAGCGATTTGGGGCTCAATGGCAATCCTCTTTTGCAAAGGTGTCCCATCACCTAGGTGGTTAGAATCTTCCAAGGCTAGTTGAATTCAAGACAAAAGGGTCTGGAGCCAAGGTATACAAGGGAGACCAATAGTGTGTGTGTGTGATAGATTCCTTGAGAAATAGTTTCTTGAAGCACAAGGGAGGTGACTAAGCTAAGTCACCCATACCAAGCAAGCACACAATTCCAAATCATTAAAAAAAAACTAAGGTAACTATCCACTTTACTATTGCCCTTTTAAAAATGTTTGTGTTCAAAATGACCTTCTACTAGCCAGCAAGGCATCAAACTCAGTCATATGAGACACAAAACAAATAAAAGAAAGAAAGAAAAGCACATGAAAATAACAACCTAGCAACTAAAAAGAACTAACTAAGTAACATGCATGATAAACAAATAAGCAACTAGGATAACAACCATACTGGCAGGACATCGGTGTCACTAATGATGTGGACAATATAAAAGTAAATGCATAGGGTATGGGAACTCCCCTGGTAATCATGGTGAGTGGTGAGGGGGATCTTGCCATGGGGGCAAGACTTGAGGCTAGTACTCCCCTGTAGAAGCATCCGGTGGCGACCTGACCTGGTGTGACAACAGCTCTGTGGTAGAGGCAATGAGGCCCTCTATGTTCTGACAAATGATATCTTGCATATGGTTAAGTAATGCTTGGCCCATTGAAAGAGACGACTGTGTATCCAAGAGGCGATCAAGAATAGTGGCCTGTCTGCGCTACTCCTAGAGAATGCAATGGAGTTGCTCATGCACATCACTAGGAGGTGCACTAGAAGGGCCCCCTGTCTCACATGTTCTTGGGAATGAAGGTTCAACTGACATCTCCTCGTCAAAAATTTGCATGCACAGTCATAGCACCTTACGGAGTTCTTTGTGTCTTTTCCCCCTCGATAGTCGTCTCACTTGGCCCGGGAGCATGGGTTATCCTCTCTTCAATTTGGATCCCGCCGTACACCTTGTGTGTAGACACGGTGCAATCAGGTGCCCAAAGGTTTTCGTGCATCATTTTTAATATTTGCCGAAATGTCTTTTTCTATCTTTTTCCAGCATCAAAGTAAATGTTCTTTATGGTGTATATGCAAATGGCTTTAGCTTTTGTTACCTCGAAATATTACGGAGAATTGGAGGTTATGTGTGCTATAAAAAAATATGCCATAGTTTTGCCATCCATGTCAACATAGAATTTGGAACTTTACTACTTGATTGGGGCATTGAATGGCCTAAGTCCCTTACCATCAGTGAGGAAGGATATGATGGAATCATAATATGGGCGTCTTTTGAGAACATCAAAGGCTGAGTTATCCACCTCTTGTAGTGTAGAAAGTGTTAATGGCGTCCCTTGAAGGCGGGACCATTGCTCTTGTAAAACATCTTCTATCTGGGAAGGTTCGCATAGAATTCCCTTACTATTGTGGCCATGGCTGGTTGGTGTGGCTTAACAAAGGTGCCCCACCCTCTACTTTGAATTACTTGTGCCAATTCTGAAGGAGGTCTTTGGAATCCTCTTTCCATGATGGAAGCTGTCCTGGTTTTCATGGCGGCATAGTGTGCTTACATTGAAGTGTGACAAACTTGTCTTAGGTTTCTTACGGTTGGGTCGATGTAGAATGACCATGGTGCTAGAGGGACTTTTGCTTTACTTTGGTGCCATAATCACGATGCAAGATCACTTCTACTCAATTAAGCCTCAGTTGGTGCTTAATTACAAACAAAGCAAAGCCTTCTAAATGAACCTCAACTCTGCATTTCATCAAACACTCGTGGGCACTTAGTGTCAGCCATAAAATACACCACTAAGTTGAAGCTATGTTTCGCTTCAAAATACAACCCATCAATTCTACAATGTCTATAATTAACTTCAATACTAGATGACTTGGAGCTCTTACCCAAATGACTTGCAAATTTCGTCCCCCTTTTCTTCCTTAGAAGTTTGGAAACATTGGCATATGGAGGCACTTCAAGCTTGGTGAGGGTATGTTTAGAATGGTGGCCTGCACTCAGCGGCAAGAGTGAAAAATTTTATCAAAGAATGTGTATCAGAAGTAGAGAGGCATGGACATTTGGAATATGAGTGTGCAGATTTTTGGGTACAAACAAATTAGGTAGGGTATGTGATGAGCTGAATGTGAAATGTGAGGCCTTCTTTTAAGTAGCTATCAGATCCGATGTGATCAAACTTAAATGTGGAGAAGAAAATTTTTTAACAAATACAGATCCCACGTCGGCGTGGAGCACTTATGCAACAAGGCCCAAGGATGATTGCTTCACTACAAGCCACACTATTACGTGCCTTTCTTCCGCTGCTGCATGCGGATGATAGTTGTGTATGTGTGAGAGGCGTCCAGGCAATTTAAACACAAGCTGGATCCCACGCCAGCTTGTGTAGGAGAGGTTCTTCAACTGTAGGACATGCTATTGCGTGGCTTTCTTGCGCTGCTGCGTGCGGATGAGAGCTGACTGTGGGTGAGAAGTTTCCAAGTATTTTAAACACAAACTACAGATGATGGAAATCCCATGCTGGTGCGTGGAACACACACGCAGTGGCATGCCCGAGGAGAGGTTCTTCACTTCAGGCCATGCTATTGCGTGGCTTGCTTATGCAATTACGTGCGGATGATACGCAGCAGCATAGAGTCACGCAGTTGCGAGCCCGAGGCTTCAAAAAATCATGCTCCTTGATTTTGTTATCTCACGCAGTTGCATAGATTGTACGCTATTGCGTGATTTGAAGTTCAAGAACTTTAAATTTCCTACATTCTGCACCTGAATATGCAAACATATGAGACGCACTAGTCGGGTCTCGAATCTTATCAATACACATCATGAAAATAGAAAGCAAAACTAGAAATTAATCATAACATAGACAAAATAATAGAAAATGAAGTTAATTAAAGAAATTACGAAAAATAATAGAAAAAAAACTCCCTATGCTCGTCAGCTTCCTGCGCTTGTTTAACATCGATAAATGACTTTCCCGCATTCCCATGTGCCTCTACACTGCCACAAGGCTACTCTTCCTTTTGATTTTTCTTCGTCTAATACGATAGAGACATTGTTGCTCTTGAACTCACCGCCAAAGTATGGTTTCACCCTTTGCCCGTTTACCTTAAATGTGCCCTTGTCCGGGTGTGTGATTTCAATGGTACCATACGGGAACACTTGAGTTACAATGAATGGGCTAGACCATCGTGACTTTAGCTTTCCCGGGAATAACCTGAGCCTTGAATTAAACAACAAAACCTATTGACCAAGTGTAAAGTGCTTCCTTACTATGTGCTTATCATGCCATGCCTTAGTTTTTGCCTTATAAATCCCCGCATTCTCATAAGCTTCATTTCGGAATTCATCTAGTTCACTTAATTGGAGTAACCTCTTTTCTCCAATTGCTTTCATTTCCATGTTCAACTGTCAAGTCGCCCAATAAGCCTTGCATGCCGCTCTCCACTCAGAAGGTGGCAGCCTTTGCCAAAAACTAAATTTATGTGGGGACATGCCTCTATCGGGGTCTTAAAGTCGTCCGATATGCCTATAAAGCTTTATCAATTTTATTTTGCCCAATCTTTCGAAAGCATTCATCGCCTTTCTCTCGATGATTGCCTTAATCTCCCGTCGATACCTCGCTATCCCATTGGCTCGGGGATGATAGGCTGTGGCACTCTAAGTATTCCGACGCCATACTAACAACAGCTTTTCAACCCACTTATTACAAAAGCATACCTCATCACTTATTAAGGCTCTGATGCTCCGAACTGTGAAGATATTCTTTCGAGGAACTTAAGCACCACTCCAAGATCACGGTTCGAAAGTAGTAATTGCTTCCCACCCACTGGATACATAATCCAACGCTAGTAAAATGTACTTGTCATTGTAGAGGAAGACAGAATGGGCCCATGAAATCCCATACATCAAACAATTCAACTTTAAGAATACCTTTCAAGGTGCTTCATCTCTCCTAGATACTACCCGTTTCTTTGACACTATCATGAGGGTGATACATAGCATGGGCATCTCTAAATAAGGTTTGTGATAAAAGCTGATTAGAGAACCTTTGCGGCCTGTCTATTTCCCAAGTGCCACCCACCTCCAGAGAATGTGTGATGAGCTAGGGATCTTGCCATCCATTATTGGCACATCTTCTTATTACCTGGTCTGCACAGTGTCTATAGAGGATTGGTTCTTCCCTGATAGTAATGCCACCTTCGGAAGAATTTCTTCTTATTGGTATGTAAATTCTAGGGAATCACCTTAATTATAATGTTGACATAATTAGTGACAAACCTGGGACTTACCTGTGTATTAGTTGTAATTGGGGTTGTCATTGTGTATTCATTAATAGGCCATGAGTGGATAGATGATCCGTAACCAGATTCTCTATTCCCTTTTTGTCTTTAATCTCGAGGTTAAACTCTTGGAGCATTAACACCCATCTTATTAGCCTTGGCTTGGAGTCTTTCTTATCTATGAGATATTTGATGGCTGAGTGATCAATATGTACTATTACCTTGTTGCTATCAAGTGTAGTGCAAATTTGTCAAATCTGAGACAATAGCCAAAAGTTCTTTCTCGATTGTGCATAGTTCGCTGTGCCTCATTTAGAGATCTCTAGTATAATAGATGGCTCGGAAGACCTTGTCTCTTCTGGCAATGGCTCCCACTGCGAAGTCACTGCATCACACATCCAGCTGAGGCGTGCCGTCTAGCGTGACTTCTTATTGGTGCTGAAATGAATTCTCCTTGAGTCATAAAGGCAGTTCATCAAAAGTGAACACTACTCCTTGCATAAGAAGAAGGTTAGATAATTGAAGCAGCTATTTTAGAAGTCTTTTATGAATCGCTTGTAAAATCACTTTGTATTCACAGCTCGAATTCCCTTCCACGGAAGTAGGTGGTGTAACTATAGTGATCATCTCATACATTTTATATCATGATTCCCATATTTGAAATCTTGTGTGAGAAACGATGCCTTCTCGTACCATGAAGTGACACTTCTCAGGTTGAGCCCCAGGTTGGTTTCTTCCCATCTCTTAGCCTGACTCTCAGTTTTCAAGCGATCATCAAATGGCTCTCCTTGACGGAAAAATCATCCATAAATACCTCAATTGTCCTCTCCTTGTATACGAGAATATTTCCATCATACTTCTTTGAAAAAGTACAGGGCATTACATGGCGGCATCTGCGAAATGCAAATGTTTCATATGGATATGTGAAGGTTGTCTTATCTTGGTCCTCAGGTGCGATGGCTATCTGATTGTAGCCTGAGTATCCATCTAGGAAACAATAATAATCATGTCCAGCTAATCTATCCAGCATCTGGTCCAAGAAAGGAAGGAAATGGTCCTTCTGGTGTGTATTTAGCCTTGTAGTTAATCTGAATCTCCCGAATCCGGTCACTTTTCTTAAAAGGTAAATAATAGTTTAAGTTCTTATGGCCAGTCGTTTCCACCCTTCTTTTGGAACTACTTGCACCCGAGGCTTCCATGGGTATGGGAAATAGGGTAGTGCAATGTCTAACCACTTGAGCGTCTTTCTTATTCCTTCATTATTAGGTTCAATCTTCTACGTAGCTGTGACGGTTTGTAGCGAATCTTCTAACAGATCTGATTGCATGCCCTTGTAAGTCGAATTCAGCCCAAAGTAATTTAGTGATAATCATCATGACTTTGTGATCCTTAATACCATAACAACTTTTCCTCTTGAGGAGCCATTTAGTGATGTTGAGATGATGGCCCCAGTAGCGTAGAAGAGTTCCCCGAATAAGCATCACATAAATGCTCGGGTAGCTATTTACATTCAAGAGTGTGGGTGCGCCTGGAGTAGATGGTATTGACTTGTTCCTGCTTTCTCCAAGGAGCTCATAATATTTCCTACGATTCTCTTGAAGATTCATCAAATGAACATACGCTTTTGCTTCATCATCTAGTTCTAAAGGATCAACCTGTAGGAGGCTAGTCTCTAGGGGATCATTGGTATCCTCATGGTTAGACACTATAGACTCAATGTTCTCAATACGATAGCAAGAGTCACTCTCTGTTGGGTGTCTTATTGCTCGGAACACCTTTGAATCTAACTTTATAATCTGCCTCTCAACCTTAGCTCTCATTTCTGCACATCAATTAAAGCTCTTCCAGTGGCTAAAAATGGCTTACCCAGGATGATAGGTATCTCCTTATCTTCCTCCATGTCTAAGATAATGAAATCTGCAGGGAAGATGAACTTGTCAACCTTCACTAGTACATCTTGATAATTCCTCTCTAGAATGCTTGGTGATCGATCGCTAATTGAAGGGTGAATGTTGTTGGTTTAGAGCACCAGGTATTGAATGAATATGGAAGGCGTCAAGTTAATGCTAGCTCGAATCCACAATTCTATCTCGAAAATGCATTACCTATGGTGCATGGAATGGTAAACTCCCTTGATCTTTAATTTATGGGGGCGAAACTGCTTCTATATCGTAACCTTACATTCCTCTGTCAGGGCAATAGTCTCGTGTTCCTCCAACCTTCATTTCTTCGATAAAATGTCCTTCATAAACTTAACATAGGTTAGCATTTGCTCTAGTGCATCTGCGAAGGGGATGTTAATATGCAGTTTATTAAACACCTCCATAAATTTTGTGAATTGGCATCAGGCTTACTCTTATCAATCTCTGGTGTATGGGATGAGTGGGGTGGGATCTGTGGTGGTATGTCCTGTATACTCTACCTGTTGTTTCCTAGCATAGTTGTTTGGTTGGGTGGCTCCTCATCTTTCTGCTCTGCCTCCTGACCTCTACTTGACCTAGTCTGGCGTGCTTTAGTTATGTTCTTATCCTTTGGTGGGGATCTGGTCTTTGCTACTTCCCTTCCACTTCTTAGAGTAATCGCTTTGCAGTGTTCCTTTCCCTCTCCCCTGGGATTTACCTTTGAAGTGCTTGGTAATGAACCTTGAGGTCTTTCAGATAACATTGTGGCCATCTGTCCCATCTGTACTTCTAGGTTTATGAGTTGATATGATTACGTAATTGGGTTGATTGGTTTCGTTCTTTGAGCTTGGTTTGGAAATTGGCCTTCGTCTCATTCAGTAGCAATATGAGACGTCATCATATGAGCTAAGCACAAGAGCTTCCTCTAGGTCTGCCTTATCCTCCTTTGGCTGAATATTTGCTTTGCATTAGTTGCCACTAAGTTTGAGTATTCTTCGAGGGAAAGTTACGATTGTTTCTCCATCACGACCTTGAAAATTGTTTGCCTACATATGGATTCTACTGCTGCTGATTGTACCTAGCTATATGCGGAGCTGTTCGGTGTCATTTATCTGACTGGCATTCCATTATGCGGGTGTGATCCTTTATGAAATTTCACATAACCTTTGGCCAATGGACATCAGCTAGGCTTGTTGATTCTGTAATTGCTGGTAGCTTGATGAAACACGTCTTTGCTAAATTAGAGAACACATCGATTAACCTCCATTGTTTAGTTCCTTACCATTCTTTCTCTTGGACCATTGATAATTGTTTGTCAGCTATCCCATCTAACAGTCGAGCTGTTATTGTTGTCCTTTTCAAGAAAATACCTCCAGCTGAGGTATCAATCATCTGCCTTGTATGGGCATTTAGACCAATATAAAAATTGTAGATCTGCATCCACCTGGTCAACCCATGATGGGGACACTTCCTCAACAATTTCTTGTATCTATCCCACATTTTAGTTAAGTTTTCGCTATCCTTTTGGGCAAAGTTGTTGATCTTTATTCTCATTTATGCAGTCTTAGCAGGGGGCAATACTTTGTCAAAAATTTATGGACCAAATCCGCCCAACTTATGATGGAGTCGGGTGGTTCGGAAGTTAACCCTTTGCTTAGCTCTGTCATTTCGAGGATAGCGAATAGTTTGAGTCGTATGGCCTCTTATGTTGCCCGTTATATTTCACGTTGTTGCATACTTCTAGAAGCTTGTCGAGTGAGTGTTGGGATCTTCACTTGTGCAGTGAAGCGGGCCTTGAAGTGGTTGTAGTGTCACAACCTTGATTAAATTATTCGCTGAATCGAGTGCAACGTATCACGGGCATAGTTGTGGGTGGTAATGCAAGATTCCTCCTAATAGCATATGCGGGTTGTATTGAGCCCAGGGTGTCGGGTTGACTGCAGGTCGACCGCGGAAATCACATGTCTCATGTCACTGCTGAGACCATTACACGATCTTGAAAATGACCACTTGGGCCTACACATCACTGTAGTCTTGCATTTGCTCTGATGATTTATTACAATTGTCTTTGAAATTACAATTTATACAAGCCAGGTCTCTTGCGAGAATTTTTTGCAAAATAAAGTAAACATGGCCATTTCTTCATCTCTGAGCTCTGGATCGTCCATCCCCCTGTGTGTCTTCGATTTTCAGAAAAAATGGTCCAACGACCTTGAGGTGGTAGCCAGTGGTAAATTTCCCTACTTGGGTTACTCCCCACCTAAGTCTGTCTGTGGCACACAGACATACCACATGCTAATATATCACTCCTTCATATATTAACATAATTAAATTTCATACATCCATGTTATTAGTTATAATAATAACATAAACTTAAGCTCCACTGGGGTAAGGCACAATCGGCGGAGTCCATCTTAGAGCTGCCCATGACATCACACAAACATGTTTATTTTCTGTGTGATAACCGGCACACCGTCATTAATCCTGACGGTCAGGTAGACTGTCAGAAACACTCTAAAGTTTGTAACTTTCGGTCCAGCTTTTGGGCCAAGAGGCAACCATCCGAGGCGTAACAAATCCACATCCATTCGTGACATAGTAAAACAAGTAGGAGAAAAAGCCCCTACTTTTAGGGAGTTATTAAAGCTCTGAGCCAGTACCACGTGTAGTCCTTGTCGTAGGAGCGACTTTTGCTCGCTGCATGCCAGGAAGCCAGTAATTCCGGTCGTGGAATTTTAGAGATAAGGTGGAGCCTCTCTCTCTAAAAACCCTCTCTTCCTCACTCTCCCTTTCTCGGTTGGTGCTCCTCTCTCCTTCCCACTCTCCCAAGGCGATTCGGAAGACTTGGTCGAGAGGAAAGTCCTCTAAGCCATACACATGTCCATTTCTCATTGGACACCTTGGATTACCCCTTATCATATCCATCTACCTTGAGATATCCCTCTAATGGCATGATGCCATGTGTCACATATGAGCCCCCACTTGAGCTCCATGTTTGGTGCATCTCAGCTTGACACATAGGCCTCTTGGGCCACTCATAAGTGCAAGTGTCCAGCGCTCCTCGTGCCTCGAAAAGCGTGAAATTCCGTGTCTCGGGTCGGCCCAGGTCGACCATGGTAGCTAGATTTCGCGAGACGATTCCAACGGTGGTCAGTTTGGGTATCAGGATCTGAAGAATTCTGCAGTTTGGCCAAAAATTACCATTTTAATATTCAGCCAGAATGCGGTTTTCGAGGTCCTCACGTAGGTCACCGGAGTTGAACCAGCCGATGGGCAATATTGTTCCTCAAATTTCCACTGGCGAGTTCATTCTCCTCCCTCAGAATTAAGTTATGTTGTACATTCCCGGCCCATATTCGCAGTGCTTGATTATGTCTGGTACTGATCTTATACTGCAAATCTGTTGATTATTGATTCGATTTAGAGATTGAGGCACTAATTCCCCTGCCTTAATCTGTGCATACAAGTGACCGAAACTCCCTAAAACGCTACAAAATCCACCAATAGAATTCTTTATTAGATAAAATGTATTAAAAATAAATAAATAATAAAAATAAAAAACAAAAGTAAAAATTTCCTAAAGTAATATTTAAGCAAACTATTGCCAATATTGACACTTTTGCCAAAACTCCTCGGCAACGACGCCAAAAACTTGATGGGCGCTAAACTGCCTATAAGGTTAAACTAGAATTAATCCGGATTCGTTGCAATTAATACAGCGTCGTGGAATGCGAGTATAAGGGTGAGTCAAGTTGATCCACAAGAGTTTGAATGCCAAATACTGACTTAGGTCACCCTAATATTATCTAGGCTATGGATATTGTGTCACTACTCTAAATCAAACTAAGAATCGAACTAAGTGAAATAACTAACGACGGTCTCTCTCTTAGGGTGAAGCACTAGGGTTTATGATTTTACCTAACTACATTCCATGAGTAGCTGATAAAGTGTTAAGTATACTTTATGCGAATGTTGATGGTAAGGTGATCTTTTCTATGCATCAACCTCTCTCGAGCGTTGAGCACCTATCTCAAGAGCGGGTTTTCTTGCATCTCTTCCTCTAACCACTTAACTTTGACATGATCTAACCTATAGTCCTTATTTACCACATACAAAACCAGGATATCTTTATCCTATTGATGAGCTTAAAAGTCATCTATTTTTAGTCCATTTTTCTGCTTAATTTTCATATCAAAAGAGACAATTACTTTGCAGAAATATGAAGAAACTCACCCACATTATTAGCGGGTAAAATGGAAGAAAGAAGAAAATGCGGTAGGAAATACGTGACCAGTGGAGGAAAAGTGCGGTCGAATGACGGAGCGAGAAAGCGAAAACAATTAGGTGATTCATTGATCTGATTTGGGGTTTTGTGATCGAATACGAGGAATTCGCGACACGAGAGAATTGAAGGAATTTGATGCGGTCGCTGACAGTAAAGTACAGTCATATTTGAAGGGTAACCCGGGATTTAAGAAGGCGACGTCGCGGCGGTATTAAGTGTGACGAGAGTTGATGTGACTGGGATGAAAGGTCATGACAGCGAAACACCTTTAGCTATGAGAGGTTTGAATTTGTGAAAGTGCCGGAACTCGGTGATGTTGCGACGTGAGATCGAGTGCGATACAAGACACGCTCAGATTGAAGGTTGGAAGCTCCTTAAGGTGAGGTCGCTGACGAGATATCGATGTCGCGAACATTCGGGAGCGACGAATCGATGATGCGAGCCATAAGAGATGTCAGCGACAAGATGTTGATGTCGCGACAACGCGAGCAACGATTGAAGCCTACGGTTCTTTAAGATGATGTCGCGACAGTTGATGTCGCGACATCGGCGTTTTATCGGTTGAAGCTGCGGATGACGGCGGTCATGACAAGATATCGGCGTCGTGACATGGAGAAACCAGTGAAACACGAGGCGTGAGAAGATGTCAGCGTAGAGATATTGCGCGACATCAGATGACAAATCAAACACGCCGGTAAGTTGATGTCGCGACGTGAAGATTGATGTCAGCGACGCCGATGATATCCGCGACAAAGAGAAGCGATCGCGACGAGCGGTGGTGGGCGAACCATTTTGAAACCCGCGAGGCTACATTGGGATTAGGGCGATTGAGGAACCACTATAAATCGCAGCGGCTATCCGACTCATTAGCGGCAGGCGACCCACGGGCGAGAAGTGCGGATAGGCGAAGCTCATTTTCTTTATTTTTTTCTTTTCTTTTCTTTTCTTTTCTTTTCTTTTTCTTATTTTTTTTGTTTAGTCGTTTTAGAAGCGGATATATTACCGTATTTTTATTTTAGTTGTATTTTACGGATCTGGATGTTATCGTTTGATGAAATGAGATCTAATTCAATTTCTTTTTCAAATTACTACACGGAATGTTTGAAGTTGAAGACAAAGTGCAGGGTCGATTGACTTTGATTTCAAATTCTGATTATTCTTATGATCGAATGTTGTATCGTAATTGATGGTGAGAATCGACTTCCATTAAGTGAGCGTTATAGTCGAATTTATCTTTCTGTAGTTGTTCTGGCTTGTTAATTCCAGTTAATGAATTTACTTACGGTTTTGGGTTTATTGTCTTGGGATGCGAATATCGGTTTCTTTTACGTTAAGATTTGCGTCATTGCTACGATTTCCGAGGGAGGTCCTCTGAGTGACACAGAGACATTCACGAGGTAATGTACATTTCTTTAAAGGTATACTAACTGTATTAGGGATCCTTTGCCCAGGCTTGTAACCCTTAGATAAATCCTCTTCTCACTTGAAATCAAGAGCGAGTTAGATAGGTTATCTATTTAAGCAAACAAAGTTCACCTCGGTCGGATAGTGAAGACGATCAGTGTTATTTGTGATCTAATCAAAGGAAAGGTTGATCTATTCCTAATTTCGAGGAGAGCAATGCGGAAGTTGTATATCCTTGTAGATAGCAGGATCCAAGGTTCCTGATCCATAAAATGGGTATGAAGTATTGCGAAAAGAAAAATAAAGTTAAAGGAATTAAAACTTTTAAAAGTAGATTGCTCCCAATTCCACTGTATTCGAGAGAATCGGTCATAAATTAGATAATGAAATGTGGAGTGTGGAGGAATCATTTGCCTCTGGCGCCTTGGGCCAGTTTGAAACTTGAGATAATCGAAATTTTATCGAGAATTAACTACGAGGAATCGATAGTTCAACATAAGCGTTCTATTGATGTGATATTACGAGGATAACTATTCGATATTCATTTCTTTATTAGAAATTAACTATTCTTTATTCTTTATTTTCCGGTTGTTGGATGGATTCAGTTATTTTCCTTTTGTTCGTTTAATTTTCCGGCTTCTTAATCTTTTGGATCACACTATATTTGTGGTCCAAATAGTATGGAAATTGGTGGTAAGGGTAGTTGATTTAAAATTCTTGAGATCTCTTGTGGGATCGATATGCGAGACTTAAATCCGTTTTATTGCTTGTCGACACATTGCATACGGGAATATATACCAAAACCAAACTTTGAAATGATTTACTCTAAGAGATTAGTGGTTTATATAGTATAATGTTAACAAGTTTTTTGTGATTCTTGAGTTGATGATAGTCCTTTGGTAAGCCGTGACATAAATTTGTATTTGTGTTTTTAGTTCGGTTAACGAGTTTTACATAGGCGCCAGTTCTTAGGGTGATCGAAAGAATTTTTAAATCAATATTCGGATGAAAGAAGGAAATACTAATTTGGACATTTTAAAAGAAAAGAACAAAATAGTGTTTCAAGCGATGAATCTTGTAGCCACTAACTTTAACGAAACACATTGAATATTGCGATGATTTGACTAATCTATTAATGGGAGTGTGTTTTGCTTTCAGGAAAACTTTGATGCATAGGAAGCAGAACACAGTGAGGATTCAGTACGACCTGAAATAGAAAGGGTAGCTCGAGCTTGAGAAAGGCCAGAAGGCGGGAAAGCTCAGCCATGGCGAGAAGAAGGCGGATCAGGTTGAAATACATATAGAGAGTAGAAGGCCTCCGATCCAACGTCTGATGGAGGATTTGCGGAGACGATTATCTGAGAAGAATACTCGTGATCGAGACGGCTGATTGGTGCTAATAATTTTGAATTAAACCTGTGCCGATTCCTGATGGTCGGCGGCGTGGCGTTTCTTGGTCATCCCAGAAGATCAAGCGAGCTGGGAAGATTCCTCGGGATGGCAATCTTGTTAAGTTGAATAGGGTGAGACCCGGAAGTCCATAAAAGCTGCATCTATTCCCATTCTCCACTAAGAATCTGACCCGGCTACATGGTATGAATCATTGCCATATGGTTCTGTTGACACTTACTTGGGAGGAGTTAGTTGAGGCCTACTTAGGTAGATTCTTTCCCCCAGCCCTAACCACAGAAAGAAGGAGGGAGATCATTGTGTTCCAGCAGGGGGAAGATGAAAGCCTGTATGTAGCTTGGGAAAGATTCAAACGGTTGCTGAGAAGATGTCCAATGCATGGGATAGATGGACATTGTATATCATGCCATGAATCATATATCAAAGGATCATTGATGCTTCATCTTTGTGGAGCATTCAAACGAAAAAGTCTTTGAAGAAATGAAAGTGATTGAAGATGGCTAAATGTAACGCTGAAAACTCATACAGGCTTTCAGAGGAAACAAACGAGAGAAGAGATCATGGAAATTTGGCAGATGGCGACCATAGGCAGGATTGGATGCCATTATGAGCAGGTTCGACAAAGCGAGAAAGAAAGACACACGCTCATGAAATAGGAAGCGGTGAAAGGGAGTTAATGAAGGGAGTCTTTGAAAAAGTAGCGAAGGACTTTATGATCTTTGAAGAGGTTAATTATTTGGGTGAGCGAGAACACCATTTCAAACCAAATCCTAACCTTCGGCACATTATCACCCAGTGCTCGGGAACAGAACTTCGTATGGTGGAGGGGCTTCTGAGCGGCGGGGGCGAACCCTCATCGCGAAATTGTCGGCCACGGGTTCAATGGCCCGACATCGCGGGGAAATGAGCACGAGAAAGCGAATATCGAGGATTCGGAGGGCCCGTCTTTTGAGGAGCGGATCTTTGCGGTTTATGGGGATAATAAAAATTTGTTGAACCTCCGTGAACAAAAGTTTGGAGAAATTAGGCGGTGCTACCAATTCTCAAATTTTGAACACTACAAATGCATCCACGAGACACAGGAGACCATAGTGAACTATTGCCACCTCTTTTAAAGCCAAAAGGAAAGATGCCTTCCCAGTGACACAGGAAGAACCAGGCTGCGTAGGTGTGCGGCGAAGTGGGAAGGAGTTAGAAGGAGGAAGAAAGGTAGCTGACAACAAGAAGTAGCAAGACCAGAAAGGGAAGAGACACTGGAGAATGACAAAGAAGAAGGAGTAGAAAGAAGAACATCAAGAGCAAGCACAACGGTCCCATTTCCCTGAAGCTGAAATCAAAGATGGAGGAAGCGGTTCTGAGTTCTTGAAAACTTTCCGGAAGTACGGAGATCGGTATGCCTTTTCTTGAGTGGTGACTCGGATGCCACTTTGCTTCAAAATTCACGAAGGACATGCGGCGAGAAAGAAAATAGTATTAGAAGAAGAGATAGTGAATCTCAACGCCACTTGCAGTGCGATGTCAGGAAAACAGCTACCCGGTAAAGATGAGGACAAAGTTTCTGATTCCTTGTATTGTTGGAGGAATGGAATTCCATGAAGCTCTACGTGACTCGGGGCTAGTATCAATCTGATGCCTCTTTACATTGCGAAAATTAAGTTTGGGAGCTTATTCCCTGTTGTTACTCTTCAGATGTGACAGTCGATGGTGAAACACGGAAGAGTCGTTGAAGATGTGTTGGTCAGCATTTGGGAAGTTTGTGTTCCCGAGTAGACTTCATAATTACAGGAACATGGAAGAAGATTCACAAGTACCCTACTATTAGGAAGACCATTCCTGGCCTACTTGGAGCAACCTTGATTGACATGCAAAAGGAGTTCTCATGCGGGTTGGAGAGAAGGCTGCTTGTGTTTAACTTGATTAAAAGTATAAAATATAGACGAGGAAAGGAAGGCTCTGATATGGCGATTTTTATCTCCCTTTCCAACTCGATGTTAACAATGATTGTAACACTCCGGTTTTTATCAATGAAAAGAATGAATTCCCGGTATCTTGAAGATAATACATTACGAATTTCCATATAAGCAGTTCTCATGCTATAGAAGCGTATTGAGCTTGAAGCAAGCCGAAGAAAAGATAATAGGAAGATAGTGAAAAGGAGATTCATCAAGAGACCAGTACAGAAGGTCTAGTTTTGAAAGAGTTGCCATGTCATTTAAGTATGCCTATAGAATTACCAAAGAAAAAGCCCGTGATCATTGGCCAGTTAAGTGAGAATGAGGAACAAGATTCTTTGGAAATATTAAGGAAGCATAAGGAATCGCTAGCTTAGTCACATTGAAATTTGAAGAATTGTCAGTCCATCGAGATTTGCATACATAAGATTACGCTAGAAGAACAAGGCCATCTGTAGAACACCAGAGGAGGCTGAATCCAGTGATGAAGGAAGTAGTTGGAGGTGCCAGGTGTTAAATGTTGGTTTTATCTATGCTATCTCGAGACCGGTCCTTGGGTGAGCCCGAGTTCATGGTTCCAAAGGGGTTTCTTGTGATGAAATGAAAAAATGAATTGATTCCAACAAGAACGTGTTGGGATGGAGGGTATGTATTGATTCACGAGTTGAATCACAGCTGACGAAAGATCATTTTCCTTGCCTTTCATTGATCGGATGTTGGATAGGTTAGCGGGACACCCTCACTTTTGTTTTACGGATGGAGTACTCGGGATATAATCAGTTGCTATTGCACGAGGATCGAGAAGACCACGATTCACATGCCCTTATAGGTACCTTTGCATTCGAAGGATGTCGTTTGGGTTATGTGCTCCGGCCCTACATTCGAGTGCATGATGTGCATATTCTCGATTTGGTTGAAGAAGTGATGGAAATTTTCATGGATGATTTTACGTGTATGGATCCGGCTTTGATCAATGTTTAAACAATGCAGAAGCGATTGCTTCAAAGATGAGACAAGCGACTAGCAGATTGGGAAAAATGCCATTTATGGTAACGAGGTATTGTTCTTAGGCATAAAATTTACGCTCTTGTGATTTAAGTTGACGAGTCAAGTATCCATTATCCAAGACTCTTGCGCCTTTACCCGCAGTAAAAGGAGTAAAGAAGTTTCTTGGGAGCATCTTTGGATTTTACGGGAGATTCATCAAAGACTTTTCAAAAATAGCGGACCATGGATTATTGGAAAGGATCTGAGGTTGATTTTGATGACTCTGAGGATGCTTTCGATGAAATCAAGATCAGTTAATTAGAGGCACCTATAATGGTTGCACGAGAATGGAATCGAGATTTGGGAATAATGTGTGATGCGATTGATTTTGCCTATGGGAGCTGTGTTGGGGCAAAGAAAGAGAAAGTATTCGGGGCCATATCTTATGCTAGTAAGACCTTCAATGAAGCCTGAGAACCTCAATGACTGAAAGGAGATGCTAGCCATAGTGTTTGCTTGTGAAGAATTTAGACAATACATTTTAGGATCTAGTGTGGTAATTCACGATCATCTGACGATCAAAGTGCACGATGTCGAAAAAGGAAGCTAAGCCAAGATTGATAAGGTGGGTGCTTTCTTTGTTGCAGAGTTTGATTTAGGCAAGGACAAAAGGGATGTGACAATGTGATAGTAGGCCACTTGTCGAGAGTAGAAAGAAGCAGTGATGAAGAAGAAAATGTGCAGTTAACAGAGAACTTCCCAGATGAGCAATTATTCAAGGTTTCCTTCCAACTTCCATGGTATGCTGATATTGTGAATTATTTGGCTTGTGGAGTAATGCCTTGAACTTCGACTATCAACGGAAGAGAGCTTCAGGCTGACGGCTATATATTATATTTGGGATGACCCTGGCTATTATTGAGAGTCTTGACATGATAATAGAAAGATGTGTGCGGAGAAGGTGAACAAGGCAACATTTTAAATGAATGCCATGCATCACCATATGGAGGACATTTTACAGTGAAAGAAACGACTCCTGAATACTCTATCGGGGTTTTATTATTGTATCTTCGAGGAGATTGTGCGAGTGGGTGAAATTGTGCGATCGATGCCCAAAGTTGGGAAATATCGCGACGGAATGAAATGCCCTAAAGGTATTATGGTGATACAAATTTTTGATGTTTGGGGAATAGATTTTATGGGACCTTTCCCACCATCATTTGGAAACCTATATACATCTTTGCTAGCGATGGTGGAGGGAGGAGTCTCGAATGGGTGGGACCAGTGCTTTTGTCAGGAATGATGCTAATAAATTTGTGAGTTTCTTGCGAAAGAATATTTTGAGCGGGTTTGGAACCCCGGAGCCATCATTAGTGATGGAACCCGTTTAAACAAAATGTTCACGAAACTCATGGCCAATTATGGGATCAAGCATGTAATGAGCAGCTTATCATCCCAGGCAGTGGACAAGCGAGAAATTTCCAACGGGGAGATCAAAGAATACTTGAAAAGGCTTTGTGAGCTCAGCGGGAAAAGTTAGTCTTCCAAACTTGATGATGCACTTTGGGCTTACAGGACTGCATACAAAACCCCCATTGGAATGTCCCCATATAGAGTCGTTTTCGGCAAACCATGTCATCTACCTCTTGAATTAGAATACAAGGCAATGTGGGCCATCAAGAAGTTAAACTTCGATTTCAAGGTACGCAAGGAAGAAAGATTATATTTATGCGAATTGGAAAGAGCGAGAAATGAAGCCTATGATAATGCTAGAATATCTGAAAACAGAAGACAAAAGAAATGGCATGTCGAAAATCTGAGAAGAGTTCGAGCGAGGAGCAGTCTGCTTTTAATTCTAGGCGAAGTTGTTTCGAAATTAAAATCAAATTGGAGTGGGCCGTACACGGTGGTATCAAGTACTACATTTGAGCATTAACCTTTATTGATAATGGGGAAGAATTCGAGTCAATGGACAAGGAGTTAAAGCATTATCTCAACGGGGAAGAGGGAAAGTGAAGGACTCAATGGTTCTTGAGGAAAAAGAAGAAGAACCTAGCGGCAAGTCCCGGCTAAGGACTCAAGGCGGCTTGACTAATGGGAGCGGCCCGCTGAGGATTTAAATTCTGAATTTAAATTTTGAAATATTTCTTTTCTTTTAGTTGCTGATAAATTGAGTTGATTTGTTTCTACAGAAGGATAGATTTAATTTTAGAAATAAATTGTAGTTTAATTAGAATTTTCTTGAATATTGCGGTGATCTTACGAGCGGGTTAAGGACATGAATGTAGAGCTGACTACGGGAGTAATTCCGGCCAACTATGAGGAGAGTCGCGACATGAGAGAAAAGGGGAGTAACTTTCTCCCTAACCCAATTCTTTAGATATATTTGAATTAATTGTTAAATCTTTGCTTAAAATATGCCTGAAGAGATGTCTAAACGGGTTAGGAACAATAAGAGAATTCAAAGTTTTTGAAATCATTGAATTAAGGGCTTGGTCACGAAATGAAGGTTATGTCGCGACAAAGCTGTTGTCCTACAAAACATTGATGTCGTGACGATTTAGGAAGAATAATTAGTGAGTATGGAGGAAGGGAGATACATGTCGACACCCACCGGTTATGTCGAGCCAGTGAATTAAGTTTCAAAAGAAGAAAGTTATCGCATCAGACAAATCACGGAGAACCATGTATTGTCGCGACATATTAGGTAGGTCGCGACATAAAAGTGCGACATGTGCCAACCACTCACTTGAAAAGCTGAATTTAATGACCTCAAATAAAAAGAGGCGAATTGAAATTAGCGACAATTCTTAATTGAAGCATTAATTAGCCCTGAAACATTGATTGAATTGCAACGAGTTGGAAACTATTTCATTCACTCGACCCACATAACCATTCACCTTCGTCTTCATACGAATCTCGACCTCAGAAAACCTGGCATTCAGGCTTTACGGCTTTCCTCTTGTCTCAGGTGGCTGAAATTCCCACCTGGTCCACCCCAGCCTAGACGGATTATGAGAACCGCAGACAATCGAAGAAGAAGAAACTTGCGAGAAGCAGTTAGATGGTCGTCGGGAAAGCAAGTCGGAGAGATGCCATCAAAAAACACGAAACTCAAATGACTTCGAGTGAGGCGAGAAAGGGGAAAGGAAAGAGGAGAGAAGAAGAAGAAGTAGAATTTCATTATCCGTGAAGCTTATTCCCAGTGGAAGAATCTTATGCTATGAGTTTTATTCTGAAGAGGAGATTCAAAAACCTGTGACTCCTTTCAAGGGAGATGATAGAGCGAGAGAGGATGGGAGAGTCTCTGCGCACACACAGCAGAAATTTATCTGACCTTTGGTGAGAGAGTTTTATTCCAATATGGTAGGAAGGAAGGATGGAGTACATTTTTGTTAGAGGAGTTTAGGTCTCCTCTGAAGCAGGCCATCAGCGAGGCTATCGTGTGATGCTAAGCATGGCTCCAAATTGAAAATTTTGGAAAAGCGAATTTTAGAAAGATTGCAGAAGCTCAGCGATGGAAGGCGGTTAGACGAGAAGGAAAGCGGGGGAACTGCGAGCAGGAAGCCTCAGGGAAGCCCCGAAGGTATGGTTTTACTTCCTTGCGTATGTTTTGGTTCCAACAAAACATTTATGCACGGAGTGAGAGAACAAGAAGACATCTTCTTTGTATGCCATACTTTCGAAAGTACAAGATCAATATAGGAGTTATCATAGAAGAGGGCTACATCATGAGGTATCATGAAGGGCGAAGTGCCTTCCTCGCGGCCAGCAAATAACAGTTCTGTACTTGGAAGTGGGGTGAAAGGAATTTAAATTCGAGGAAGAAGAAGTCCCAGGAGCTTCACCACTCCTTCGACGGAGGAGTTAGCGAGGGCGAAATCGGAGGAAGGGAGTCTTTGGTGGGAACGGAGGTGGAAAGCCAATTTGAAGGACCGAGAAGGAGACAGGAGAGACCACTTGATCAAGAGCGAGCACCACGTGAACTCACTGTAATGATGATTACATGTGTGTAGATAATAAGAGAGAGCGGGATGAAGGCGGCCCGATAGACTTCTCCATCCACTTTGGCGGTTCTCCTCTGTGCGGGACGAGAGCTTCCCGACTGGAGAAAGTTGAGGGAGCCTGAGAGAGCATTTCGATGCTGGAAGCTCTCCATGCCTGTGAAGAATAGATGAAAGAGAGAAGGATTGGAAATTACAGCGAGGTCGGGAAAGTATTTATGAAAAAGAATTGAAGAGAAGAGACCGCGATAGGAGGAAGAGCTAAATAGAAAGAAAAGGAGCATGAAGTATTCTGTGAAAACGCCCAGTGGAGAGAAGAGTTGAAAGAAAAGAAGAGACATATGGGAAAATGTTGAAGCGGCCCGAGAGAAGAGTTCGAAAGAAATGAAGGAAAGAGATCACGTCACATTCTTTGAAACTCAAAGCGAGTCATAGGCTTTCTATAACAAGCGGTTGATCGTGACTCTCGACTCCCCAGCATTGTTAGAGAAAGAGATAAGAGCATGACTTTTGAAATTTGGGGAAGCAGAGATAAAGGGTTTCAAATTACTATACAAATCTCTGAGAGGAGAGGCTGGAAAACAAAGCTGAGCGATGACAAAGCAATGGGGCTGAATCCTACGGGGCGGAAGGAATGGCTGGAAAATTAGATTTGATTAAACAATCTTGCGGAATTCTTAGTGATGGCGAAATGGAAAATCTGATGAATGGCTTGGGAAGGCGGGATGAGTTGGGCAGAAGGTTGATCTCTCTAATGAGATTTTCATTGAAAACAATGGAGAAAGGAAACGAAGAGAAAGCAAAAGAAGAGAAATGAAAATTCACGAATTTCCAGCCCGTTTAGGTACACATTAGACCTAGATCCCCAAACATTTTGCTCATTTATTTCAAAGAAAAAATAGACCTTCTCCTGCCTAACTTTCGGTACCATCCTTCTCCCATCTTTATGTATCCAACAGTTACCAAATGAATCGAAATAAAATAGAAAAATTTAAATTAATTATTTATGCTATTTTGCATTTGATTGTTGATGTTATGATGCTTTGTGGTTGCATGATTAGGAAATAGTAGGAAATAGTTCGAATAAGCTAGCTGAGAGGACATTATCTTAATTGAATGAAGCGGTTAGAGTAAGTAAGATGAAATGAGGAAAAATTGCGAGAATAAGGACAAAATGCATATAGTTTAATTGAAACATAAAGTCTGAAAATTACTTATATTTAAGCGATAAGTCAGTTAGAGGAAGGTAATACAATAGAAGGAGCAAACATATTTTGAGTTTGTGGTATGAACAATAAGTCGAGGAACTGTTGAATATCAATTAATTTAAATACTCATCAACAAAAATGAGTCAAGGTACTCCTTATGGTTAGTCACAATTTATTCCAGGCCAAATTAGAATTTGTTAGATTATTAGTTGAGGCGAAATCTAGGTAATCTGGTGTGAGAAATGATCTGAGCCGTTCTTGGATAGTTTGAGCCATTAGCCATCCTTATTAATATCTTTGGAAGATGCATATACCTTAGTTCTAATTAGGCTAAACGAGGCTGATTTTCAAATAAGCCAATGGAAACTGACCCATCCGGGGAAATTCAATGTGATGAAACCGATGATTGCAGAATTGAAGGAAGAAGAAAATGAAGTTTGGGGGAGTATATATTTTGAGAACTCCAAAGAGATGAAAAGAAAAACAGAAGAGTAGAAAATGCAATAGAAAGAAAGTTTATAGGGATAAGTTTTATCTTGTGGCCTAACTCTCTTGAGCAGATTAAGTTCTTAGGGGTGTTGGCGCTGTGCCCTATATATCACGGTATGGGAGCTACTAACCCCAGTTAGCTAAGAGTGTTAAGCCTAAAAGTTCAGGCATTGCTTATCCACGAATGTTGACAAACAAAGTTTCCCCGGTGGAATTACAAGTGTGAAATAGGGGCATACGGGTTAAATTGAAGAAATTAAGAGATGTCCCCGAACCTTGAAGTTTAGGGGAGTTTATTAGAGGCTTCTGATAAAGAAAGGCGAGAAGAGGAGAAAAAAGGTTCGGGGTAATCTTAACCTAAGATTCTTCCATCCTACCCATTACCCATGCACAACAATATAAGCCCAAAGACCGATTGATCTTGAAGAGTGAAATCACCTACATTAGTGGAAGTCGATATGAAAAAACAAGCCTATGGAATTTGGAAGAAAGGAAACAAACAAATTGTGAAGAACTTTAGGGAGTTAAATATTTCAGCAAATAAAATGAGAAAGGAAAGCAATTCATTATTCAACGGGATCGATAGGTATATTGTTTGTAAAACAATTTCAACATGTTAGTTTGCATAGCATAAAGTAGAGACCAACCTTGAGCTGGACTTGAAAATTTGGATGTACAGAAAATTTTGCATACCTTGCATTGCGATTAAATTGAATGCCCTTGAGAACAAATCACGAAAAATGTCCTTAAAAATTATTTTGTTTGAGACCGAACAGATTCTTTCTTTTTCTTTGCTAGAGAATGACGAGCAAAACTTTAAGTTTAAGGGGAGTTTGATGAGCTTAAAGTCATCTATTTTTAGTCATTTTTCTTGCTTAATTTTCATATCAAAGGCGATTACTTTGCGAAATATGAAGAAACTCACCCATACATTTGCGGGTAAAATGGAAGAAAGAAAGAAAATCACGTGGGAAAATACGTGATAAGTGGAGGAAAAGTGCGGTCGAATGCGGAGCGAAAGCGAAAACAATTGGCTGATTCATTGATGCGGTTTGGGGTTGCCTGATCAGATTACGGGTCGCGACACGAAGAATTGAAGGAATTTGATGCGAATTCAGCGACAGTAAGTACGGATAAGCGGTGAGAAGAGTGGCCGGGCTAAGAGAATGGCGTCGGCTGACGTGGTCGCGACAAGAGTTGATGTACGTATTTAGGATAAGAAGGTCAGCGGCAATGATACCTTTAAGCTATGAGAGGTTGGATGATGAAGGCTGTAGGAACCAGCGATGTCGCGACGTGAGATCAGTAGCGACCTGAAGACACGCCGATTGAAGGTTGAAGCTCCTTAAGGTGAGTCGCGACAAGATATCGATGTCGTGACGTCGAGAGCGACGGATCGATGATCGCGAGCCATAGAGATATGGCGACAAGATATTGATGTAGCGGCTTGACATAGCGACGATTGAAGCTGCGGTTCTTTAAGATGATAGCCGTGAAATTGATGTCGCGACATCAGGGCTATCGATTGAAACTGCGGATGACTTGGTACGAATTAGCGACAGATATCGACGTCGCGACATCGGAAAACAGTGAAACTTTGCAGGCGTGAAGATGTCGCGTGAAGATATTGATGTCGACATCGAGAATGACCAAATCGAGACACATAGAGTAAGTTGATGTCGCGACGTGAGATTGATGTCGCGACATCGATGATGTCACGACAAGGAAACTGAAGTCGCGACTTGAACAGTGAATTGGGCCAAACCATTTTGAAACCCACAGCAGGCTACATTGGGATTAGGGCTCAATTGAGGAACCCTATAAATGCAGGCGCTATCGACTCATTAAGCGACTTGGCGGCCCGCAGGCGAGGTATGGATAGGCGAAGCTCATTTTCTTTATTTTTCTTTTCTTTTCTTTTCTTTTCTTTTCTTTTCTTATTTTTTTATTTAGTCGTTTTAAAGCCCAGTTATGTTCTCGTATTTTTATTTCGTTTGTATTTTAAGATCTGGATGTTATCGTTTGAAATTTGAAAATTTGAATCTGAGGGGAATTCAATTTCTTTTTCAAATTACTACACAGGATGTTTGAAGTTCGGACAAATTTACGGAATTCGATTGTTTCGAGTTTCAAATTGCGAGTTATTCTTATGATCGAATCTTTGTATCGTGTAGTCGATGGTGAGATCCGGCTTCCATTAAATTAGGCGTTATGGTCGAATTTATCTCTTTCTGTAGTTGTTTACGACTTGTTAATTCCAGTTAATGGTGCATACGGTTTTGGGTTTATTGTCTTGGGATCTGATATCGGTTTCTTTTACTAGATTAAGATTTGCGTCATTGCTCTGATTTCAAGGAGGTCCTCTGAGTGACACAGGGAAGACATTCTTGAGAGTAATGTACATTTCTTTGAAGGTATACTAACCTGCTATTAGGGATCTTTTGAGCTTTGTAAGTTCACTTAGATAAATCCTCTTCTCACTTGAAATCAAGAACGAGTTGAATGAGTTATCTATTTAAACAAGCAAAGAGTTCACCTCGGTCGGATAGTGAGGCCCGATCAGGTGTTATTTGTGATCTAATCCAAGGAAGGTTGATCTATTCTAATTTCGAGGAGGGCTTAATCTGGAAGTTGTATATCCTTGCTTGGCCAGATGGCAGGGCTGGGTTCACAGTCCATAAAATGGGTGATATTCTGAAAATGCAGTTAAGGAAGTCCTTTTTAAAGTAGTTATCTGAATTTCCACGTATTCCGAGAATCGGTCATAAATTAGATAATGAAATGTGGAGTGTGGAAGATCGGTACACTACAGCATATGAGCCAATTTTGAAACTTGAGATGTCGAAATTTTATGTCGGAAATTAACTTCGAGGCCGATAGTTCGCTATATTGTTTCTATTGATGGTGTCTTACGAGGATAACTATTCGGTATTCATTTCTTTTTATTAGAAATTAACTATTCTTTATTCTTTATTTTCGGTTGTTGGATAGTTCGAGTTATTTTCCTTTTGTTCGTTTAATTTTCCGGCACCTTAATCTTTGGGATCCTACTATCATTTGTGGTCGGAAATAGTATGGAAATTGAGTGGTCGGTGGATTGATTTAAAATTCTTGAGATCTCTGTGGGATCCGATATCTGGACTTAATCCATTTTATTACTTGTCGAGCACATTGCACTTGCGAGTGTCGGACAAGCAAACTTTGAAAATGATTTACTCTAAGAGATTGGTGGTTTATATAGTATAATGTTAACAAGTTTTTTGGCGCCGTTGCCGGGGATTAGACAATAGTCCTTTGGTAATAGTGACATAAATTTGTATTTGTGTTTTGGTTCGGTTAACACCTATGATTGATTGTATGATACCTTATTCAGTTCCCTAGAGTTTCTTGTCTTTCGACCTCAAAGCCCTAGCCTAATACATGTAAACAATGGCCAAGTATCAACATGTAATCAAATCATAAATAAGATAACCAACAATTCTGAGAATTAAAAATTTAAATAATTGAAAGATTAAAGTTCATCCATGATGTGTAGTCAAGTTACATCATAAACCTAACTAGATGTTTAGAACATTATGAAATGAAGAAAATACAAATTACATAATTCATAGTCATGAGAGTAGAGTAAGAAAACGAGATGAGATGCAGCGAATCAATCCTCTTAAGCCTTGCACTCCAGACCTTTTCTCCTCATTAGCCCTTTTTTATAATGTCTCCAGAGTCCATTATAGCCCCCCATCAAATCCCCTTGGATGGGCCTTGAAATAGACAAAATTAGGGCTCATATTCGTCACCTACAGCGGTGTGTGGAAAGCACCGAAGCGCTCTCGAGCACGGGAATCCCGCGGGGCGTGGCGGGTATCAGTGTTTTATCTTTCATGTCTTTGCAAGACCATAACTCTCTCACTCGAACTCCGAATTGTACGTTCTTGGACTCTACGAAAATATCTTGAAGTCAAGAATCCATACATACCAAGAACAGTTCCATAAGATGTCATTTTATAAATTTAAAATGCAATAGAACAAAACTGGTTGGTTGTTGTTACTCTGCTTGGTTGCTTCCTTGTTTTGTTGGAGCTTCAGTGTATATCTCCCTCGTGGATTAGAGATTGAGTGATCTTGGTCTTGTTGGAAAGCTTGTGAAGTCTAGAATGTAGTTCTGGGTAGTTTAGAGCCATTTGATTTCCTCATTAATACAAAAAAACTAAAAGGTCTGAACTGTTGTGTTATGTTTGCTGATTTTCCAATTTTTCGTTGTGTCTTAGCTCCAAATTCGCACCACCCCGCCAAATGGATGACCTAATCATAAATATGAACATTTAGAGCATTAGGGCACTTATTTAACATAAAACATTTCTAAAAACTAAGTAAAACTTAGGGTTGTAATGAGTATTTTATATACTCATCAAGGTCATAATTTAAAACAGCCTATAAGGGTTTAATTACAACTTTCGTGCATATTAAAATTACAAGTTAGATTGTTCCAAAACATTTTACAAAAAGGTTATTAAAAGCCACATGTCGGCTTTCTTCACAGTGTAGCCCTCGAATGGCGCCATTCATGGGTTATGCATTTCCTCCTGAAATATTTTTCCCTTATAGGAGTGAGCCACCTTTGTGAAGATGAAAAACTTCCCTACAGGCTACTCCTAAATTACTATCTAGCGGTCATGTTCCACATTCACATCCCAAGTAAAAAAATATGTCATTTCTACTATGGAATCCTATATGTCATGCCATGAAATGAGATGAGAATCAATCACGTATCATGCCCCAGGAGTCCTCAGCGACTCGGCTTACGCCATACGAATATCAATGTGTGATAAACGAGTCATTGATGAATCGCATCAGTAAGACTACTGAAATAAAGTCGTTTGTTTGTAAATCAAAACTTTTATGGATGTCATCATTCAAATAATCTTTATAATCAAAAGCGTGTGTTTTGTGGGCAGCGGATTCGAGGTCGCGCGAAGACTCCACCATGCCCATACACTTTTTGGACTTTCACCATTGGAGTGTAGACGATCTGAGGCCTTTCACGGAGGGATATCTAACTCTTCTTTGCTATTACCCACCACCGTTTTCCATGTTATGCGGCCGTTCGACTCTGTGGACGTAAAATCCAGCGGTAATGAAACCCACCCATGATCACGAGTATGGTGATTGATCATAATCATGCATTCACGCCCCATTCAATACGTGTCCCGGGTGCATATATAATGCATCATTGCATGTTATATCATGCCACATGGATAATGAATTCTACATGGACAATTCAAACCATACAATTCACCATGTATTATGGATAATTATATTATGAGCATATAATTTCCAAACCAAACAATCATCTCAATGTCAATATATTCAAACACCTATATATTAACATTCAATCAATTACCACCAAGCATGTAATTCAATTTCAAGCAATGATAACCTTGATCCTCAAGACCAATTTTGGTATTAGAGATGGCCACAAAATAGTCAACACCATGGCAAGCGAGCCCGTAAACGGTGAGACCATGCACACCCTGAAGCCATGGCGGACACACAATCATGCCTGACGAGGACTACAAAGCAGTCCTAGATTCGAGTCGGAATTTGTCACACTCCCCAGGCCATGGCCGAGACTACAAAATAACCATGTCAGGCCCATGAGCTAGCCCATACATAAGCCATAGAACCTTAGAACTCAGCTTAGAAATCAATCCCCAATGCGGCAGAAGCGATCCACATGCGATTTCAACCGAATGAAACCGACCATCAAGCGGTCTCAACATAGGCCATACACAACCCCAGAATAAAACCTACATTCATAATTACGTCCCTAAGCTGTTAACTGACCTAAGTTGTAGCAATCCTAGAAATGGTTCATAACTCGGCAGCCAAGTGCAATTTAGGTGATTAACTAACATCAAGTTCATAGTCTGACTCTGATTTCTATAAACTAAAGCCAAAAAATCCCTCCATTTCCCCAACCGAAAAACTAGGCCTGCAAACTGACATAGATCAGCAACACTTAAGCCGTGATTTATCCCGAAATGACCATAAATTGAGATATAGAGATCCACTCAGTATTCAAAAGCCTAACATCAATTTCATACGTATTCAATTTACAACTTATAATGGCTGACACAAGTCCAAATACCCTCCGCTTCCCAACCTAAATCTAATTCCAAAATTCGACATCAGGTAGTATCAAACAGCATCCCTATAAAAATCCCAAATAAACAAATTTCTTAGTGGTGGAAATACACCAAAGGAAGGTTCCTTTCCTTCTTTCTCTTTTTCTTTATTCTCTTTGTTTCTCTCCACCATTAATACCAACAGGAGATTTCTCCTTTCTACTTAACCTTCAGCCACTCTCATCCACCTCCTTTCTACGTCGACACGGCTTGTTCATGCCACGTGTCACCCACATGGTTTTGATCATGCCATGTGTCACCCACATGGCTTGCATCATGTTGTGTGTCACCCACTCATTTGGGTTCCTTTTGCCCTCGAAAAACGTGGAAATCCTCCTATTTGGAATTCGACGAAATTTACCTAAGCAACTAGACTTCACAAGACGAACCTAACGGTGAGGTTCGTTTCATTGTCTTAAAGTCCAAATTTACTCGGGTTTTACAGTAACCTCCTCCCTTGGAGAATTGGGTTTACTTAGAAAACAGTATGATCAAGAAAACATGTCTTTCCCCCCGCGCATTCCTCGGAGAAGTGAAGTTTGCCTTATAATCTTCTTTGAGGAAAAGAATCTACTCTTAGGAGAAGTGAAGATTCCTAGTGAATCCTATTTTGTACCTTGGAGAAATGAGTCCACCTTTTGGAAACATAGGCCTGAGAGGATAAACATATCTTTCCCCTACCTTTTGCTTTGGAGAATTAACTTTCCCTGCAATCTTACCATTTAAAGGAGTGAACTTACCCCTTGGGGAAAAAAGTTCTTTTTTCTTGAGGAACATTCTTTAAACCTGCCTGCATAATTCTTCCTTGGGGAAATGAACCTACCCCATGGAGGAGTGGGCCTTTCTACAACCTTTTCCTTGGGAGGAATAAATTCTTTTGGGGAATTCGTCTTGCCTTTTGGTGAAAGTTTCATTTTCTTGGAGAATCGATTATACTGCTCTGTTCCATACTGTATCCTCCTCACTGAATTTCTCCCTAATGAAGGATCTGTACAAACCGCAGCCCCTTCTTTTTTCAACCTATTAACACGAACGAGACAATATTTAGGGACCTATACCTTTCTTGGAGAGAGTTTTCCCTCCTTTAGATTTTATCAATGCTTTTAGATCGAAGCTAGTAGTACGATCGAGGCCATCTGCGGAAAGGATCCTCATCAATTGCCATAGTCTTTTTCGTTGATGAACTCAGAAAGTATCCCTTAGTTGATCCTGTCATGTATGACATTTCTAAAACCCCAACATGCATTAGTAGTATGGTTCCATGAATCATGGTACTTACAGTAAACCTTTCCCTTTAGTTCGTCTTTGCTGGGATTCTGTGGATCTTAGTGGAAGGTAATTAATTTTTCTTTCACCAGGAAATCAAATATTTCCCAATCTTCGCTACCTTAAAAGTATATTGGACCCGTGTATCAACAATTTATGTCTTTTTCCACATATCAGGTGTATTTTCTACCAAAAGAGGACAAGTGAATGTCCCTATAGTAAATAGATCTGCCATGGCAACCTCGTTCGCTCGACACAGTTCCCATGGACTTCTTCTTCTGCAGAACTTTCTTCCTTAAGAAGTTCTTCATATTCTGTCACCTTAGCTGCAAGTTCATAAAAATCTCTATCTTCCATACCTTGGAATTTCTTCCTCAACTCAATGTCCAAACCTCTTTAGGCCATATTCACGTACTTTGTCTTTGGAAGATGGATCTTGCATCTGTTTCTCATCTTCTTGAAACGGGAGATAAACAAATCAACGGTCTCCCCATTTCTTTGAGTCACTTTGGACAATTCTACGATGCACACTTCAAACTCAGCCTTAAAGAACTGAGTGTGGAACTGCCTTTTCATTTCCTACCAACTTTATATGGAGTTCCTTGGTAATGTTGTATACCAAGTGAATGCTGCCCCTGTCAAAGAGTTAGGAAAAAGTCTAAGCTTGAAATGATAGAAATTCTCATAATTAGCTAACTGATGAGTAAAAAACTCATTGAATTTTTAGTCCATTTTTCTGATTATTCTTACAATGTAATTGCTTGTTTTTATGCAAAATATGTGTTATTTACCAAATTTATATTTTATAAAATTTAGCGTAAAATGAAAATCTCCAAAAGAAAATCATAAGTGAAAACAGACAAGAGCTCAAAGTAGGTCGCGACAGAATCCAGTCGCGACTAAAAGTCATATTATGCGGAGACGTAAAGTCACGCGACAAAGAAGAAGTCAAGTGGAGACGTGAAAGAAGTGGCTTCAAGGAAGGATTTCATGTCGCGACACTATTTTGAGGTCGCGACAAGTGATTGAGTAACACATCACTGGGAAGTCGTACTTAAGAATGCAGGTCATGATCAGGAGGATGGTAAGCCAAACAAAGTCAAGCATGCATATAAGAACACTTGCCGAGACTAAGATGCGAGGGACTTCCAAAGAAGATACGTCACCGCTTTCTTTGAGGTCGCGGACAATAAAAAGGAAGATATCATGGTCACAACAAAGAAATACCACCCACCGTAAAGTAAGGTTGAATGGACTTGCAATGTCTCGCTTGTGTAATTTCAAAGTCATGACAAAGATATAAAGTTGGAAACACCACCCAGGTGGCGACCGAATTCATGTCGCAATAATAAGAACATTTGGCATAAATTCAAAAATGTCAGACTAAGAAGTAAGGCGCGCGTGGACGGGCGTAATCGGATGTCGCGACATACTTTTAAGGTCGCGACATAAATCTCAACAAGGAAAGAAACGATTAGGTCGCGACCTAAATCCCATGTCGCGACAAGACAATGAAAAGACAAACAATTTTGAGTCGCAACATGAGAAGGGGAGCTGTGACCAAGGATCAGTGGCTAACAACAGAAATGAGGTCGCAGCTACTTCGAGAGGTCGCTACATAGAATGCAAAGAGGAAAATAATACAAACGTGTCGCGACCGAATCAAGTCGTGACATATAATTTATCAAGGGTTAAAAAACATGGTCGCAACAAAGATCAACATAATCGATTAACATGGTCCAATGTCACATCAAATCGATACGCGACATATCAGAAGACCCGAGAAATTTCAATTTCGAAAATGGCAAAATCGTAATTTGACATAAAATAGTTAATTTCGTTAAAAATCCGTAAATTATTCTCTAGATCTTGATGATGTTCAATTGCAACTGCTGGAATTTGCCTCACGAACCGCTAGCACGTAAAATTTTGTAGAATTCGAGACAAATTAGCTCTCCGTGATGTTTTTCGAGGCATATGTCGAGTACCGCAAACCACTCCCTGATGCGACAAAAGTCACATTACAGCGTTACTCATGCGCCATTAGTGGTACGAAGAGAGAACGTATTTAAAACGACGGCCAAGATAGCGCCGACATCAAATCCCAGAAAAGAGGGACATGTGATGTCAAAGTATAGAAATTGATTTAAGTTAGAGAAAATAGACAAAAGAGGAATAAGATCATCCTCTTCAAAAGAAAAAAGTTTATAAAAACTGTGAGGGAGGAGGTCGCGACAAGAAGCCTAGATCTCATTTTGTAGAAAGGTTTTCCTTCTCTCTAGTTTCGACCATCCGACCGGGCCTGGCAGCCTCGACAAGAAGGAGAACTGCTCTACGCGGAGCGGGCTTCGCGTGGGTACCAGATTTTGGGAGTTTCTTCAAACTCTGAGAGGCAGGGGTTTCTCCCTACTTGGGTTTAGTCTTTGTTTAAGAATCCATGACATGCTCGAGTCAATGAGGCCGCGAGGTGGCCGTTGACGGCCCCAAATTCGGATCGACCGTTATAATTTTTTTGAGTTATTTTTACAGTCACTGACTATGTGCGTGGACCGCAGGCTGGTTCAGGCTCGCGATTTATGCATTAAATCATGTTATGATGTGTAAGGAGGTCGATCACCGAGAAATACGGGGTTTGCAAAGTGAACTGATGATTTAGGCAAAGCCGATAGAACAAGAACGAGGGTTCATCGTTCTCGAAACAAAGAATTTTCACAAAATATACTCAGAAAATACGGGCTCGTCAAGGGATTCAAATCGACTGGCCGGTGTTCGATCATTAACCCACAGCTAATTTTGATGTTTGAAATGATAATTACATAACATGAGTGTGTGACGGAATTATGCGAGTATATTCATGTTTACATATTTGCATGTGATTGGGATCAGATGGAACCGCATACATGCATTCCATATGCATCGAACATCCTAGACTATAGAGTTAGTGCATGAGACGAGTCTGTGAGAAAATGGTCTTCGAGGGTCAGTTTCAAAAATATTAATTATCTGAGGGTACTAAATTAAAAATATCAATCGTCGGGGCTACCCAACTGGAGCACATTCATCTGAGGGTAGTCCACAACAAATAATATCAATCGTCGGTTTACCAATTGATATATACACACTCCGGGAGGGTTGTCCACTAACAAAACAATAATTCTCATACAAGCACATGCAGTGTGAGAGAGCTTCCGTGAGACTCCTGATCCGAGTTGATCATGCAGACATTCGCAGATCATGCATTTTCTTGAATGTGTGTTTATTTTAAGTACGCCATGCACTGCAAAGGAGAGTAGCCCATTTAGCATGATCAATTATCGAAATGATGAAATTTCACCCCCGCCGTGGGAATTTATTCTTTCGTACTGTGGAGCGCGATTTTATATCATTTCATCCTAGAGGTCGTTTAGAAGCTCGCCGTGGCTTTGGTTTTGTGAGATGTACTACATGTATTAGAATTTTTAGATTTTAATATGTGTTGTATAAGGAGTAAATTTAACTCTTGTAACTATTGTGATATAGTTACAGATAAGCCATTTAGTATTGATTACGGGCCCAAGAGGCCATTTTCTACTCAAATTGTTGTTCGGGGATAAGTATATGTGCATCAGAATTGGGTAGAGCTTCCATACAAAGGAGACTTTGTCCGACTAAGGGTGTCTGCAACCTACTTCCACTCAGATTCGCGGTCGACGGTAGTCACCCGACCCCTGAACTGGGCGTCACACATATATTCCAAAATGTGAGCGGTAACAAATGTCGCGACCGTAAATAGAAAAATTGAAGGAAACCGTTGAGACTAAGAAATGAGGTCGATTGGATACAAAGATGGCCTGACATACTTCGAGGTCACGACAAGAATCAGAAGTGACAAAGAAAATACTGTCACACCTAAATTCCATGTCATGACAAGAAAACAAGGCATCAAATAGCTAGTCATGACTCGCTGATGGCTCAAAGACAACTAAATGACATCACAATAAAAGAGGTCGCGGAGACTGAATGCTAAGGTCGCGACACCAACTCCTAGGAAACAAAGAAAACGAGTCGCAACTGCAGTTCTCACCGACAACTAACATGGTCACGAATAAAGAATTCATGTCGCAACCACTAATCAACAACCAAAGAAACAAGTCAAAGGAGAAACCTCGTGTCGCAGCCAAGAATTGTAAGAACAAGAGAAAGAAGGTTGCAACCAGCTCACACACGACTCCGACCGATTGTAAAAACTTAACATAATTTTACATCGCGACAAGCTTTTGAGGTCGCGACCTAAAATAGTGAGCTTGGCCATTGATTTTAGGGAAATCCACCTGAAGCCTTGGAATCAGGCCCAATTTCTTAAGGTTATAAATAGGCGTACACAGTTTTAGTAAAGTTTAGCTTTTCTTTTCGGGGAACCCGCACCAGGAAGAAGAAAACTCACTCGTGATATTTTTTTGTAATAGATTTTCTTTTCTTTTATTTCTTTTCTTTGGGACTCGAACCAACAATCATAGAATGTTGGAAGTTGGAAGCATTATTTCACTTTTACAAGTTACTACTCGAAGAATGAAATCTAGACTATTCCTGGAATTCGTCTCTTCTCAGTTTATTGCAACTACAATCGGTGCAATTTAACAATGCTCCATTGTCGATTTTAATGCGCTTTTCGGGCTAATACCTAATTGCTTGAATTTATTGTTAGTTACAAGCCTTCCGATAAACTAGAAATAAGTACATGGAATTTGGAGAGGATTTATTTGATTGATGTGTTTTTCATATAATCAGTTCCCAATAGTAGTTCTTCAATACCTGGCCTAAGGATCAGATCCCGCTCCGATTCGGTAGTCCTCCTGGTTTGATTACCGCATGGCGATTCTCGAGAGTTAGAATATTCTAATTGTGGGTATGTTGACCATTATTAAAGAACTACGTTCGGTAGCTCACTTGTGATAAATACCTACCACTCATAATTGATGTCGGAGGATTATTTATCAATTTTAAATCATCGTGAGATTTCACCTTAATTTGTTGGGAAAACTTTAATTCTATAAGTTACCAAATTCAATCAAGGGTGCGGAGATATTCATTAGATTTGCTATCGGTCATCAATCAAAGCCAGGAATTCTGCACACTTCGACTTCGAGAAGTAAGAAATTTGCGCCTCAAGAAATGGGTATGAAGTATCGAAAGAAAAATACCCAAATTCAGAAAAGAATATGTTGAATACACCAGTTGATTAAACCCCTGCCTTCGAGAGAAACAGGATATTTAATCGCGAATAGCAGAGAAATCCAACTTGCAATATCGTGCATCTTTGACAAACTGCATCCAAATTTGCGGCAGTTTGAAATGATATAATGCGTAAATTGATTGAGCCAAATGCAAGATTTCTTATTAGTGTTGATTTTTACGTAGAACTGATTCAATCCAACTAATCATAGCGATATAAATTCATTAGCTTACTTTTATTGTCTTAAGTTTTCTATGCTATCTTTAAGACAATTATCCTTTAATCTTTAGTTGATAAACTTTATCATTGAGGTTCAGATAGTATGGATTTCGAGTAGTTAGGGTAGTTGATTTTGAGAATCCAAGTCAATCTTTGTGGGAATGATATTCGGACTTACATCCAATTTTTACTACATGTATGACCTTATGCACTCATGTCATGTAATTAAACCTATCTTACATAATTCTAGAACATTAAACCAGCTTTATTCATTTTATTGAAAACCCACCAATTTGACATGGCCACAGGAAAGTTGTAAGACTCCTATAGAGGTGTTAAATTGAGAGGTTTAGTCTATATAACAAAAGGCAAACAAGTTTTATGGCGCCGTTGTCGGGGATTGAAAGGATTTGAAAATAAATCAATATTCTGACAAAAGAGAGAAATGCTAATTTGGACATTTTTCTTCATTTTATAAAAGAAATACACAAAAACAATTTTGACAGCAATGGCTGCATAAGCTACTAATCTTTTACAAAGGTTAAAGGATATATGATTTTTGATACCACTGTTTCCAATTCATTCCAATATATCTCCATTTCAGGAAGATAATTAATGCATAGGAAGCCAGAATCAGATCTAATTCCCGTAGACACTAAATTGAAAAGAACACTAAGGAGCTTAAGGAAAGTCAGCGGAGCAAAAAAAGCAACCATGACAGATGAAAGAATTGATAAGACAGTTGAACAAGAAACAAAGAAGAGAAAGACTCTCCAATGCAAGATACAACGGAGGATTTCTGAGGCCCGCCATCCGCGTAATACTCAACAAATGGATACCTTGTCGTGAGGCTAACAACTTTGAACTAAAACCAATTTCTTTGATCAATTACGGTTCAAATAAAATCAGCTTTATCACATCCCACTCAAGATCCTAATGAACAACTTGTAAGATTCTGTGATGGCAAACACAGCTTTGCCGGAGCGAGACTGTGAGGTAATAAAGCCACACCCTTCCTTCTCCTGATATCAAGAACCATGGTATGAATCATTACCATATGGATCATTTGATACATGGGAAGAGTTGGTGGAAGCATTCCTAGGCAAATTTTTTCCCTCATGCCTCACAATTGAAAGAATAAGGGAAATCATAGTGTTCCAACAAGGGGAGGATGAAAGCTTGTATACTGCATGGGAAATGTACAAAAGGTTGTTGAAGAGATGTCTTATGCATGCATAGATCTGAAGACACAAATTGATATTATCTATCACTCTCTGAATGATACTTCTAAGGGTATCGTAGATGCTTCTTGTTGTAGGGCATTCAAGAGGAAAAGTGCATAGGAGGCAAGGGATTTGATAGCGCACTAGCCAAATGCAACATGAAAGATCCATCAATTTACAAGGAGCTACAAGAAGGCAAAGAGGGAGCGGAGTCATCGAGCTAATAAGATGACTGCCATGGAAGCAAAGTTAGATGCTATTATGCACAGGATGGATAAATAGGATAAAAAACTGCATTCTGCCCATGAGATTGGAGCAGCGGAAAGAGATGGGATAAGAAGTGATGAGGGACCTACTGAAGAAGATCCTTATGTAGTTGAGGAGGCCAATTACCTTAATGAACAGAGAAACTATCATTTCAAGCCAAATCCCAACTCTGCTCCACACATTACAATCCAAAGATCGAGGAACCATGAGAACTTCTCATTGGTGGAGGAGCATCACAAGGTCAAAGACAAGGGATGAATATTCAGCAAGGGTATCATCCACCAAGGTTCCAACAGCAGCAGCAGTAAGGAAATCAAAGAAATGAAGATTTAAGGTCAAGAGACCTAGTCATTCGAGTAGAGCAGATGTCAGAGTTCGCTGGGGATAACAAAAGATGCTCCATACCCATGAACAATCTGCCGAGTCGGGAAGCCTAAATCCAACTCACAAATGCTCTAACTAAACACCAATGCTTCCCTGAAGAACTTGGAAACACAGGTTAGGCAACTGGCCTTGACCTTGCAAAACCAGAACAAGAATGCATTACCTAGTGACACTTAGAAAAACCCAAAGGACTGTATGGCAGTCTAGCTAAGGAGTGGAAAGGAGATGAGCAGCAGAACATAACAAAAAGAGAAGAATGATCAAAAAGAAGAAAAGGCAACTAGAGGAGAGAATGGAAAGAGCATGGCAGAGAGGACTACAGAAACAAAGAAGCAAGTGCAAACTAAGCGGCCTAAGAAAGGCTGTGAGCAGAAGGAGAAGGAAAAGGTTAAGGCTTACATCCCTGCAGTCCCATTTCCACAAAGGATTCAGAAAGCAAAGAAGGAAGAACAATTTTCTAAATTCTTGGAAATTTTCAAGAATATAGAAATTAGTATTCCCTTTGCAGAGGCATTGACTCAAATGCCCAATTATGTAAAATTTCTAAAAGAGATACTGAGCAAGAAGAAGAAGATTGTTGGGGAAGGAATAGTGAACTTAGCTGCCACTTACAGTGCAGTTATTCAGAGAAGTTTACCAGCAAAAATGAAGGACCCATGCAGCTTCATCATTCCTTGCTCAATAAGGAAATATGAGTTCAAGAAGGCCTTATGTGAGACTCGTGAACCAAAGATTGACCCCATCCTTATCAAGAAGATGCAGATTAAGCCTGGGGGAACTTACCCCAACAACAATTATACTACAGATGGGTGATAGATCCATGGCTCAACCAGAAGGTGTTCTTGAAGATGTGCTGGTCAAGGTAGGGAAATTTATCTTCCCTACGGACTTCATGGTTATGAAAATGGAAGAAGACAATCAAGTCCCTCTGTTGTTAGGAATACCCTTCTTAGCAACCTGAGTCGTGATCGATTGACATGTGCAAAGTGGTGAGTCGAATTCTCAGGGGCGGAATGAGGCAATACACGCCAACCTCGACAAAAGCTCGACACAATCTTATGTCGATGCAAAATTGTAATGCCAGATAACAATAGTCCTATCGCTGACTTGATCTCGATTGTAACCTTCCAACATCTCTGAACAACGAAACAGATTAATTTCCAAGATATCGAGAGCGTTGATTATGAACCATCGCATTCCAAATTTTTGCAAAATAGGGAAACAAATTTCAGTTTGAATGAAAACGATCAAGAAAATTCAAGTGTACTAAGAAAGAAAGTTACTAACAAGAGACTAGTGTATGGTTATTTTTGAAAGAATTACCTACTATCTCAAATATGCTTTCTTAGAACCGTAAAAGGGGGAAACCAAGAATCATATCACCAATCGACCGAAAATGAAGAACAAAGGTCACAGAAATTCTAAGAAATACAAAGAGGCTTATCGCTCTCGTCAATCAAGATCTAAAGGGTATCAGTCCTTCTATTTGCATGCATAAAATCCTGCTACATGATGATGCAAAAACATTAGTTGAACACCAAAGGAGACTGAACCCTGTTATGAAAGATAAGCCGACGGGGTGTTAAGTACGAAATGGCTAAATGCGTGATTTATTTATGCACACGATACCTAGGTGAGCCTGGGCCATGGTTCCTAAGAAGCGGTGGATTCATTGTGATCGAAATGAAAGGAATGAACCGATTCCTATAAGAATCAATGGATAGTGACAGGTGTGTATAGATTATAGAAAATTGAATACTGCAACCAGGAAAGATCATTTTCCTTTGCCTTTCATTGAACTGAAGGCAGAAATCTCTGTTGCGACAATGATCAAGCAATGACAATAGAGTTTATCTCAATAATAAAATTTATGTCGCGACAATAAAAGCTGCAGAGTAATAGTTCTCTAGCACGACAAAAGAAAATTATGTTGTGACATAAAATGGAAGAGAAATGAGACAAGCCAAGACAAGTTTGTCACGATAAAGATTTCAATATTGCAACAAACAGTTCAGCCAACAAAAAATATCAAAGAAGGAAATATGTCATGACATCTTAAAGTCTGGCGCGACATAAAGTTCAATCTCGCAAAGGTAAAGATAACAAGACTATGTCGCGACAACAACAATATGAAACTGTGAGAAACTCTGTCGCGATAAAAGAAAATATTGTCTCAACAAAGGTAGAGAAGAACCCCATAAAGAATGTTGCAACATAGCAAAGAATGTCGCGACAAAGTGGAAGAGTTGAAGGTAAAAATATCTGTCGCGACATAGAAATTTATGTCGCGACATTTTTCAAGAGCGGCAAAGAATGACAAGTTGGTTGCAACAAAGTTTTTATGTCGCTACAGAATCAAAGAAGAAAGCACGAAACCATGTCGCGACAGAAATTATAAGCCATAACAAGAGCTGGGGAACAAAGATGACAACTATGTCGCAACATAATTTTCTATGTCGCGACAAAGCAACCAATTAGGCCATAATTTTTGGTGATCCACAATTTCAGCCTTGAAGTGCAACCCATCATTGGAAAATCTATAAATAAAAGCATCTAGGGTATTGTGCGTAGCTTCCGCAAGTAAAACCAAAACTCGGTAGCCGGGAGACTCATTCGAGGCTATTTTTATTTTTATTTTTCCTTAATTTTCTTTTTCGTCAATTTAGTTTTAGCTTAGTATTTTAGTTAGTTCTTTTTGGGATTGAATAATGATCTGGTGTGAAGTTTTGAGCTAGGTTCATTGTAAAAATTTAGTTTTCATTACTGTTTTACTTTAATGGAATTTGGAAATTTTTTGAAGTTCATTTATTTCAGTTCGCTTGCAATTTCAGTGAATTTTCTTAATCAGTTAGTCACTGTTATTTGTAATCCAGTTTTGAAAGACTGAGCTCCCTCTGGGAATGGATCGATGTTAATTATTGTTTTCTGCTCAACTTGAAAGAATGTCATAGTTCGAAATCTTGAATTTATTTAATTGGTATTGTTCTTTAAGTTACTTGTTCAGAATATTAGTAGCATGTATCCAGAAAATGACTCTATCTTGCTCTAATTTCTAGGGAGCCTTCTGAGTGACATAGAGATGGAGATTCATGAGAGTATGGAGCAGTTACTTGGGGGTATGTTAGACTGATATTATGGAACTAATGAACTCTGAAAGATTACTTCGATTGATCACTAACTTACTCATGGTATGAGGATAGTTGGATAGTGTATCAATTTAATTGATAAAAGGTTTCTCCTCTATCTGATGAAAGGATCTTGATCCCGTGTTAGCATAGATCTAATCAAGGAGATAGAGAATTTTATCAAATTCAATAGATGAGTTACCAATTAGATTGGAGAAGGCTTGTAATATCATGTCTATAGGGGTAAGAATTCTTCGGTCCTAAGATTTGGGTGTGAAGTACTGAAAAGGAAAAATACTCAGATCTAAGAAAGAGGTTTGTATTCTACAAGTAACTGATTAGACTCATGTATCCGAAAGAAACATGGATATCTAATTAGTTAAATATATGGTGTATGGAGAAATCCAAACTATACTAACTTGCATCTTTGACAAGTTCAAATTTCAAACTGATGGTTGAACTATGTTATAAAATGATGCAGAAATTTATAATTGTACAATGATCTATTTCCTAGTGTTAACTTACCTAGTGAACTTTCTAATCCAATTATTTTGAATTCTTTATATATAGTTATTGAATTTTATTTAGTTTTTACTTTTCCTTTAGTTTAAAACCAAATCATTTTTAACTTTGGAGTTCAAATAGTAAGGATCTTGAGTAGATGGGGTAATTGATGTTTAGATTTTTCATCAATCCTCATGGGAACGATATTTGGACTTAAATTCACTTTTATTACTTGTATGACCTGTACACTTGCAGTGATCTAAACCATAACACATTTTCAAATGAAGTCTTCTCATCCAAGGTAAATAACATTTTTTATATCTTTGGTCAATCAACAAGTTTTTGGTGTCGTTGCCCGGGACTGAATAGTCTTTGGTGTTAGTACCAGAAGTTTGGCACACATTGACCTCATCATATTTAGTCAATTTGGTCTTCAACAATTAGTCGATTTTTGGTCTATGTGTAAAAATCAGTCAACAATAACATCACGGATCCGCTAACCAAAGGGTTAATAAATAGAGTGTTAGTTGAGAAAATCATCGAAGGGAATGTGACTAAAGCTCATAAAGAAATAAGTTAATACAATGGATACCCAACCTAGCTAACTGGAGATCCAAAGATCTAGGTTCAAAAGGGACAACTAAGTGTAGAACTTTGATTTATTTATTGTAGGGATCTTCCGTTAATCCGTTCCTATGATAAAGCATTGATGCTCATAAGAAAAGGTTAAACTAGGCTTTAATGATCTCTATGCCTTAGAAAAGAATGCCTTAAATTTACTTTTAATTTAGGAGATCACACATGTAAGGACGAAGTGGGGACCTTCAGAATTAAATAAGGCATGATTCGCATTAAACTCTTACGAGAACCCCGATTGCATGTTCGCTGGCGAACGAACGTAAAAGTGAGGCCTGGGAAATGTTAAGAAGATTCCTATGTGAGGTATGTCATCATCTACACTAATGACAGAACGGTTCAAGGAAACCGTGTCTACTGTTTAGTTAGTAGAGTAAACATCTTACCTACCAGATAAGGTTGAAGGAGTAGCGCTTTCTCATGTAGGTTTGAATCATTGTACTTTATCACTCATGAGGAACCATTAGTCTTGTGTCTTTGGAAGTCAATTTCTTTCATGTGGGGAATTGTTGGTTTTGAATGAAATTAACGTATAGGTTTGAAACGATTGAGTAAATATTTAAAAAAAACCCTTTTAATTTCTTTATGGGTATTTATTCTTTTATCTTCCATTGATCTTGAAACAGTCAGAAGCCAAACCCCCCCTTATATATTTAAAGACAGCTCCTAAGTATCTTTGAAGGAAGAAAAAAATGAGGGCGGTTGACCGCAGTTTCATTTTTGTCTTTGTGATAGAGATACGAACATCTCCAGTTTGTCAGGAGTGACTGCCAGTTAGGTGTTGTTGTCGTCATTGAGGGACCGTTGTATCATGGGAAGAAGAAGCCATGGAATTCTCAAGCACCCTTGGAGAAGGCGAATTTGCTTTAATTTGATTGTGGATGCACAAGACTCGGTCTAATTCCATCTTTTATAGTTTCTTTTATTTTTCTTCCTCTCATTCATCTATCATGCTTCAATGAATTTTCCATGAACTAATAGTAAATTGTCTCTACTAGGATTCGAACTCGGGTAGGTAGAAGATTGTTACTTTACAAGATATTGTCATCTTAGGACTTCACACTCACAAACCCCTTATTAGGAGATGTGACTTAAATTAGTTATTTTGTTATAAGCAATTAAGCATCTCCAACGAGTTGGTCGGTTGCCCGACCTAGAGAAATGAGACTTGTGGCCCAATTTGGATCGGACTTCACATATTTTTAGGCCCATGACCTAGCCCATTGATCATGGAATAGGAGGCCAAGTGGACCTAGGATGTGTCGGGTTAGCCTCATGAATTAAAATCAATTTTTTTATTCAAACCTCTCACTCAAGCTTAATATTTAATGCACCTTTATTTGACTTATATAATAAACTATATATATATATATATATATATATATATATATATATATATATATATATATATATATATATATATATATATATATATATATATATATATATATATATATTTTTACAATAGAGCGAAATTTCATTGATTTAGAACGGTAATACTTTTACATTTGAACATATAAATCAAACTGTTAAAAACATTAATGGATTACATAGCATCCAAGTTAATAGTAAGTAGAAACGAGTCAAGTCTTACATGAGAGATAATCCTAATATACTTAGAATACATAAGATTATAGGTCTAATGAAACATACTAACAAAAACCAACAAATTAGCCCACACAAAAACCAACGATCAACCACAAGTCACAATAAGTCGCCGACAAAAACATAAAAATACAAAGGAAAATCAAATGAAAAAACTCAACATAAGAATATAAAGGAAGATCAAATGAAAACTCAAATCATGCGAAAGAAACCACTTTATTGAAGGAAAAAGCCTAAATTTGAATAGATAAAACAATTGGAGGAGGTGATTTCAAGCTAAGAAAAAAAAAAAAAACCACACCTCCTTTTTAACAAGGATGAAAAAAACGAAGGAAAAAATTTAGGATTCCCAAATGAGAGGAAGGAGGGGGGCAGTCTATATATATATTGACAGGCGGAAAACGCGGTGTATAAAATATACGCCTATATGCGCAAGTGCACGCTTTGTCGCTTTAGTAGTATAGTGTACGCGTGGTGCAGAGATATCGATCCACAATGACGGGTGTATTGACCTTTCTGAGTTACGCTTTTAGATAATATGCGAAAGATGACTCTAGGAGGGAATTCAAATGGCAAAGATTACCACAAACTATTGATTCGATTAAAGTATTGGTTTTGGGCTTTAGGAGTTATATCTCTGCTATCCCACGTTCAATGGATTAATCTTCTAAATATGTTATTATTCAGTATATTTACAATATGTCAATGGCGAGGTGATCTTTTCTACAAAGCATCCTCTCTCGAGGTATATCCGCCTATCTCGCGAATAGAATCGGGTATATCTCTATCCCGACTCGGTATTCTACGAAATCACATTAATGTCTAACCCCAGTGCCACCTTAGGTTCGAATATACCATTCTCAAGATCATTGAGTCTCACTGCAGGATCGACTACCCTCATCTCTCCGAATCCTCGGATCTCGGTGTAATTATGCGATGTTGGCGGACATCGACATCACGATTAAATCATGACATAGAATAGTTTACAACATATTGAGAAATAAACCTGAATAATATAAAGTTTCCAAACTTTTAATCCATGAACATGACAAGGTTAAATATATGCTAGAAATAGATGCAGAGCATCGTGAATGAAAATGTTTAGTAGTAAAAACATCATTCACATCGAAAATATCAAAACAATGAAGCTGATCAAATCAGGGCACTTCCTCGAAGTCTGTGTCCTCTTACTCTGGAATTCCGTGCCTTACTGATTCAAATGCGCTTCGATCTCCTCCTCCTTTTACGAATCATTACGTACTTTAAATGATAGGGTGCGGATCTCGGCGCGTCGCGCGTGGAAGCGTCGCGGCGTAAAAACGGCATCCTTGACGTGGCAGTGCCATTCGCTTTGTTGTTGCTCCAAAATCTTGCTTCCCATTTCTTTGCTCTTTTCGCCCCGATGCTCCTGCATTCTATGATGAACGTAATCGGTATTAGTCACAAAAACTATAAAATTCTTTACAAATAAACGGGAAAATGGAAGAGCGTAGTATAATATGAGTGTTTGGCTTTCATATATATATATATATATATATATATATATATATATATATATATATATATATATATAAAAGAGAGGGAGAGTTACATTATGTATTTTTAAATATCATAGGAATAAGGATGAGGCCAAGTATCGGATATAAAATAAGTCTCTCTTGATCCTTTTAAAAGCAGTTTGGCAGGTTGATCTTTGACCTGTCGACTCATGACTCAAAGTTGGTCATGGACCTCGAGCTTTTTGAAAATGCTTACTATGGCTTTTAGGCTTGACCTCACATTTATGATTTGGGAAATCAATGTGCATAACGTTGTCATAATATGTTTCAACTCCTCTTATATTTTAAGCTTATTTGCATATATTTTCAACATCCCATTATGAGTATAATAGGGGTGATTTTAAAAACACTTTTAATCTGTCGATTCGTCTTATTATGATAAAAATAAACTTTTTATTTTCTTATAAAAATTATCATTTTTTTAAAAGATACAAGTAAATATAGGAAATAAAATATTTTTTTTTTCAAAATGAATTATTAAAAAAAAGCTTGAGGAAAAATTTTTTAAACAAAATTTGGGAAAGTTAAATTTACAAATTTTGGAGTATTTGATTTTTTTAACCAAATATTTTTATATTTAATAGAAATTGGATTAAAATAGACAAATAAAATTGCAAGAACACAAAAAGTAATCTTAAAAGAAATCCTTACATGACTTCATATTCCTCAGCTTTTTAGCTTTTCGTCCATCCCGGAATTATAATGAATTTTTTCATAAAAGGATAATATTTTAAGGTCACCTTTCAATAGGTTGTACAATTATTTATGGAATTTTATCCGTTTAATTGGTAATCCTCTAAATTATTTGCCACTTAATTTTAATAATAGACTTAAAGAAGTTTGGGAAGTTTCAGTTACAGAACTGAGCAGACCTGTGGCTTTAACCGGATCGGATCCGGATCGGATCATTCGCTCAAACTCGGCAGCTGGATATATGTCCTACGCTCACATAGAGTGAAACCAGTCGCCACGTCTCATACACGGCCATAGGGTTCCGGATTCTCGCCGGTTTCTCCAATTTTCCATGGCGCAGATTCCGAACCTCGACAATGCTCCTCTCAACCTCACTTCTCTCAGGTATCCGCATTCCAAACGCCTCTTCTTGATTTTCCTTTTTTTTTTTAATCTGGTTTTAATTTTCAATTGTTTCTTCGGAAATCAGGGATCAGTCTCAGAAGGAGCTATTAAACATCCTTAAGAACGTATGTGTACGCTGTCATTTTGTTTATTTTTGCTAAACCCTCTGTTTGGTTACCGAGAAAGCTGAAAATTTTGGATCAAATGTTCTTGGAAGGCTCAATTCAGCGGTGGCAAATGGTGGCTACGTTTTGGGTTGAGCCTTTGTTTACAATCCATCTTTTTTAATCGGGAATCAGAAGGGAATGAATGATCCAATTGATTTGATGTTTTTTTTTGGCACCTGAATTTTGATGTCTCGGATATAATAGATTCGAGGAAGGAAGTGTTTGGTGATCGATCCTAAGCTTGGTGGTTCTCTTTCATTGATTATCCAGACGTCACTCCTTAAGGTGAATCACAGCTGTTACTGTAAGATTTTGACTTAGAGTTTTGTTTGGTTGTGAAAAAAAATGTAGAAGGAAGTAACCAAAGCTGTGAATGTTACCCTTTGCTTGCTTGCTTGCTGAGAAAAATTGAGAAGAATGGTTAGTGTAACTTAAATTGTTGTTAGCCAGTGCATGAGAAAACTGTAACTCCCCCACCTGAGCTAAATACAACTATTTTTCTTTCTTTTTCATCTTTTAGTGAGAAAAAAATTAATGGTACAGATAGAATTCAGAATTTCTTATATTTTATTTTATTCTCTACTGCAGTATTAAAGTGGTGGTAACGAGATTTTCAGCTTTGAATTTGAAATTGTTTTCCTTTTCTATTATCTAATTCAAAGAGGTACTTCTTTGACAGGAACATGGAGTGGAACTAAGGTATCTTTCTGCTGAGTCCAATTTCAAACAGTGCACCAAAGTGGTTTCTTGTTAAATACAACTTGGTTTGATGAAATTTATTTGCTCGTATATTCGTACTGATATTTCAAAAGGACTTCAAAGAGAGTATTTTGTTTATTTTGTCCCTCGCCGTGCTGTGGTTTGTGAAAAGGTGAGCCTTTCTTAGCCTTTTTTATGCTAATTGCTATGATTTCGTGATCTTTACTTGCATACATGATATATTTGCTGTAGGGAGACTTGGATAGCTTTTGATTGCTTTAATACATAAAATTTCATGGTACAGATACTTGAAGAGGAGAATTTTCACCACTTGCTGACTATAGGGGAGTACCCATTATATGTACTTCCAGTGGATGAGGATGTTTTATCTTTTGAACTTGACCTTGCTTATAAAGTACGAGACACTTTACTGCATCTGATACATTTTCAGTTTTCATTTATATTTTCTTTGGTCTCTTAATAACTAAGAAGATTTTTCCGCTTGACAGGAATGCCAAGTTGATGGGGATACAAGCTCACTTTGGCATATTGCAAAAGCCATTCACAAACTTGAGGTTTGCGGATGTTTTTTAATTATAATAATTGAGTTACCCAAGGATGAAATGTTTTGACATTGGATGGCTGATGGCAGCTTAAGATAGCAAACTGAAGTTACAATTGTACAAACAATATATTTGTTTATTTATTTTTTGATAACCTAAGTATAATTAGTCTTTCAAATGGCACATTTTAAGCTTAATTGTATCACTAAAAAGTACACATTTTTAAGCTTTATTTGTATCTTACGCTTATTCATGTTATGCAGTTTTCCTTTGGACTGATACCAAATGTGAGGGCTAAAGGCAAAGCATCAGTCCGTGTTGCTGATATTCTCAATCGCATGCAAGTAGAAGAGCCAGTTAACACATCCGACGTAATTTTGCTTCAGTTTAAACCTATTTTAAAGCAAATTGACCTTGGAAATCTCATGCTTTATTCAATCACATGCTTTGTAGCATTCATTAATAACTTGTTTTGGGATAAAAAAAAATTAATAATTGTTTTTTACTTCAGATGGGCATGCCGGAGATCAATACACTCATTCTTATAGATAGAGAGGTAGTTCTTATTTCCTTGGTTTGCAACTGGCGTGAATGTTCATATGAAACCGTGTTATAAACTTGTGTATGTTTTATTTGCTTGTATAAAATTTCTTTTGATTTAATTATTCTTTTAGCAAGTAAGAGGAGATTAGCACATTAAAAAAAGTTAATAGGTTTATGATTTGGGGAAAATCTCACTCCATGCATTGGATATTGAGCATGAAGAGATTGGGGAGAATAGTTGAAAAGAGGTTTCCAACAGTTAGTGGTCTAATTGTTATTGTGAACTTGCCAATTGATCTTAAAGCCCAAGCAAGCTATTAGGTAGTGGGCTAACAATGCATGTTAAACTCAGTGGGTAACATCTCACTTCATTCCAAATCTTCTTATGATTTGCTAGATTTAGATTGATAAGTTTTTATTTTGGTTTGTAATTGCATTATTGTCAAGTTTCTATTTCTTCTTGTGTTCTTATTATATTAGAAAAGTTTCATCCTTTTTTAGTCTTTATGTTTTTAGAAAATGTTTTTCTTTTTTATATTCTTTTTCAAGCATCTCTTATTCTTTTCACCTTATTCTATAATGCAAGAAAATCATATGGTGTGTGAATTTAAGATCCTACATCAAGAAATCAATACTTAAATCAAGAAATCATATGGCATGCCATATTTCTAAGTTAGAAAAATATTACTTTACTCTTTCACCAAAGACTTTATAGGGTTACTAATGCTTCTTTTTAACTTGTATAGGTAAATTTACAACATTAAGTTACTGCTTTAGTATTCCTACACCTCATTGATATTACCTTTGTGGATCGATGCAGGTAGACATGATTACTCCTATGTTGACTCAACTAACATATGAAGGACTACTAGATGAGGTAAGATAGCTTAAATATTGATGATTGCCATTGTTATATGTGAAATTTTCAATTAATAATTTATCCTTGGACTCTTGGACAGAATATCGAGAGTTAACAAGTAATGCATGCAGAGAATTTGAGATGCTCATGAGCTTTAGATCCTCCTCATATTTGCCTTCAAACTCATTAAATAGTAGTTGTGTGTTTAGAATTTTATTATAAAACAATTACCTTTGAGGCATAACCAAATAAGTTCATTGTGACTTTTACTTATCATTGTTGTAAAGCTAAATCAATAAGAGAAAACTGGAGGTGGGGATTAGGTTAGGTCTTGAAAAGCTATTAGAAAAACTTGGGATCTCTTCAATTGTAAGGCTTCTTTTGAGGTGGGGATTGGAGGTGGGTGAACTTTTAGGTAGATGTATGGTGTGAGGAGGAACCTTACTCATATATTTTCCCACCTTGTATGCCTTAGCTATGAATAAAGAGACTTCAATAGCAAATGTTGGGGGGCATTGAATCCTTAGCTTTGCTGGATATCTAAATGATTGGGAGTTGGACCTCGTGGAGTTTCTTTTCTCAAGATTGCATGGGAAGCGTATGAAGAGGGGAGAGAAGGATGTTGTGGTGTAGATAGGCTCGAGGAATGGTGCTATCCCACAAAATCTTTATATTCTATGTTGGAGTTGGGGTGCCCAATTCTTTTCTTTGAAGGACTCTTTTTTTTTTTCCTCATTTTGGCTATGCTTTTTTTGTATTCCCCTGTATACAACATGTGTACCATGGCGTATAGCCCCTTTTCATTGGTATATTTTCCCTCTTGCTTAATAGAAAAAAGAAGAAAAAATTACAAGGAAAATGAACGATTGCCCCTTTCAATACTTTCTTGACTTGGAATGAATCAGAGAATGACAATGTGAAATCTTTCTTTTTTATCCAACTTTGGTAATAAGCTATCTTTAATATGTTGAGTGCAGTTTTTGCATGTTAATAATGGTTCTGTGGAGCTTGATGCATCTATCATGGGAGTCCAACAACAAGAGGGGAAAAAGATAAAGGTTCCTCTTAATTCTAGGTAAATGGTAGTTTTCTTCAAGGATTTTATCGTGTGTTAAGGATGTTTTCTTTTACTGTTATAGGTCTTGTTTTTCCCTGCTAGATAGTTTATTGGTGACACTCTTACTTCACTGGTGTGTAAATTTATAGGTGTGTAAATTTATAAATTTATAGTTTATTGTTTTTCCCTTTTTATTGATTTTCTTACCATTATTATTGTTCATAGATGCACATGCATACCATTGTTATCATATTCTCTTTTCTTCATTGGACATGGTCTTAGTGTTGATATTATTGCAATATATTTCCTTATTTGTCTTATCTTCCCATTACTAGTGATGGAATTTTATTGGAGTATTACATGCACAACCATTTCAAATGATTTATCTTCTTTTTTCAGATTTTTATGAGGCCTGGATATCTTATGATTTATAGCATATATTTGTTGAAGTGTGGTTTCCTTATGTCTTTTCTGGGCACACTAATTTACTGGATGTGGGCTTATTTTTATCTAGTGACAAACTGTTCAAGGAGATTCGGGACCTCAACTTTGAAGTTGTTGGCCAGGTTGATCTATTTTTACCAGTTTAATTCACTTTGTTTTCCTATTGTTACTTATTCTTTATTGGAGGCTTAGAGCGTTTTTTTCTAGTTCCCTGTCAACTATAAATTTAAGATCATTCTGTTCTTGAAGTTCCATTTCCTCAGTTGTCATTTGCAGTATGATTGCAGGTTCTACGTCAAAAAGCAACATCCATGAAACAGGATTATACAGAGATGACAACTACTGTATGTCAATTGTTTAACACCTGATCGTTCATCTTTGCTTTATCTTTCATACTTTTGACTTGATTAATTGCACAAAACTACTATCTGTTAATGAAACTGATCTCAGTGCTGAAATCCATTTATTCCTTTTCCTGTTTTAACTACCTTAGTCTAAGGTAGACATGTGGGGTCTACCCATTTTTATTTATGAAAAAAAAACTATAATTTGTAGTTCCAATGTAGCATCTAGTTGCATGTAAACCTAGAATGCAACCTGTTAAAGAGCAGATACCATTTTGTAATGTTTAAAAATGATGTCCTATAAAAATTTTAGAAAAAGTGCATCTCCTGTTATGTTTCGCTAAGAACTGCATCTCAGTAACTTGTATTTTGGGGACTGTTAATTCGATCAACTATTTCTTATGGAGTTCCTTGTAATGCAGAATCAGTCAGTGTCTGAACTTAAGGACTTCGTCAAAAAACTCAACTCGTTGCCAGAAATAACTGTAAGTATGTCCTTATAGATTTATTGTCTAAGTGGTACTGAATGGAGTTCCCAACTATAATTTGTTGCTGATTATTTCTGTAGAGACACATAAATCTTGCTCAGCATCTGTCCACCTTTACATCAAAGCCATCCTTTCTTGGGCGACTTGACATGGAACACACAATTGTAGAGGCTCAGAGTTATGATGTGTAAGTTAAACTTTTGCCTCTCTTTCTCTCTCTGAATATAATATTTGATGCAATTATATGCTTATCATACTCGATTAAGTCTCCAAATATATGTAAATAAGCTCAGAGATTAAAGAAGTATGCTTCCTATTATTAACTCTGATAATCTCCCTCCCCTTTGGGGGATTTAATCCAAGAGACAATTTTATGCTTCGTACTTGATAAATTATCCTAATATATGTAATGGGCTCAGAGATTGCAAAAGCATGGCTTCCTAATATTTTGTCATCGCTAGTTTGAGACTTATAAACTTAAATGTCAATACTCAGGGAACACTACTGAAAATAGGCCTGTGAAGCATATGATTCTTGCCTTCCATTTTCCTAAACTTCGTTATTTGTCAAATGGCACCCACCTGTAATGCACAACAGCGAAAAGTGAAACGTTTTTTTTTAATCGGTAATTAAAAGGAATAAAAACATGAGAAGCATGAGAAATCCTCCCCATGAAAAACAAACCTGATTAAAGGACTCAAAGAGAAAGTGAAATATGGCATGCATGTTTAAGACTTTCTTCTCCCTCTTCCCTCTGTTCATCAATAATGCATAAAACAATAATGAGATCATTTTATTGATTCTTTATGGAAAACAAGATTTTGTTTATTCTTTGAGATAGAAATGTTTCTTTTTTCATGTTAATACAAATGATCTATGGATTTGAATAGCCCTTAATCGATTATCTATTGGTGGAGGTTTGCCTAAAATACTGGCTTTATCAATCCTTTTATACTCAATCTTTATTCTTTCCATCCATGGAATGTGAAGTGTTGGTGTTGGTTCCCTATCAAATTTAACAACTTATATAAGCCAATTACATGGTCAAATACGCATAGAGTAGTTTTGGATCACAAATGTATGATTTATGTACTTCCTGTACATTATAAAGTTTTGAGCATAATCTGAAGACCTGCAACGCCTGGACTGTTCAACTTGACTCAGCATATATGTGTTGACAAAATGTGAGAAAGGTGTGAGATCTTTGTGGATACTCTTATTTTGCTTTGGATATTTTTTATTTTGATTTTAATTTTTTGGACAATAGGGATGAGAAAGAATACAAGACTTGGTATTATTTATTTTTTGTAGTCAAGGATGTGTTGATCTTGTATTTTATTTTTTAGTGGACTTGCAATTGAATCATATTCCCTTTTATTAGGTCATATCCAAATGCAATTCAGGATGCTTTTTCAACAGAGGTTTTATTGCCTAAAATTTGATATATGAAAGATCAAACACTTAGACAACCACTCGTACTAAACATCCATTCCTAAACCTAGGTAAAGTAGCTTAAATCTAATCAAGCCAATATTTGCAGCTACAACACAAACCGATGTCTTTGTGGTAATGGTATCAGATGTCAGTGGTTTTATCCTATGATGCTTTGTGGTTTTCATATATATTTTTGCGAAGGTGTTTTATTTTAGATATTCTAATTTTCTACAATGTGAAATTAGTTTCCGTGGATCTCCAAGCACAATATGATTCGTTTCCTGATTTCTAGCTTCTACTCAGAATGTATTCTTACATTTTTTTATTTTATTTTATTTTATTTATGGAGAACTAATCTAAGTTTGTGAATGCAGATGCTTTGAGTACATTGAAGAAATGATCCATAAGCAGGAGCCTCTTATCAATGTCCTACGCCTTCTCATTTTATTTTCAATTACAAATTCAGGGTTGCCAAAGAAAAATTTTGATTATTTGAGGCAAGGAGATAAATGCCAAATCATTTTTTAAAATAATTGTTTCACTTTTTGTTACAGCAGGATATTAGAAATTGCAATTTAGAGAAATTTTTACTTCTGCATCTTCCTAAATCTTCTTTTAATTTTGCAATGGTTTAGGAGAGAGTTTCTCCACAGCTATGGATTTGAGCACATGGCTACACTGAACAATTTAGAAAAGGCTGGATTGTTTAAAAAACAGGTCCATGCTTAATAATTAAGCACTTCTATTTACTTTCAAAGTCTAATAATAAAGTTTTAACAGCTTTTTATTAACTTAAGTGATTATGAGTTTATTGTGCTTTTTGTTGAATCTTGCAGGAGACCAAAAGCAACTGGTTCACTATCAAACGTGCTTTGCAACTCGTAGTTGAGGATGCTGACACATCCAAGTATATTCTTTTAGATCATTTGATTGGCTTCTGATGATTTAGAAAAATTTAAGTTTTTTTCAGTCACAAAGTCTTTTAGTACCTAGCAGCTGTCAAGTTGGTGACCGATCTCATTGATGATGTGTCAGTTGAAAACAATTTAAGAATTGCTCGATCTTTACTCCTTTAACATCTGATTTTTAGAATAGAGACTAATTCACCAATTCAAATAGTATTACATTCATCGATTTTTCTGAATGGGAATTCTCTCTGGTGCATGATTATTAGCAACAAATGAACTGATAAAGTAACCCATGCTGAACCATGTGGGATTTTGATTACACAACTGATTTTTCCTTTTGTTTCATTTCTTCCATGTTGCAGACTAGCGGATTTTTGAGTCATGCATTCTCTGAAAAGTTTTTAATATAGAAAATTTACCACAGATATCTGTCCCTTTTTTTTAGCTGATATATGAGTATATTATGCAATTAGTGGGACCCTGCATGAAAACCCATCTTAATATTAGTGGTTTATAAAGCAAGAGGCCTCATTTAACTTCATGTTGAGCTAATACTGTAATAACATCTCTAGTGGCTAGAAATGAAAGATAGGAGAACCATCAGATGGGCTGATGGTTACATTATTCATTTGAAAACAGGATATTGTAGATGCTTTCAAGTCTCTTCTCTCATACCAGGGTGAGTGGAGGGCAAACATTGAAGGCCTGAACTTCTCTAGAATCAATCAATCGGAAGCTACAAGTTTGGAATTGCCCTTCTCGGAAGAAGAAGTGTATTTTGCTCTCTGCAAGCTTAATGGGGATAAGGCTCCAAGTCCGGATGGTTTTACAGTTGCTTTTTGGCAGCTCGGTTGGGATTTCACTAAGGGAGATATAATGAGATTGTTTAAGGAGTTTCATAAAACCGGAAAATTCTTAAGGAATTTAAACACAACTTTCATTGTTATGGTGCCAAAGAAAAGTAGAGCTGAGGACTTCAAGCCTATTAGTTTGGTAGGCAGCCTGTACAAATTATTGGCAAAAGTCCTTGCTAATAGGCTAAAAAGGGTTATGGGCAAGCTTGTTAACAAAGCTCAGCATGCTTTCGTGGAAGGTAGGTAGATTTTGGACGCCTCTTTAATAGCGAATGAAGTGATAGACTCCTTGATGAAAAAAAAGGAAAGAGGCATCCTTTGCAAGTTGGATATCAAAAAAGCCTATGATCAGATAAGCTGGAATTTTATCATCTCGGGTCTTGCAGAAGATGAGAATTGGCTGTAAATGGGTCAGCTGGATTAGATGGTGCATTTCCACTGCTTCGTTCTCAATCCTATTAAATGGAAGTCCAGTGGGTTTCTTTAGAAGTTCCAGGGGTTTGAGGCAGGGAGACCCCCTCTCCCCTTATTTGTTCGTCCTTGGAATGGAATCCTTTTCTCTGTTGATTGATATTGTTGCTTCTGGGGGTTATTTGCCTGGCTTTAAGGTTATTGGAAGGAATGGTGGAATGGAGCAGATCACCCATTAATTTTTTGCGGATGGCACTCTGGTTTTTTGTAGAGACTCGAAAGAGCAATTGGCATACCTTAGTTGGATTTTATTGTGGTTTGAAGCTCTCTCTGGGTTGAAAATAAATTTGGAAAAGAGCTCTATTATGCCGGTGGGAAACGTTGTGAACTTAGATGATCTTGCTCTTGTGGTGGGGTGCAGGACAGGGACTTTGCCTACGACCTACCTGGGCCTCCCTTTAGGGATGTGCCATAACGCCATTGAAGTTTGGGATGTGGTTGAAGAAAAATTCCAAAAAAAGCTGGCCCTTTAGAAGAGGCAATATATCTCAAAAGGAGGTAGAATTACCCTTTTAAGAAGTACCCTCTCTAACGTGCCCATCTACATTATGTCTCTGTTTCGCATGCCTAAGGGTGTGAAAGTAGAAATGGAGAAAATCAAAGGACTTCCTTTGGGCGTGTAGTAATTTATTGGAGAGGGAAAATCCACTGATCAATTGAAATACTATTTGTTCCAGAAAGAGGAAGGAGGTTTTGGAGTATTCGTTAACTCTCCACTGAATCAGGAGCTCTCCTCGGAAAGTGGCTTTGGAGATTTGCTGTGGAGGAAGATTCCCACTGGAAGAATATTATCAGGCTAAAATATGATACAGAAGTTGGTGGGTGGTTTACTAAGAACCCGAGGGGAAGTGATGGGGTAGGTATTTGGAGAGAGATAAGCAAAGAGCTGAATTAGCTGAAGCGGGATTGCTGTTTTTCCTTAGGTTATGGAAGAAGAATTTGATTTTGGGAGGATGTTTGGTATGGGGAGAACCCTCTAAGAGTGACTTTCTCTTCTCTCTACCTCTTGGTTGATTCGAAAGGAGCTTTGGCAGCTGAAGTCTGGAACTCTACTAGGGGGGAAGGTGCTTGGAATCCAAATTTTGTAAGGCCATTTAATGATTGGGAATTGGATACTGTCTGGCGCTTCATAGGCACAATCAACAATAAAAAAAGTCAATCTGTCGGAAAAGGACAGTTTAAGGTGGAAGATAGATGGTAAAGGAAGATTTACAGTTAAAGCAAATTTCACACACCTGGAGGTAGGAACTCTCATTTCTGTGCCCACAAAGTTGTTGTGAGCAGGTTGGCCTCCCCAAAGTTGGGTTCTTTGCATGAGGCTTTGATGGGAAAAGTATTGCTCTTGAAGCGACTTAAAAGAGGTGCTTTCAGCACTTGATCGGTGCCCTCTGTGAAAAAGCGGAAGAGAAGTTGGAGCATCTTTTGATTCAGTGCCCTTCGATTTAGGGGTTGTGGGTAGCGCTCATCTCTATCCCTGGTTTGGATTGGGCTTGCCCTCGTCTAGTCAAAGATTTCCTCATGGGGTGGACCCTCTTCCCTATTAGAAAGAAAGCAAGGAATCTGTGGATGGCTGCTTCTACAAGCCTTCTTTGGGCTATTTGGATGGAAAGAAATAGGGTTGTTTTTTATGATACCCCCTTTTCTATTGATAGGTTGAAGCTGTCTTTCATTACTTTGTTGTCTTCTTTGGCTGGGTTAATTGCTAATGAGGACCTTTCTTTTGTAAGAATTATTTTGTGCATTCTCTTGGGTGTTGTTTATGGGGTGGTAGGTTTTCTCTGTCCCTCTCCTTTGTTTAGGCTTAGCTGTCTTCTTGGTATACCCTCTGTATACTCAGGGTAGTCACCTTGGCTCCCATAATTTTTGTTTTTATAAATTGCTTCTGTTTGCCTTTTTTAAAAAAAAAAAAAAAACATTATTCATTTGGATTGCCTTTTTGTTTCCACATGGAACCTGTCAATGTTGGATTCTGGATTTTAGTTATTGCATTTGCATAATATAAAGATATGGCAATTATGGGTTCTTTCCCAGAAGCTATTGCTTCATTAGAGTCATTGGAACTAATATACTGGACAAGAATAGCACCCGGACGACCATGCCAGTGTGTTACTTCCAAGCTGTTTCTTTTATAGTAAACCATGATCAATCCAATTCATTAGAAAACTATTTTTACTGAAAGGGTTCTGTTCTACCAATTAGTTCAATTTTACTTTTTGATATATCCATTATTGTCATTTCCTAATTGGAAGTCATTTTCTTGTACATCAGCCCCAATGACATTGCCTATGTCTTCTCTGGATATGCTCCTCTTAGTATCCGCCTTGTTCAGCAAGCAGTTCGATCTGGATGGTGAGGCTAATTTCCTTAGTGCAAAGTTTAAACTCATTGTTGCGGCAAACAGGCTGGATTGATTTTTTTTTTTTTAGTTTGTTCTCTTTCCAAACCGTAAATAGCATGATATGCATGTATAATTTCCTTCTTCTTCTTCAAAATAAACAAATAAAAACTTAAAGTATTGGAAAGTGCAAAACCAGGCTAAGTTTAATTTTTTAACAGCTACAAGATTAAACCATAAATAGTTCCTGGTAGTTAGTCCTAATATGTAGGCATCTTTTGATTTTTTTTTTTTAATTTATTATTTTGAAGGATTGCTCAGCCTTCATGTATTTATCATTTAATGAATGAAGAATGTGCTTTCTCAAAATCAAATGAAGGATGTTATTAGGAATAATTACTTTTATTAAAACAATAACAGATATTAATATAAACAAGATATGGACTGAGGAAACAGCTAAAGATTTTGCTTTTTTGGGTAGTTTATTGTAGATAAGAAAAGTTATTACTTTTAATTGAGGTTGTCAAGTTGATACCAGATTCTGGACCAGGAGAGGGATCTCCCCCATTATGCATCTAATTAAGAAATACAAAACATTCAAAATTATCTAGTCCTGCACGTTTTCTTAGTTCACTGATTACAGTAGCTCAAACTGATTATCATGTTATGAATGTAATGGAAATATTGAATTTATAGGCAGCATTTTCCTTCTTTAATGTTTATAATGATAATTTGACTCTTCAGGCGCCCCATTGAAGAAATTTTGAAGCTGTTGCCTGGACCGCATTCAGAAACCAAGAGAGTTAGCACACTTATCTTTTCTGGGAACATATTTTCTGGATGTTAAATTTGTTATTTCTTGATATCATATATTATTTCTAGATCTATGTAATCCCCTAGATGCAATTTTGCACTATATTTACTAGATAAAGTTGTTTATTTGTGGCATCGTTTCAACAGAGTGGATTTGCGAGCAGTCCATCATTTGACAATTTGGCAGGAGCTCCAGCTAATGTAGACAAGTACGTATAAGTGTTTATCATTGCTAGGCTGCCATGCAAATTATCATATTGTTCCTATTTCATGACATTCTTGGTCTTTTTTTGGGTCATTACGTATTTGTGGTAATATGATCACAGAATTTTCCGAGCCAAAATAATAGGAGGCTACTTAAAGCAATGGTTATGATTTAGGAGGATAGAATTTGTTATATGTGTGTCTTATTCTTTGATTTATTGGTTTTTTTAAAGGTTATGTTTAGTTCCTAGAGAATACTAAGGCTATGTTTGGTTCCCCCAAAATGCTAGAGAAAGTAAATTGAAAGAAAAAATGGAAGGAAAAGAATATAATTGTTTTTTTGGTTATCCATAAAAAATTTGAACCAAAAAAAATAAGGATTCTATTTTTTTTTTTTTCCTTTCTGCAACTTTAATTAGCTCCCTTATTTTTTATTTTATAGGGATGTGAAAATTACACACACACATATAGACATGATTAAGAACCAAATATTACATCAATATAGTGCAAAAAGTTGTATATGGACTGTAAAAATATAAAAAATTGCAACTTTTCCCTTTCCTTTTGATCTTATTTTCCTCATTACAATGTTTTCCTTTGCATTTTCATATATGTTTTCCTCATATTTTCCATGTCATCCAAACTTAGGAAAATGATTTTTTACAATATTTTTTTCCCTTTTCCTAGCATTTTCCCGGAACCAAACATATCCTAAGGAAAGAAAGAAAATACTTAGGAAAAATATTTCACATGTTTCCTGTCATATGTAAAATTTTAAAGAAAATAAAATATAGTTGAAATTAGTTCCAAGCTTGTACACTTTTAAATTATTTAATCTCTATATTGATTAGTTAATAAAATAAGTTTAAAGTAGAAAATAAAATAAAAATATTGACTTTAACCTTTTGTTTTCCTCTTTTCTTTCTTTCCATGCATTTAATCTCAAAGTTTCTGTAAATCAAACATAGCCTATACACTTTCAAGGAAGGCAATAATTAATTTACTAATTGAAACAATTGCTTATAATCATTATATTTTCTGGTCAGATTTTAGCATTCTTTTTTAACCCAAATGGTGTCATGTGTGTGCGTTTTTCCACTTTTACTGGACTATATATATATATATATATATATATATATATATATATATATATATATATATATATAGTCAAGTATTTTTCATTCTTTGTCACTCTTGGGGCTGAGCTTGGTCATGCTCATATACTTACCCCAACCCTTAACCACTTAACCTGTGGGTTTTACTTAGCTTTATATGACACGGTTTTTTGTTGGTTTGTTTTTAAAAATTAATGTTTCAGAGTAACTGATGGAAGGCGCTCCCTCGTGCTGGTTGTTTTTGTTGGAGGGGTAACATTTGCTGAGATATCAGCGCTTCGTTTTCTCAGTGCTCAGGTATGTCAAGTTTTATCTCTGGAATCTGCTGTCTTACAGGCTAGCCTCTTCTTGGTTGTAAGTACCATCTATATTATGTTGAAATACTTGCATTCCGTCAATAAATTAAGGCTATTTTTGGTTCCCGGAAAATGCTAAGGAAATAAAATTGAAAGGAAGTAAGGGAATGCATATAAAGTTTTTCTCTTGTTTGGTTTTGTATGAAAATTTTAAAGGAAAAAAATAAAAAATATATTTTATATTTTTCCCTTTTCACAAATTTAATAATTTTCTCTTATTGCATATATTTGGAATATAAAAAATTTAAAAATATATTTACGCATGGTTGGGAACCCAATATTATATAGATATAGTTCAAAACACCTTTTCTCTTCCCTTTCTCTCTTATTTTCCTCATTAGTTTTCAAGGAAAGTAATAGAGAAGATATTACAATATTTGCCTTATATTTTTTCCCCTTGCACTTTCCATGTCATCCAAAGTTAAGAAAATGATATTCCACAGTAATTTTTTTCCTTCCCTTAGCATTTTCCAGGAACCAAACATAGCCTAAGAATTTTCTCGAGATAGTTATTAGCTAATAGACAAAGGAAACCACCAGCCTAGCTAGCATGGGATCAATTATCTTTGTATGTTTTCTTTGCATTGACATAGCAAGGCATCTCTCCTGAATTTTTTATCTTTTCCAAAGCTGCCATTTTTGTTGGTAAAGTCCTTTTCCACTGTTCTGACTTTGAACTCTCTTGTAAGTTTAAATAGCATCTTAGCTTGGATCCTTCCAGAAAAGGGTGGGGTTCAATTTGGATTGAATTTGTTACATATCGATGTTAATCTTATGATAAAGAAGTTACAATAAGACTGCATTTTCTCCTTGTTTTGTGCTCACCACCCAATTTCTTTATGTGACTTTCAGGAAGGAATGGCATACGACTTGATTGTTGGCACAACAAAAACTGTGGGTGGTCATTCATTGACTGAAACATTCATTGAGAGCTTGGGTTGACTTTTTAGACAAATTGGCATTTGTATCCTTTTTTTTTTTCTTTTTTTTTTTTTGAGATTTTGTTTTATGATATTTATAGAGTGATGGCGAGGCAGGTTTAGGTTGTTGAGGTTGAAGCTATCTTGAATGGTTTATTTGAATCAATGTGTTTATATTCTATAAATTCTAGATTGGTGTTTTATGTAATTAATTTTCTTTAAAAAATAGAATCAAGAAAAAAAAAAGAATTTTTCTTCTTTATTAACACTTTAACAGTCTAAAAGCAATTGGTCGACGTGAGAAATGATGTCAATTGATCTTTACATATTTCTTGGGCTATTTGTGGTTACGTTGAGGATTGCCTCATGTTTTTTTTTTTGCTTTGCGTGATAATTGAAAGGTATTTATTATTTTTTTAGTAAGAAGAATCATACTTTTCATTATCTTATATTGTAGTTGTATGTTTTGCCATATTTATCTTTTGTTTATATTATTGTGTATTATTGCCTTTCAAATATCTTTTTAATAAATATTTGAATATTTCCAAAAGATTGAATCCACAAATTTCAGAATTTAGAAAAAAAAAAAAAAGGGGAAATAGAAATGTAAGTCATGAAAGATTCAAGACAAGAGATATGAATATTCAAATGATTCTGAGCCAAGAGATGCGGAAACAATCATTGAAAAATTTAGAGCCTGTTCTGATATAGTTTTTGTTATGAAAAACAAAGGCAACAGTGATTGGTTTTTTTTTTTCTTCCAAAAACCGAAGAACATAAAATCCATTAAATTAAAAAAACATAAAGTAAATTTAGAGAACACCAAAATAATATTCTCTATTTTTTTAAAAACTGTTCAGAAACAATAACAGAGTCATGCGACTTTTGCTTCACTCAGTTCCCATGAACTCTCCTTTGTCCCTGTCAACTTCCACCATTACTCCTCCTTAAACCAATCTTCAATCATCAAGTTCTTCACGCTTTGCTCACCCTCTTTTCCCCCAATTTACTCCATTGTTCTGATTAAGAATAATAAAAAATAAAAAAAAGTGGAATTGGGCCATTGCCCACCAACTTCATTTCCCCAGAGAAAACCAAACCTAAGATCAAACCAAAATCATTCCAACAAAAGTTAAAAGAGGAAAATTTTCCCGGAAAATGTCTAACATAATATGATGAGACGCCCTCCAGCCCCAACAAGCTTGTATATATCATGAAAACATATACTATTCTTCAAACCTTTAATACCTTGACTTTGACCAAAACATAAACTTTACCCACAAAATCTCTCTCATACATAAAAGAACTTTATACTACATGAGAAATGAAATCTGTAGTTGGTTATCTATGAACAATGTTAGAACTTGGAAGGCATGAAAACTTGGAAAAGAGTTATTTACCAGACCTCCCTTTTCCGAGCTTTTTTCGCTTCATATCTGTACTGGGCAGAAGAGATGATTGAATCGATTCTGGAGTAAAACAGATCACTGGTCTTTCTTTCTCGTTGATGGGGACAATGCTACATCTCCATATCCAAATCGATTCACCGAAATACTTTCTCGTCCATCCAAAACTATATGTAACATGTATTTACACATTTTATCAGCATCTATTCATAAATTATGTGGTATTTCCCAGAACAGCAGCACAACCGAACAAAAAACTCTTGGAAGCATGAGGCTTTGGATATATATATCTCAGGGGTTGACGGCGACTTCCAATTGTTGAAGGAGCTCTAAAATATTTCCGGCTTTTCTCTTGGCTCTATCAGTGCCATTCTCTGATAGCTCCTTCAATGCTTCTTCTGCTCCAAGCTCTCTTGCTGTTTTCAAATGCTGTGCATCGCCTGTACAAAGTGACCACAAAATGGCTGCAGCATTCTCCCTGTTTCGGGGTGAACCGGTCTTTATCACTTCTACCAGAACAGGGAGGGGCTCAGCCTGGCCGATTGCCAGTTTTCCTTCTTGATGGCTGGCAAGAATAGCCAGAATTGCCAGTGCTTCATCCACCATTCCACCCCCAGCATCCTTCAGGAATCTCATCAGTGGCGCCACAATCCCGGCCCTTACAGCCCTCACCTTGTTTCCCTGATAGATTGCGAGGTTGAAGATGGCAGTGGCCGCGTCCTTCTTCCCTCTCGGGGTTCCCTGACAGAGCAAATCGATCAGAGCAGGGATAGCCCCAGCTGCTCCTATTTTCACCTTGTTCGTCTATGACCGATAAACTGAATAGCGTTGCAGCAGCGTTTTCTCTTCCTTCCATGCTGCCAATTCTTAGAACATCGACTATATCTGGAATAGCTCCTGAATTTACGATACTTCCCTTGTTAGCTTCATTTATGGAAAGGTTGAGAAGAGCAGTAACAGCATGCTCTTGGGTTCGGGGATCGGTGGAGGATAGCAGCTCTACGAGACGAGGAATGGCCCCTGCCTCAGCAATGCATACTCTGTTATCTGCATTCCTCTTTGCCAGCAACCGAAGCTCACCAGCTGCTGCTCTCTGTACTTCTGGATTCCCGTCAACTAGTTTCTGCAACAATGCATGAATAGCAGGTCGATCACAGTCTGAAACAAATTTTCCTGTCTTCTTGTTTCTACAATTCTCTTGAGTTTTCGGGAGCTCAATGCCATTGCTCTCACACCAAAAAGAAATCAAACTCTTCAAAACATAGTTGGGTGTTAAGGCAGCGTGAGACAGAGTCTGTTGTGTTTTCGGACAGGTCTTGTGCCCTGCATCCAGCCATTTTTGAATGCAGGATCTTTCATAAGTCTGCAAAAGAATGTAAAACAGTAAGTAAATCATGGCCACCAACATGCTTTCAAACCCACAAACTGGAAAATTGCCAGAAAAAAACCTGTCCAGTAGAGACTATAACGGGATCTCTCATCAGTTCAAGAGAGATTGGACACCGGAAATCATCCGGGATAACAGGAGATCTGTGTTTGATCAAGCCCTTTTCACCCTCTGATGAGTCTGCTTCAGGGTTTACCGTTAATACATAATCCTTGAGCTTTCTAAGCAGCGATGACATCTTTGCAAAGCAGTCCCCAGGATCAACAGAACTCGAGACTACCATTTCATGCAAAGCCAGAGATTCTTTCTTCAAATCATTGATAGTCCTGAGTTGCAGGTTTTCAGATAGTCTTTTTAGAGTTTCATGATCAGGGTCTTTTTCCCTCTGTGCTAATTCTAAATCCCTATCTAGTTGTACATCAGGTGAGTCCATTCTTCCTTTCGCTCTTTTGAATTGAGCATGCACAAGCTCAATCTGAAATAAATAAATAAATGAGTAAATAAATAAACCGCGGTATGCCTTATCTCATTTTTTTCTAAAACAAATTGATTAATAAAAGCACCTGTTCTTGAACTTCCTCTGATACATTGAATTTATCATAAGGAATCCTGCTCAACGACGCTTCAATTTGATCTGTCATTTGGCTGAACTTCACCGCAATTTTGTCCCTTAGCAGAGCCTGTCACATGGAAAATATTGCTTACCTTACTACCAATGAATCAATAAGCTAAGTGCTTTGTTTTTAAGACAATCATTCAACTTAAGCAAAAGGTCAAAGCGACTAAGAAATCAAACCGACTAGGACGACTGATCACACCCATTGTTATTTGATGTAGAAGCAATTATGAATTTTCAAGTCACAGTATTGGAGCATACAAGCAATCAATCTCACATGTCAAATTTACAAAAAAGGAAAAGGAAAAAAATAATTCACTAGTTATGATATTACATTCATTAGTTATGGTAGTACATTGACTGATCTACAATCAATGAACTAGAATGATTTTTTTTAGGGAGTAGCCTGAACCATGTAAATCCAATTCTTAGTGATGTATGTACAACTATTTTCCAATTGATAGCCTGATACATACTTTTCCGGTCCCAAAGGAAAATGTAGAATACCTTTGCTATCAGAACTACAATCTTGTACCTCTGTCCACACCTTCAGCTCTTGCTAAATATAAGGAGGAATCATTCATCAAAAACTCGATGTTCTTCCCGTTCAAATAAAATAAATAGTTAACTTCTCGAGTATCATTTCGTTACATGCTCATCATCCAACTCTCATTTGACTCGATTTCATGTCTTAAACATGAGAGGAATCTATAAAATCTGTTCACTAAATCATCGCCTCCAAACAAAGTCTTCCAGAACCGCAAGTACTTCATTACAGAGAGCGCTAATGTCTAATCCCTAGATCTTATAATTCAGGGACTTATCTAAAAAACCATGTTTCCTTTTGGTTGCTAAGAAAATGCAACAAGAAAAATAAATTAACATTCAGAATCCAAAATTTCTGTTCATTGAAACCCAATACACTAAGCTTCATCTACAGAGACAAATGGGTTTCCTACTCTTAAGGATTTTTTATTTTATTTTTTTCAGTTCTTTTACAGGGAAAAAGAAAACAACATAAAACATGAAACTCAAATATTCTTTCCTTTTAATACCTTTCTGACAAAGGCATTGATCTTGCTGAAACTTTTGCTCTTGTAAATCAAAACAAGATAAAAGCATAAAAGCAAAAAAATTTCCTTTTCCTCCATTTTCTTGGAAACCAAGCAGAAAAGAATTAAACCAGTACCCGAGACAATCATATGATAGAGTGGGTTTAGGGGGGTTAGTTACTTAAAAACCCAAAACAACATTAAACATGAAAAATCAACTTTTTCCTCTGTTCCTTTTCTCTTTCCTTGTTTTCTCTGCAACCAAACAGGGGCTCATCGAGTATTAGCCGACACACGACCGTGTGAGCTCCTCGATTAAGAAATTTCATTTGCCATAAATCAAAACAACATAAAATCATAAAACTCAAAATTTTCTTTTGTTTTCCACAATTTACTCGGCAACCAAACACAGAGTAGGGCAAACATATACCTGATAAAGCTTACTCCCTTCGTTGACCAATTTGAGAAGCTCCTTAGCAGAATCAAGAGCAACTCTCAGCGACTCAAACCCCTGAATCTCGCTGTCCTCGAGCTCCTCTTCGCCGTCCTTCAATTCCTCAAACAGAGGACTCAAAAGCTTGATCCTCCGCACCAAATTATAATACATCTTCTTGCTCGTGCTTCTACACTCGGGTAGCCCAGAAATCTCCTTCACGATCGCAAGAAGCTGACTCAATACCGACATTTTATCCGAATCCTTTTCCGGATTCATGTCGTAAACCCCCAAATTGAGTCGTCAAATTGGGGCAAAAACAAAAACACTGAAAAACTGAAAATTCGGAAGAAATCAAAGAGACACAGACAGAGAATCAAGGATATAAAGCGTTAGAAACAAAAATTCTCAATCCGCCATGCGTGTACGAACGAAGAGAGATAAGAGAAAGAAGAAGAAAGAATAAATCGTCTGCAATCAGCGTGTTTCTAAATTTATTAAGAAAAAGGTAATTGGGTAGAACAGTCAACTTTGTTGATGACGTGGCACCACGACCCGTTACTCAATTTCGGCTAGTCTTTTGCCACGTGGCGAAATATGTACACGGTTTCCAGAAATTCCTCCCGATAGAAAAAACAAAAACACGACCAAAGAAAATTAGGATAAAGTGAGGAAAGATAGAATAATTAGGGCCTGTTTGATAGGGAGAATATGGAAGATTTTTTTCTTGTGGAATAATGATGAGGTGGATAGGAAAAATAATTCTGAAAATGATTATTAAGTTTTTGTGGTTGTTGAGGCGTTTGGAGAGACGGTTGTGATTTCATTTATGACAATATTTTTCCCTTTCTCAATCATTCTTTTTATTAAATTAATTTGACAAAAAATAGACAAATATCAGAACTTTTAAGATTTTTTAATGATGAGGGTTTGATACTTGATACCACCTTAATATGATAAATGCTTCTAGAGAAATCTATAAAATTGATTTTAGTAGGGTAGCATTTTTATGACTTATGATAAATGCTTTTTTTTTTTTAATAGAAATTCGGAAAATTGATTTTTTACAAACATTTATATTAACAAAACCTAAAATAATTATTTTTATGATTACAAAAAAAGTTTAAAATATTTGAATTAAGGAATAAACATATAAAAACATTTGTATTAATAAAATACTAAATTAAGAAAACAAGATAGTTTTTAGATAATACCAAATGATGTTCTCTTTGTTTTCAAAAATTATTCCTATGAATTGTTTTCAAAAGTTTTCAAAAATAGAAATCAAACAAGCTTTTAAAGTGGTTTTAAAACACCCTAAGTAGTTACTCAAAAAACTCTAATTAATTTTTAAGTTTCAAAACGCTTTAAAATATAATAAACATATTTTTATCTAAAAAACACTTTAAAGTATTTTTGGGACTATAAACCCTTTTAAAAAGCATTGCTAAACATATACTTAAGGCTAGTTTAACATTCTTCTTGTAATAACACTTATAATCAAAACGTTTTCTTTAGTCGTGCTTCTATTAAGAACGTTTTTATAAAAAAAATCAAAAAACCAATGGGTTTTTATAACATGTCCCATAAGTATAAAAACATTTTTATATCATTAAAATGACCAAAAAAAAATGACATTGGAAACGTTTAGATTTGTATTGATCTCTCTAAAGTTACAAAAATTCAAGTGTCTGTTGGTAGCAAACGAGTCAGGTTGCTCTAAGACTCTGCTTAATAATGTTGAAAGCCTGAAGAAACTGTACTAGCTTAAGTTTTGAGTTAAAAAATTAGACTTTTTAACCAGTGTTTTTTCAAACACATACATTACTTCAGTGCTTTACCTATTCCCAATATCCATTACCGAAGAAATATAGTAGGTTTTAGGACCATTTTAATTCAAATTTAAAAAAGTACATGGAATGACTAAACATTAAGCCTCATAGTGAGAATGAGGCTAAGAAAAGGATATTTGGGCTTTTAATATATACAATATGGCCCTTGCCCATAATGTATGTGGGGAGCAATTATATGTACCCAAATTTAATTTGGCTTAACTCAATGTTTATTTAGGCATGAGCTCAAACCTAGGGTTAAAAATCCTAGTGAAATAAGCCTAAATTAAATTGAAAAGCCCATGTAAAAAGCTCAAGGAATTTGTACGGATTTAAAAAATTTTGAAGATTAACCAACGGAAGATAAGTGATACTTTTTCAAGAGATCATGGCAATAAAATAGATAAACTTTGGGAGTAAGTCTCTCTAATAGAGACGTGGGCAATTACTTGAGGAGGTGGGGAGAGTGGAGAAAATACAAGCCTATAAAGAGAGGAGAACTCTCACGAGGAAAGGGATCAACAATTAATCGTCAGCTAATGGCTTGATACTTGACAATCTATTTGTGTTGTAGCTTTGTGATTTTAGCGTTACATTTCCCGAGTTACAATCAAGTTTCTGTATTCTCTTGATGTGTATTTGATTTATTAAATTTATAGTCTGACAAAATATTTTATTAGGAGACTTCATTCCTACAAATTTTCTATTCTTACAACATTATCTATTTAGATTCTAGAGAACTATAAAGGAAACCATGGAACCTACTTAACTTGATTAGAAGTTTGATTTTTAGACGCAATTTTGGTTCAGAAACATTTTAATTTAACGCGGCATGGGACAATACTTTTATTTTGTATATTTACGATTAGAAAATCACCAAACATCATGTTTATAGAGAAAACGCTTTTTAAGGTTTTTTTTTTACAAAAACACTTTTTTTGACAACCAAACAGGCCCTTGGCCATGAAGAGGATTGATATTTCAAGGGTAGCAAAATTGTTCATCCTACTTTACAAAAGTGGGTCACCTAAAACGTGTTATCTTTGCATTTAGATTTGTATGTCCATTCATCCAAGTAATCTAATGACTTAGCAAAGGGGTAGACTATGTTTTAAACACGCGGCATTGCACAATTGGTCCATTTAAATTTTATAAAATGAGATATATCTTTCAGGCAAGTTTGTGCCTATCTCGACTAATTTTACGGGTTATAAAATTAACAATCGGATAATCTGTTAATAATCTTAAGGGGACTAAAATTGGTTACCATTAGATAAATATTGATGTGGGGTTAGACTTCTGAAATTCAAATTCAAAAACTCTTTTAATCAAATCACTCGCGATATTACTGAGTAGAGTGTCCGTCTGAGATACTTGCGTTTGATACGGTTTTTTAAAAAGCAGTTTTTATTACACAAAAATAAGGAGAATAAGAAAATTCTTATTGTTTTATTTTTCCTGAAAAATACAAAAAACATTAAATTGAGAAGAGCCAAACAGGCCCTTTCCCATGAAGAGGATTGATATTTCCAAGGAGTAGCGGTGTTCATCTACTTCTAAAAGTGGGTCACCTAAAACGTGTTATCTTTGCATTTAGATTTGTATGTCCATTCATCCAAGTAATCTAATGACTTAGCAATGGGTAGACTATGTTTTAAACACGCGGCATTGCACAATTGGTCCATTTAAATTTTATAAAATGAGATATATCTTATAATGAAAGATTTTTTGTTGCAAATAAGGGTTTTCGATGTTTAGGCGACTAATTTTATGGGCTATGAAATTAACAATCGGATAAACCTCTAATAAGAGTTATGGATTTTCAATTTTTATTTTTTATTTTTGAAAAAAAAAATTATTGATTCAGGTTAATAACATAATCTATAAAAACACGGAATCAAAAGTGTTAAAAACTTTAAAGGAGATCTTGCAACATAAAGTTAATAACAAAAGCGTCGGTTAGCTGCGTATTTGATGATAAGCAATCAACGTCTTTACGATTTCAAATCTAAGAATACTATCAATGCGAACTTTGATATGATGTTCTGTCGAATCGAATTCTTGATGATGTTATGAAAGTCGATTGTACATATTTTTCCCTACATGAATCGATTTGGTAAAACACGACGTAATGAATCATAACAAAAGCTTGTGGAAAAAGCAAGAAAGGAAAATAAGGACAAACCTAGATCGATGTGGAATAAAGCACTTTATTGGAAAATAAAACCTAGATCTAGGGAAGAAACAATAGAATATGTGGTTTCAAACCAAGAATTACTAAAAAAATCATCTCTCGTATAGAAGGATTTGAAAGAGATAACGAAGCAAGAGGCGGGCTTCTAGGAAAAAAAGTATTAAAAGCTTAATTGTATATTTTGGCAGATGTAATTTTTGTTTATAATTAATAGTTATTTTTAGGAGTTTTAATGTCTTAAGATATATAAGTTATGTGTGTACAAATACTTATAATTACATGCAATTACAGTAGAGACATATAAATTAATAAACATACATTCATGAACTAATCAATAATTTGCTTAAGATAATAATGACTCATGATAGAGTATTATTCCTGTAGAGTTTAATTTATTAGCTGTTTTTAAATACAGAATGTACATAGAACAACAATGTATTCTATATAATGACAGTATGACTATGTAAGCAAATATGATCAAAACATAAATGTAAGATTAGGGTACGAGAATAAAATTTATGTTCAATTTTTTTTAAGATACGAATTTTGTAATACATATAAAGAATGTGATTATTAAGATACAAAAATATCATGAATATCAAATCTTCCTTGAAACCCTAGCCATCCCTTCATCAGTTCTCTCTTTTAGATCTTTTAGATTTTTGTTTGTTAGAGATGAGAGGTGATTTTTTTATCATTTTTAACCTAAAATCACCCCTTTCACCGTTTTCCCTCATATATGAGTTTAACTTCCAGATAAATTGGTTCTTAAACCAGATTTAGGGTTGCACTGTTTTTTCTTTATTTTTGTGTTTTATCGTCGGCCTTTATTCTGTTTGTGTTTATCGCAACTTAATGCGACATGTTTTTCACCTATTTGTTATAGCAGGTAATTTATAGCCAAAACCGATGATTAAACCGCCGCGGTTTTACTTTGATAGTTATTATTGCACTATTTTTTTTAATGTTTTTGTCGTCGATTTGGTATTCTGACTCATTTGTCAGTGACTTGTTGTGGCAATGTTTTTTCGTGATATGTTGTGAAGGATAATTGTGGCAAATCTGACGGTTGCTTTCTTCGTGAGTTCAGCATGATTTGGATGACAATTTGATGCATTGTGATCGATCATTTTTACATTACTTGAATATTGTCATCAAATTAACAGATCTGAGAAGAACTAAGGAGGGCAAATGGCCCCCATAAAAGTTGAAAATTTTGTTTTTAATAGGGTTTGAAAACAATATATTGTTTTACTTATCCATCAACTTGTCAAATTATATTATTATTATTAATTTTCAAATGAATTCAATGGCACCAAAGAATTAGTCTTTGTTGGGTATAAAAATTGACCGTTATTTCGAATGATTTAAATATATAAAAGGAAAATATTTTCCACCCGGCCAAGATATAATAAATACAAAGCCCAAATCATTGCAATATAAAATTTGTAAACACTGGGTATACTTTTCTTTCCTTATTCTTATCTTTCCAATGTCTTTGTTTTTTGTGTAAAAGTATTTTTTTGTTATAGAAAATAAGGACAACACAAATAACACATTAAGAATAAGTTTGGTTACTCTTTTTGAAAACAGTTTACTATTCTAAAAAAATAAAAGAATAAAAAATGAAAAATACGTTTAATTCATTTTTTTTGTTTTGAAAAACATAAAGAACATTAAATTCAAAAAATATGATTTTTAAAAATAGGAACCAAACAAAGCCTTTAGTTTTTTTTTTTTTGGAAAACACAAAAAATACTAAATTTAGAAAATAATGAGTAAATTCAATAACATCGTTTCGGTGTTTTCTAAAAATTATTCGTATTTTCAAACGAAAAAAATCTATATTTTTCATGTTTTCCTTATCCTTATTGTTTTCAAAATAAAAATTGTTTTGAAAAACTGTAACTACATAAACCCAAAATGATTTTCAAGGTTTTTAAACTATTTTTACGAACAATGCAAATATAAATCAAATAAGTTATGCTTCTCGTAACTATTTCTAAAAATAAATTTCTATTATTCTTCTTTTTGATAAGAAAATAAAAAAACAAAAATTTGTCTCACTTTCATTTTGGGAATTTTTGTTTATGTTTTAGAAAAAACTGAAGAATATATAATACCAATATTTCAAGTTTTTAGACAAACTTTTGTTTTACAAAATATAAAATACTTGTCTAAATAACTATTTTTCGAATGCTTTCACATAATTACTACTTATGTCTTAAAGCTTTTTTTTACAAAAATAAAATAAAATCTTTTAATATTTTTTAACTATTTTTATTTATATGTCCATCACCTAACTCATATGTAGTACCCTTAACATTTCAAAAAAGCAAGACATATAAAAGAGAGATGTCGTATATTCGAGTCTCAATTAGTACAATTTACTATATTATAACTAAAGCATTTAGCTGTAAAAAAGACAATTTTTATTTATTTTTTAAATAGGGTTTTAACAAGTAATTATATAAATATGAAAATAATTTAAAATTAGAATATCACACAAAATTTATTTTAATTCCTCAAAACAAAATTTTACCATACAAAATATGCGAAAACAGTTTTTGGACCTTTTTTTTTTTTTTTACATCTATTCACTTTCAGATAATATATTTTCAGAAGCATTTTCTCTTAACTCTTACTCATTCGTTTCCATAAATACGAACAACATTTAGGCAACAAGGCCTTAAAATTTTAAAACAAACTATGAAACCATTAAAATGAGATCCATCATCAATCAAAGGGTATATTTGACCCTTACAAGTTTATATTCTTTTTTGAGGCTACGTTTGATTTTGGTAAGGAAAAATAAAATTAGAGTTTTTTTATAAAATAAAATTAGAGTTAAAGCTAATAATTTGTTACTTCAAACTTATTTTATTTATCTTAATTCATCAATATAATGATTAAATAGTTTAAAAAACATGCAAGTTTTAAAATAATTTTATTTATTTTAATTTTGTTTGAGACTTGTTATTAGACAAAGAAACATAAAATCAATTTCCTTATTCCTTATTCGTACTTTCTAGAAACTAAGGTCCACCTAAAATTTTGTTAATTGTTTGTACATTTTGAAAGTCAGCTGTCCTAAAAATATAATTCTCCCAACTGTTTTTTAAAATTATTTTCGACAATCCTTCCTTGATAGACCCATATTTGTTTGAAATAAATAATTATCAATTATTAAAATTTAAAAATGTGTTGAAGAATGAAAGAATCATCAACTGTTTGAAGAGGAAAAAGAAAGGAGAGGGCGGTTGTGGTGTCAATGTCTATATTAAGCCGTTATAAATTCAGACTTCAGTTACCACAGAACTGAGGCAATGTCTGAAAACTTAATAGCCTCCAGCCCTTACGCATCACAAAAAGTCAAATCAAAATCAAAACCTCCTTTTATCTCCTACCCACGCTTTCTCGTCATCAACCTAATGGCCGACGTCGGAAGAAACGCGTTTGGTTACAAGGAAATGCTCTCCCCGATTCCTCCTTTCACACCTCCCCTTGCCCCTTACATATTATTTCTCAAAATTACAATTAATTTTAAAATTTAATTAATTATACTAAGCCCTTTAGACTTGATTTAAGTGACAGGGCATGTGACTAAAGGACCTAACTTCATGATTCCCGACAGATGTAAGTTTCTAAAAGGCTTTCGCTTTAGCTGAATCCCAGAATTTAATTATGACCTAGCGAATTTAGTTTAAATACATAATTAAAGCTATTAGCCCATCCAAGGTATATTTATTTCCGGGATGAGGCATATAAATTAACAAACTTAGAACTCTAGCATGATGGTATGGGATTTTCCAAATTTATGGGGAGCATAACTCTCCGAGTCCACTTGGCTATAAGAGAAAAAAAATTCAAGGAGGGCATATGCCCCTCAATGACAAACCCATAAATTTAGTTCAAAGGGGCATATATTGATAAACTTGAAACGATACCAAATAAGAGGCAAGATTTTATCAGACCAGTCGGCCATAATTGCGGTGAGATTCGAATCCAACCATATGTTGAAAATTTTTGTAAAAGAATTTGAGGGGGTATATCCCCGCAAGCAGCGCTAGGCCCCGTCATTACGCCTCTTCTAGCATTAACAGCCCATCAACGCTTGGCATCTTTATTAAACTTTGGGCTGGCCTTGACACTGAGCTTTCATTCTTAAAGAGTTACCGGAGATCCTATGTTTTTTTTTATTTTGAATACACCATAGTTTTAAGGTAGTAAACCGTCTTTACTAGAATTCGAACCAAAGAGCAATCTTTTAACCTATTTCAATTATGAACATTCTTTGATTTGAGCTAGGCATGATGGATACGGGAATCCTATGTTAGAATCTTTGCAAGAACAAATGTGAAAAATAAATAATTATTTTAGTATGTTAGAGTGAAAATCACAAAAGTTACCAAGCATCATGTTTATAGAGAAGCAAATAGGACTAAATACAATTTAGCAAAAAAATGTATTGATATATTAGATTCTAGTATTTAATGGTCAAATTTTTCTAAGGATATCAAGAAATATCGGGTTAGCGAAGATTACAACAGACTCTCGCGATCATCGATTAAGTTAAAAACTCAAATCATCTCACCTACACGCTCAAATCTGCACCTGCTTCAAGTCATTTATGTAATATTCATGTTATGTCTTCCTTACAAAAAGGAAAAAAAAAACTTGTTTTTTTGGAAAAAGAAAACTTTTTATGATAAAAACCCTTCTTTAGAGCCCATCTGATAGTGATATTATTCAAAATGTTTTTAGTGAACTTTTTTTTTTTTTTTTTTGTAAAAGTACTCTTAAATATATTTACATAAAAAGAGTTTGTTAAAATATGATTTTCTAGGCTTTAAAAAGTGTTTTTTGTCAAATTCGTAGTATTTTTACATAACCCTTTTTACGTTTTTTTTTTTTTTTTTACAAAAATACTTTTTAAGTTTTTTTTTTTTTTTTTTACAAAACAACTTTTTAAGTTAAAAACACTTCTTCTTTTTTACAACTAAACACTTTATTATAATATGTTAAATCATCCTAACTCACACTACGATCCCTTCCATCTCTTGGACGACCGCTTTTAAATTTCTTAACGTTCTATCAATTAAGTTAGATGTATGGATAAATTAAAAACACTTAAATAAAATAAAAACTTATTATGAAATGTACTTTTTTAATAACTGTGCATCAAAATACACTTTTCCCTGTAAAGTAGAGTAAATGCCCTTCCATTTAATTATGAAATGTATTAAGGCCTTAAGAAAGGTGATAAAGATACATAAACGCTACGATGTCGGCCATACGCTTAATATAAATTTTAAACTTTTTGGATCCAATATTACCCTTTACGCTTGTCAGAATTTAAATATTGCCATTTCAGAAACTAAAGAAACAAATGCATAAACCGACCCTAATGTCATCAAGGCCACCCACATACCTCGCCCAAGTCAATAAATTATTCCACGCTACGTAGCTGATACGTCGATGCGATTAATTTTATTTGCCCATATGTTTCCTCGTCAATTTCGCAGGGTACATACTCAGCCATTTAAACAAACGTTATTAACATTATTCGACTCCATAAAAGCAAGCATTAATCAAGTCGCGACATACGATCAAACATCAAGAAAGATTTTACGTATCTTTATCCCTGCAAGAAAAGAGGCTCGATATTATAAATATTTGTTTAAAAAACCTCAAATAATCTAAAATTTGTGAATCTAACCCTTCTTATATGTTTTTTCTTGAGAAATAACTCGTTTTAGATAAAAATGTTATTTACCATTTTGTGTATTTACATGTATAGTTTAAAAGAAAGGGTTATTTTTTTATGAGAAAAGAACAAAAAAAAAAAAAAAAATTGTTAAAATGAGATAAAAATATTGATGTGGTGTTAGACTTCTGAAATTCAAATTTGAAAAACTCTTTCAATCAAATCACTCGCGGTATTACTAGGTAAGTGTCAAATACGAGATAACACGTTTGGTTACAGTTTTTGAAAACAGTTTTTTTATTCTAAAAAATAAGGAGAATAAGAAAAACATAGAAAACATATTTTGTTCTCATTGTTTTTTTTTTTCTGAAAAATATGAAAAACACGAAAAACATTAAATTGAGAAGAGCCAAACAGGCCCTTTGCCATGAAGAGGATTGATATTTCCAAGGAGTAGCGGTGTTCATCTACTTCTAAAAGTGGGTCACCTAAAACGTGTTGATTTGTATGTCCATTCATCCAAGTAATCTAATGACTTAGCAATGGGGTAGGCTATGTTTTAAACACGCGGCATTGCACAATTGGTCCATATAAATTTTATAAAATGAGATATATCTTACAATGAAAGATTTTTTGTTGCAAATAAGATTTTTGATGTTATGCGAGTTTGTGTCTATCTCGATTAATTTTATTGGTTATAAAATTAACAATCGGATAAACCTTTAATAATCTTAAAGGGACTGAAATTGGCTACCATTAGATAAATTCAAAGGCTTTCAACCAACTGAGTTACAAAGTTGTGGATTTTTAATTTTTATTTTTGAAAAAAAAATATTAATTCAAAGCTAGTAATACGATCCATGTAAACACGTAATCAAAAGTCATAAAATCCTCATACACGACGCAACATTCAAAGCTTAATAACGAAAGACATCTACTCGCGCTACATATTCGGAGCAATCAAAAACGCTTTATAAGACTTAAGATTTAGATTGGCAAAGATACTCAACGCAAACTTTCTGATATTACGACTTTGTTTGGATTAATCATTATTTTAATGTTTAACGCAAAACTCACAGTTAGTTTAACCGGTCAACGATATAATTACGCATCACAATCGCGATAAAACATGTCGCAACAAATCCGTGACAAAAACACGAAAAAATAAAGGAAAAACAAAGATAAACCAAAATAGATGTAGAAGAAATCACTTTATTGAAAAAGAAAACCTAGATCTAAGGAAGAAGCACTGGAATTGATTGTCTAACAAATAAATATTTGAAAGAGATAACGAAGCAAGAGGCGGGCTTCTAGAGAGGGAAAAAAAGTGGAGACTTAATTGTGATATATTTTTGTGAATCTTTCTATTTTTTTTATAATTATAGCTATTTTTATGAGTTTTAATGTCTTTTTTTTTTTTTGATAATGAGTTTTAATGTCTTAAGATATATATAAGTTATGTGTGTACAAATACTTATAATCACATACAATTACAGTAGAGACATATAAATTAATAAACATGCATTCATGAACTAATCAATAATTTGCTTAAGATAATAATATTGTCTCTTGGTCCCAAGAGTATTATTTTGTAGAGTTTAATTTATTATTGTTTTTTCAAGACAGAATATTACATAGACCAACAATATGACTATATTATGACAATATGACTATGTAAGCAAATATGATCAAAACATAAATGTAAGATCAGGGTACAAGAATAAAATTTATGTACACTTTTTTAAAGATAAGAATTTTGTAATACATATAAAGAATGTGATTAAGATACAAAAATATCGCGACATCAAATCTTCAAAACCTCGCCATCCTTCATCCGTTTTCTTGCACTTTCGCTTGTTGTGGTGCATTTGCAGATGATTTTTTGGTCATTTTTTACCTAAAATCACTTATTCCACTGTTTTCCTCGGTTTCTTTCAAACCAATTTGGGTTTGTCTTTGTTTTTCCTTTATTTTATTTTTTTTCTACGCTTTTGTCACACCGTTACGGTGTTTTGTCGTTGACTTGTTCCCATGTGAGGTTGTGCGACAAGGCCTTTCCTTTATTTTTCTTTTCGTCGAATTGTCATGATATGTTTTTTCGCGATTCACGATGCGCCATTGCCATTGTTAACTTCTTTCACGTTCGCCAGTAATCTGGATATGTAATTTTAGGTATAGACATTTTTTTAAGCCTTGAATCAGTCCTTTTTGTCATTAACCTAGATACTGCATCATCTAGTGGCGGACTTCTTGAAAAGTTGAGAAAAAATTGTTTCTAATAAGGTTTGAACCAATGACCTATAGTTTTGAGGTCATTTCCTTAATCATTGTGCTACAATTTCCCTTCTTAAAAATTTTATGCCCCTTTTGACTTTATTTTTTGAGTTTGTCATTGACGTCAATCTCTAAAGTCTTTGGTATTATTGATTCTATGTTATTAACTTGAATCAATAAATTTATCTATTTTCAAAAAATTATCATCAAGATAAAAATAAAGTAATTGAAGTGTCGAAAAAATATGAGAAGTACTAAAATTATGACTTAACAGTATCACAAAAAAGAAAAGATAAATGCACTAAAGAGCAAAAAAAATATGATTATGACGCAAGGATCCGATCATAATACTAAAAATATAACCAAAATACAAAATATTAAGTAAAAATACAAAATTATAAAAATCATGAGTCCCGCAGAAATAAAGTACCCATGACATACAAATTGCCCAAAAGTAATAAATTTTAAAAAGAAAAGAAAAAGATATGCATAAAATAAATAATTTATGTAATATTATATAACACAATGTTTTTATTAACATGTTTATAATTACTTAAAACAAATAAATAAAATAACGAAACCTCAAAAGAGCAAGTCTGCGATCTCCAAATTTCCAATACACCGGCTTACAGAAATCTTCAAACCAGTCATCCTCTCTAATACAAAAATATTTTAAGTACATATATAATAATAATAATAATTATTATTATTATTCTAATATTTTATCTTACTTATCCATCAACTTGTCAAAATATATTATTATTATTATTATTATTATCGTTTCATAGAATCTGAACTACTAAATATGTTTTGCTTACATTCCTTAATTATTATTTTATTTTTATTTTTATTAGGTTTCCGATGGCACCAAATAATTGAATAGTCTTTGTTGGGTATAAAAAATTGACCGTTATTTCAAATGATTTGAAATATATAGAGGAAATATTTTCCACCCGGTCATATATATAATAAATACAATGCCCAAATCATTGCAATATAAAATTTGTAAATACTGGGTATACTTTTCTTTTCTTTTCTTTTCTTTTTTATTCTTATTCTTTCCAGTGTCTTTGTTTTTGGTGGAGTGAGTAGAACATATGAACTCGTTTGGTTGCACTTTTTGAAAATTATTTTTTATTATATAACAAGAGAAACATGGATAATATATTTGGTTTTTTTTTTCTTTTGGAAAAACACAAAGAATATTAAATTCAAATAACATGAACGGTTTTCACATAACACAATAATGATGTTTTTAAGAACTGTTTTTAAAAATATAAACCAAACAGGCCCGTGGTTCCTTTTTCTTTTTCTTTTCTTATGGAAAACACAAAAATCACTAAATTAAAATAATAACACCATTTTTATGTTATTTGAAAATTATTTTTGTTCACTGGATTTAGTGTTTAATGTTTTCTATATGTTTCCAAACGAAAAAAAGAAACAAATCGTGTTCTTCGTATTTTCTTTATCCTTCTTGTTTTTCACAATAAAAACAGTTTTCAAAAGACGTAACCATGCAAACCCAAAATGTTGTTTTTTGTGTTTTTAAAAACTATTTTTATGAACAATTTTAAAAAACATAAACCAAATAGGCCATGTTTCTCGTAACTATTTCTAAAAATAAATTTCAATTATTCTTCTTTTTGATAAGAAAATAAATAAACAAAAATCTGTTTCACATTTTTTTTTGGGAATTTTTTTTTTTTATGTTTTATAAAAAACTGAAGAATATATATTAAAAATATTTCAAGTTTTTAGACAAACTTTTGTTTTACAAAATATAAAAAACTTGTCTAAATAACTATATTTCGGAATGCTTTCAGACATAATTACTACTTATGTCTTAAAGCTTTTTTTTTTCAAAAATAAAATAAAATCTTTTAATTGCTTTTAAAAATATTATTTATTTATTTATTTGTTCATCATACTTAGCTCATATATAGAGTCTTCAACATTTCAAAAAGGCAAAGTATATGAAAAAGAGGGTGCCGTATTCGAGTAACTAAATCATTTAGCTATAAAAAAAAACTGTTTTTATTTATTTTGTAAATAGGGTTTTAACAAGTAATTATATAATATGAAAATAATTTAAAATTATAGTATTACATAAAATTTTATTTTAAATCCTCAAAACAAAATTTTATCATACAAAATATAAGAAAACAGTTTTTAAACACCATTTTCTTTTATATTTATTCATTTTGCATATTATATTTTAGTAACATTTTCCTACTTTTTTACCATTTGAGCCGGCCTCATGAACATTTAGGCAACAAGGCCTTAAAATTTTACTATGTAACAATTAAAATGTGATCCATCATCAATCAAATGGTATATTTGGCCCTTACAAGTTTATATTCTTTAAGACTATGTTTGATTTCTGGAAATGAAAAATAAAATGAAAAAAATCAAAATTATAGTTTTTTTATAAAATAAAATAAAAATAGAGTTAAAGCTAATAATTTGTGACTTCAAACTTATTTTAGTTATTTTAATTCATCAATATAATAATTAAATAGTTTAAAAAACATGCAAGTTTTTAAATTTTTTTATTTTTTTTTAGATTTGTTATCAGACAAAGAAACATAAAATCAATTTCTTTATTCCTTATTCGTACTTTCTAGAAACTAAGGTCAACCTAAAATTTTGTTAATTGTTTGTAAATTTTGAAAGTCGGCTGTCCTAAAAATATAATTCTCCCGACTGTTTTTTAAAATTATTTTCGAGAACTCTTTCTTGATAGACCCTTTGTTTGAAATAAATAATTATCAATTATTAAAAAATGTGTTGAAAAATGAAAGAATCATCAACATCAACTATTCGAAGAGGTGGAAAAAGAAAGAGAGGGCGGTTGTGGTGTCGATGTCTGTATTAAGACTTAATGGGAACGTATGATCAGGAATTAAGCCGCAATGAATTCAGACTTCAGTTACCAATGAACTGAGGCAATATCTGAAAACTTAAGAGCCTCTCGCCCTTACACGTCGCCGCAAACCCAAAAAGTCAAATAAAAACCAAAACCTCCTTATAAGTTATATCCAAAGAACGGTCAGGATTGTTTCGATCACCCACGCTTTCTCGTTATCGACTTAACGGCTGACGTCGGAAGAAACGCGTTTGGTTACAAGGACATGCTCTCCCCGGTTCCTCCTTTCACACCTCCCCTTGCCCCTTACATATTATTTTTTAGAATTATAATTAATTTTAGAAATTAATTAATTATACCAAACCCTTGGGACTTGATTTAAGTGACAAAGGGATAAGACGGGTGGACCAACTTGTATGTGTCTCTATTGATTTAACGGGTCTTAAAGTTAACAATCGGGGATAAATTTTAGCTTGCCGACTTTCGAACCGATAAATTCAATGACTACCGCTGATTTTAAATTTCAAGTGATACATAATTAAAGTTTTCGTGGCCAGCTAATCTGCGATTTATTTGTAGGAGGTATGAATTAACAAATTTGAAACTCTAGCATGATGGTATAGGATTTTCCAAATTTAAGGGGGGCATAACTCCTATAGTCCACTTGGCTATAAGAGAAAAAAATTATATAAGTAAAAAATTTAAGGGGCATATGTCTTCACCAGAGACTCCATAAATTTAGCTTTTGGTAATAACATATATCGAGGCACTCAAATAATAATAAATTATAAGATTTTATTGATTCAAGCGGATCATAATTAAGGATGAGGGTTTGAATCCAATCGATTACAAGTAAAAAAAGTTTTGTAAAATAATTTGAGGGGGATATATTCCCTTAGACTAAGATTAGGTCCGTCACTATATCCCTCCTAAGGTATTAGCTGTGTCCATCACAAGCGAACTTTATGCAAACTTTAATATCTTGGGGATTAATCAGCTTATTCATTGTTAATTATGCGAGATATGTTTTCTTTTGAATACACTGTGAATTTAAGATAATAAATTATCTTTATTATGATTCAAATCTAAAAGTCCTAGTAAATTATCTTTATTTATTAAAACTCGAATAAAAAAACCTTATATCCTTTAACCTATTTCAATGATCAACGTTCTACGATTTAACTAAGATGAAAGATAGTAATATAAACGTAATAAATGTGAAAAATAAATAATTATTTTAAGAACATGAATTAGGGGCATGCCAGGTCAGTGAAGATAATGACGTGGCAAAGCGTGTATGGTCAACTAGCGCGTGATAAGAACGGGGACCGTGGAGGTTGTTGGGTGTCGGCGCGTACCAAACCCGGGGGGAAACGCTTTCTTGCTGCCCTGACGAAACTGCTAATGGGGCCGGTAGTAACGTGGTCGGCACGTGAGGTTAGCGGGTCCCACTCTCTTCTTCTTTAATTTTTAGGTGAAACTTGGTTGGGAAATTCTTCTATTTTTTTTTTTTTATTTAAAATTATAATAAAAAGTCTGCGCATGGGCACTGCTTTTAATTATATGGCCAGTTGGCAGAAAAACAGAAGGCCAGCGGCAGCAGCAGATCATGTAATCTAACTGAATATTCGTGGGTCCCACTCCCATCCCTCCATCTGAACCGTCCACATACTTTGTGGGTCCCACTCCCATCTCTCCATCTGAACCGTCCACATACTTTGTGGGTCCAAATGACATCTCTCTACGACGGTTTTCGCTTTCGTTTTTTTTTTTAATGGGTTTAATATTAATGTAATCGAGTTTTTTTGATAAGTTAGATAACAAATATTGTTTAATAATCCCGCCCTATTATTAAAAAAAATTGATTTTATTTAATTTTTAATTAGTTTACATTTTATTATGATAAAAAAATGAAATATCTTATTTATTCATAATATATGTTAATTTTAATATAATAAAAAATAAAAATAAGCATTTAAAAAAAAAAAAAAAGACATATTAGCTAATTTTGTGAAAAAGGTTTGACACGTGTATTTGTACTTCGATGTGATAGTTCATTATTAGCTTGATTAATCATATAAGTTGGTTAATTAAATGTATTGATTTATACACTTTTGTTTTATGCTTGCTATTTGACTGTCGTTTTCATATTTATGTCAAATGATTTCTATATTTTGGGTAAATATGTAAGATGTATTTAAGTTGGATAATGGTTGGTTGAATTTGGTAATTGTTGTTTAAATTTGAAGTGGTTGACCAGTTGAACAGTAGAAGCTTGATCGATTGACTTTTGTAGTAGCAACCGATTACAGCCATCAAAGTCAAAGTCAAAGATAGTATTTTGACTTTGCTTTATGCCATTCTTATATTAAAAGTCATTCCTATATTAATAGTCAAAGATAATACATAGAGAGAGTGAGAACACTTGACAACTTGTGACATATTTCATTTATAGCATTTTGAGGTGAAATATGTAATAAAAACTACTATTTTTATTCATTTAATTTCTATTTGATTGGTTTTTACTTTAATATATAATGTAACATGCATTTCCTATTATTTAGCAGACAAAGTAACCACCAGCATAAATTAAAGGATAAATATATATTGGTTTCTTAAAATGAACATGTATGCATTTATAACATTCATTTAAAGATTGAATTTTTTTTTTATTACGAGGATATTGGACTCATAAATGATGTTTGGTTAACTGAAAAGACCGAGATAATAAGAAAAATTGATCATATTGTAGTCTCCTGAATTTTCGCAGTAAACGATCGTCGAAGATTCACTGCCCTACGCAACTCAAAACAACAAGCAAGACGACACAGATTCGTCGCCCTCCAAACGCAAAGTTAGTCTTTTGAAGATTTCAGCTCAGAGCAAAGAATCGTCTCGACAGTTAATTCAGACTCGCTTGATGACATGCTTCCCTTTTATGGAAGGGGAAAAGAGGATCCGTCTTATTTGGAAAGTAGACGATTTCTTCCCATAATGCTAATGGCTGCGACTTTATTTCGTGAACGACGACTTATTCTTCCTTTCTCGTAACCCGCTCTCCCGATATGGTCACGCTAGGAATGCTTTCCTATTCTATCGAGGCGCAGATACCGGCCACGTGAATCTTACACTTATATCATGAAAAGCCGGTTGACAACTTCGTTTGGTAGAGTTGCCTATTGGGAAAGGAAACACCTGGGTAAAAAGGCATCCGAGATATGAGGTACCCGGCACCGTAGGATCGGGTCACGCTCGCTTACTGGGTTGGGGCCTAATATCTTTGGGGCTCTTGGCCGGGTCGTGTCTGCCCATAGTACCCACAATGCCTCCCCTTTTCCTCGCTGGGAGGAAGACTAACTCCCATTGAAAATAAATGATCAAGCTTCACCGCCTATATTATAGGGAACGAATTAATTAATGCTACTTAATTTTCAACGAATTTTGTAACTTTTGAAACCGCATTAGATGCTATTGGTCGGTCAGAGTTGATCCTTTAGATTTAGAGGTGCGCTCTAAAAGGTTAGCAGGAGTATGATTATTTGCCCCACCGGTTATCCACGCTTTAGTCGTGAGAAAGATAATTAAAGGTTGCTAAGGCACCGGATTGCAGACTAAGGATGATCGTATTCCGCCATTTGAGCGCCTCTAATCATGGGCCTGAGTAGAGATTGTATGGTCTGAGCTGAGTCGAAATGTCCCGGGCCCCTGGTGGTTCTAGAACTTGAATGAATCCGAGATTACCTTTCGGCTGAATCTCGGGGCAGGATCATGAACCTCCCTCCAAATTCCTCATCCTCTCCTTTTCCTCTTTCGTAGCCTCTGCGATAGCCTTGATTAGTGCCCAAAAAGTACTATTTTGAACCCTAGTTATTATAGGTTTTGAGTGCTTTTTGTGTACTAATCCTTCAAATTAACCCAATTGGCACGTTAAGGTCCCTTTTATACTTCTGATCGATTTTTGTGGTTATTTTTATAGTTTTAGCTGGCTCTTGATACCATTTTGTTGTCGAATCGGTCCTAGCATAAAGGATTCAGGTTAATCTCCTTCAAATCCAAAAGAATCCAGTGCATAAAAGCTTGAAGTGCAGAAAATTAGAAGTGCAGGAAGTAGAAAAATTTCGCGCACTGTGAGAAATTTTCGCGCATGTGTGAAATTTCACGCACTGTAGGAATTTTCATGCATCACAAATTTCACTCACTCGCAGAATTCGCAAGACCGCGCGAAATTCCCCGCCTCTATTTTCAGCCGAGAACGACCGCTTTGCTTATTTTCCTTTTCGCCTTGATGTAATATTGTTAGCACGTGGTATTTTGGTTTTCACTTCATCATAAGGCTATATATAGCCACTGGTACACCGGCCGACCTAACTTACCACTCGATGTAATAGTACCACGGTGCTCGCTTTTACACTCCGTTGCCTCTCTCTTCCTTTTATCTCACTTTCTACAGAACTAAACACTCTCGAGAATGACAACTCAGGAATGTTTACAAACCCTCATCCTTGAAGAGGAGGGCTACTAGGCTCAGGGACGTGAGGCATACGCTGTGTTCTCCCTGCTTAATGCAAGCATTTATGGTCATTCATGTTCCTGCCTTTAACTTTAGGTTTAAAGCCTCGAGACATCCTCATAGGCCAATACTGGGCAATCTTGTGATTCAGCTGACGCTACTATTAGGATCACCGACATCCATTAGCTGTGATGTAATGAGCCTCCGTAGGTCAATAAGGTGTCGGATCACCAAGGAACATAAATGTTTGTAAATGCTTTCTATCAAAAGGAAAATGTACTCGGGAGGGTTAGTTTTGTAAAGCAACGCAGATTCGTCTCTAAACACTATATGTCATCATCCCCAACGCGAGGAAATAAACCCGAGGACCTCTGTATACCCCTTTCAACCCAGCCTAGTAACCCAAGACTTCAAGGAGTTCTTTTTCATAGTTTACTTCATTTTACTTCACATTGCTTTCAATCTGCACACCATCAACTTCACACTTTTTGCAAAAACCCTTAATCCAAAGTGAGATTCACCATTTTGAGCCAACTGCAAATCATTTACACGAAGAAAACCCATCCCTGTGTTCAACCCTAGAGTCATTATATCGCAAGAGTCTCGGGCCTACGACAAAGAGGGATTTAGGATAAAAAATTTTGCTGATTCCAAACACCTACTGTGGCATGAATCAAATGGCCTCGTTGTCGGGGATGGTGCCTAAGTGCAAGTGACGAATTGTTGAACTTGTGATCCACATCACAAGCATTGGTGAATTTTCAACCTTTTGACTTTACTGTTAATTACCCCTAACAGTTCACTGTTAGATAGATTCAAATTTATGTTGTCAATATATAATTTCTATTTTTATTTCTAGCTAACAGTAACATTTCTAGGTAGCCTGTTTGTTTCAGGCTTTGTCTTCATAAGCATTTTCATAGACTTTATGCAATCCTCGATAGGAACACTACAGAAGATTAGAGAGAAATGTCCCACAGAGCAAGGCTGTGAAGTGAGCCTAAACACCGAATACATGGAGCCCCCGTCAAAGAACAATGTGAGCTGGGTCAGGGGTTCAAAGGGATCCCAATGCCTACAGATCAATGAGGGATCACATTCACCCACCAAGGGTGAGTTCACCCTCATGCATTATTCCCCTTGCTGAGGATGTGGCAGTGAGGCCTTATCTAGTGCCCCTGCTCCCAACTTTTCATGGTATGGAAAATGAAAATCCATACACTCACATCTAGGATTTTGAGGAAGTTTGCACGACTTTCAAGGAGGGTGCAATCGATATGGAGCTGCTGAAGTTGAAATCCTTTCCTTTAACCCTTAATGACAAGTCCAAGATTTAGCTTAATTCTCTAAGGCCAAGAACTATTAGGACTTGGGCAGAACTGCAGGCATAATTTTTGAACAAAATCTTCAATGCACACAGGACCAATAACTTGAAGAGGCAGATTTATACATTTGCGGCCCATGATAATTGATTCGTGCCACAGTAGGCTGAGCTAAAATCAACAATATTTATATACTCTAAGTTTCCAACCGGCTTAGTCAAGCTACTGCAGATAGTGTCTAGGTCGAACACGGGATGGGGTTTTCTTCATAAAAATGGTTTGCATTAGTAAGATGAAGGTAAGGCTATTTGGACTTTTTGGAATTCATTCAAAAATCAGGGAATGGTTTGAAAAACAGAAATTGTAAAATCGAAAGTTAAAATCGAAATTAACAATGAAGAAATTTACTTTGAAGATTTAGGTCACTAACTTGGTGTAAGCTAGGCAAACACATGTCCTCTCGTGTTTATCCTCCTATGAGTCAACACAGATGTAGTTATGGCCCCTTTTGTTTAAACCCTAATATCTTTTTTATCATTTTTCAGCTCAGAAGATCTAAGAATCACAAAGGCATCTCACCCGAGCACCGAACCCTAAAGCATGGAGAGTATTGACCTAGGCTAGTAAAGACCATTATCTAAAGAATCACAAAGGCATCTCTCACCCGAGCACCGAACCCCAAAGCATGGAGAGTATTGGCCAAACAATAGTGCAAATGTTATTTAACCCTAATTTGAAGAACCCTAACATGTGAATATTACCTCTACAGGCAAGTAAGGACCATCTAAAGAGCCACGCACTCACTAAGCACTGGATCTAAAGCATGGAGAGTATCGCCAAGACACAATATCCTATGTTATGCAACTGAGTTTTGAAGATAAGGGCCATAAATACACTACCCATAACTTTTAGTACATGAGGACAACATGCTTAACCCTACTGCCAAGCTAGCTTCCTTCCTCTTCAAAGGAAGGAGGCTTAGCCAAGCATCTCTTGAATTGTCATCTTTCAAGAGGTGTGCTTACACGAAAGTGAAAGAGTTAAGAGAGAAAGGAAGAGAGAAGAGAAAATAAAAGCAAAACTAAAAACAATTTATTTACAAAAGTAAAAACTTACAAATATTATTCTCCCCAAACTGATGCTTGAAATTGTTACTTAGGTTTACAAAACAAGAGGGGCTTTATATAGGCCTCCTCAAGGTATGAAAATACCAAAAAGCCTAACAACTGGGCTAAGTTATAGGACAAGGATGTAATCTCACTAAGCTCAAGGCTGCTTGTATTAATTACAAAGCATGACGTAGGCATCCAATTTCGCAGAGTCGCTAATTCTCGCTAACTAGTTTAAATGCACAGGATCCTGCGGCTACTGTTCCATTGCCCACTGTTCCTGCTGCTTCTCTTCCATTTTCTTCCTGCCTTCAACTGCATCAAATTTTCTTCACTTTGCCTTGGTTTTCTCATTGATTCTAGGGCTGGTTGATGGCTGAGACTTGAATTCCAAATTTCATGATTCATCCAGACGAGGATTGAATTTCTAAAAGTGCACAAACACCTACAAAACAACCAAAAACACCCCCAATGAGAGCAGTGTTACATGATGACTTGAACACTTCCACTTGGTATAAATGACATGATTAATGATCAAAAAGCACTCAAAACCTATCTAATATAGGGTTCAAAATTGCACTTTTTGAGCACTAATCACACCCCCCAACCGAAACGTTGCTAGTCCCTTAGCAATACAAAATAAAAAATAAAAAATGAGATGCATATGGTGATTTTCAAAAAGGTTGTGATTCAAAAAGGTTGTGAAGAAGTAATGCCTAACCCTAAGTAAGAATCATCAATGCCGTGCTCAATAACTATCATGAGAGAATGAATGCCACAAAATTGAGTATCAAAAGAGTCTCCTCTCAATGAATCAAACCGTGAACTTCCACTAAAATCTAAGTGTTTATTTGATTAGCTCTCAACAATAAACCGCTAAACTCGCGTCTCCCCCAACTCCGGTTACTACCACGACCCAGCACGCTAACCAACCTAAATAGATCAGGACCCACCTCTTATTCCACAATTCTTTTTGCGTTGTAGGGTGCAATGCTAAAAACTCGACTTCATCAAAGTCCGTGTAACGGGGATCTACCGATGACTCCCAACCAATTAAGGCTTAGGGCACCAAGTCATGAGGATCTTTCGACCACTAACCCTTCAGCTCTCAATTCTGACTTCGAATGATTTAGACTCCAAGACTCACACAACTCGCTAAACTCCACCCATCCACCCAATGTGAACGAACACAAAGTCATGACCTAACCGCACCAAGGTTTAGGGCATCATTTTAGTTCGCCATATACCCTGACCGTGCTCTGCTTCAAGGCAAAGCATCGTAATTTTTATTCTTTTCTTTTCTTTTTCTTTTCTTTTTCTTTTTCTTTTTTTTTTTCTTTTTCTTCTTTTTTTTCTTTTTCCACATGGGTCCTTAACCTATTAGTACGGTAAATTAAACTAGGTAGGTTATGCAAATTAAAGCCGAGTGCTGCACGCTTTTTCAAATCTATCATTGAAATCTAATGTGCTTTGTAAAGTTACAATTAAAGCTAGGTTAAAAATACCGAAATCAATAAGAATTCAACTAATCATTCAATTAACTAAGCATGGAACCAATCTAACATTAATAGAGTCGACAGCTTCAATTTTTCAAACCATAGGTTAGGCAAACCACAAAAGTTTGGTTGCAAAACGGGCCCAAATTTTGAAAGTAAGTCACGGTATACCGGCCTTTATAGAAAGGACCCAAAGAAGCCACCGAACATCACAAAATGGGCTTGTACAAATAATAACGAAACATAATACAAAAATCCACTTCCTTTACTAATTTCCCCCAACCCAACATCTCTGTCCGAAATGGGGCTCTCGAATGGAAAATTAGAGGAGGAAGTACTTCCATGATAAGATGTGATCATTTCTGATAGGAGACTCACAAGCTTTCCATCGACATCTTATGCACTGCTCGAGCTTCAAATAAACAAGTTAGAGAAGAAAAGAGAGAAAAAGTGACCGCTTGACCATTTTTAAATTACACTTTCATAATAATCTCAAAAATGTTCTTTCTGGCCATATTTGGATTCTACACTCTAAGCTTCCAATCCACAAGAACGCCTAAAACGGAGTTCGGATGAAAAAGTTATGCGCAAAACAAAATCGGAGGGCAAAACAGTGGGTTTAGCGAAATTTCGCCAGCTTAGCGAAATTTCGCGTTAGCCAAATTCGCAATACTTATGAAATCGCCATCTAATAATAAATACAAACTCTTTCGCGAATTTCGCTTAGATTTTTGCTACGGTGCATGAATTTCGCTTAGGATTTTTCACATAGACATGAATTTCGCTTAATTACTTAATTTGGCAATAGCTTAGCGAAATTGGCAAGGCTTTAGCGAATCGGGCACGTTGAAATTTCATTTAGTTAGCTAAATTTCGCTTGCTTAGCGAAATTTTCAGAGAATGATTTCCATATTTTCGCTAATGAACAAGCAGGTGTTGGCTAGCGACTTCGCATGTTTTGTCGAGATTGCGAATCGCTTACACATAAATTCGCTAGGGATCATAATCGTCATAACAAAATATAAAATGCCTGCTTTGTCGTTTCCTCCCATTTTCAATTCATGCTCCAAAATTTGCAAAAACTACTAAAATTAATGCAAGAAAATTTACGTAAGAGTAAAATTAATCTAAAAACACAAATTAACTAAAAATCAAAGAAAATTTATAAAGAAAAATTAACAAAATCAAAATAAACTATGATAATTTGGGTTTATACATGTAAAAATTAAAATAAAAAGTGGGGAGGAGCTTAGGAATGCCTAGGTCCGGTGCTCCAAACCCGAACCTCAAGACTTAACCAACCACTATGCCATGCAATGTAGGCATTTGCCATCTTCTGGCGTAGTGGCAAAGGCATGTACAAGCCACTAGTCTTCTAATGTTTTGCAACACAAGCAAAGTGATGAGGTGGCTCTCGCGGTGGATGTTCGAGGTTTCGTTAGCCGCAGACAAGATGAAGACCGAGCCGTGGAGGCCTGGGTAATGGGTTGACTAGCTTTGGGAGTCAAAGGCTGGGTTTTGATTTTGTCATAAAAATGTAAAAGGTGTGGAGGTAGAATATATACTTGATCAATCAAGTACTAATAGCAAGTGGGTATTTGGTATCTTGGCAAAGGGCACTAGGATTTAACTTCATGGGGATTGGTCAAGGATAGGTTCTCGGGGCCTCTTCCCCGTTTCATGTCCACTACTCTCCTCGCCTAACAAGGCGTTGGTTACTCTTCGTCATTCCAAGGCAAAAATTAATCGGGCATCCCGCAGCCTCGTGAGGGAATGATTCCAATTTCAATTCCCGAGGGTCATAGCTGAGCCTCGCTTCAACTAAAACTGCTTTTACCAAGCACCTTCCTCTGACTCCTCTTCCGACAACCGACTGCTCTTCTTGAAGTGGCTCAAATTTCACTGAGTCGAATTTAACTAGCTCCGCATCGCTGCCTTCAACTCCCTACCACTTCCTCAAGGTCACAACCTATTTTTACTTCATCGCCTCTAGTTGTGTGTCCTCCACTAGGCCTATTTTATTCACCATATTCTCGATATTGCCGTCTCCTCGAAAAGGCCCTTTCCTTTTCTCCGAATCTTTCAGAACATCGACAATAATTTTGAGATTTCAGACCGTATACGGGATAGTTTCACATTATGAACTTTGTAATCGCTTTCAATATTTTGATTAGTTTGACATTCAAAGACCTTATGTTCTTCGCCATTGTGCTTACCATCTTACTTAGATTCGTAATTGTCTGCTCGAGAGGGGATAAGGGTAGTGGTCAAGTTGTCAGTTGGGAAGTGGGGACTAATCGGGCCGATCTATCGAGGTATATATAGGGAGATAGTTTTGGCTTTCCTGGTAGATTAGAGTAGGTTTTCAGATTTTGAATATAGGAATTGCCAAATGGAACATTCATTGGTGGTCTACCTTGATTCAAAATTTGGACATTCTCTTGACAGGCCTCCCATAGTGACCATGTGACTCCATGGTTGTATGTAAGGTCAGGATGGTGACACTCACTTATCGAGTAAATATTATGTTGATTTTTCATTTCCATCTCATCCAATCTCCGAGTCAAAATGATTAATTTTTCTCTCATCGCAGGTCCTCGAAATTGTGCTGAACGGTCTCCCCGGTAACTGGGAGTACATCGCCCTTCATCCTCCCTCGATCCAGGTTCATCCTACGCCTCGAGGTTTCCAGCTATATAAGTCAAAAAGTCTATAGCCTCACAGTGGTGTTTACTTAAAAAGTTGCCCCCACACATTGTTTCTACAAGTTGTTTCATAGGTGGGGACATCCCATCATAGAAATGGTTTACTAGCATCCAGGTGTCAAACCCATGGTGTGGACATGCATTACTGGTTTCCATAAACCTCTCCCAACACTGGTAAAACTTCTCACCTTCATGAGCTGCAAAGGTATAAATTTGTCTTTTCAAATTTGCTGTCTTATGAGCACTAAAAACTTCTTCAGAACTCGCTTGCAGCCACCCCAATTTCTATACTTAGGCCTCAATGAGCTGAGCCATTCGCCTTGTCCTTAGAAAACAATTTTGAAATGCCTTTAGCTTCAAAGAATCCATGTCCATCATACCTTCCTGAAGGTAGCGCAAACCTCTCAAAATCTCTCTTATATGAGTGTATGGATTTTCATTTTCCATATCATGGTATGGGAAGTAGGGGCTACAATATGGCCTCACCAAGCATCATCACAGGAGGAATGATACAGATAGCACTAACTCTGTGAGGGTGGATGTGATCCTCATGGTTCTATATGCATTTTGATTCTGTGGGTTCCTGTCGGGCTCATTGCTCGCATGGATCCATATCGCTTGTGCACTAACCTCACTACTAGGTCAGTTGTGTATCAATCCTATTCACCACCCAAGGCTCCTCATCCATCATAGATGCACAAATGCTTACACAATCAGAGACAACAATTAGAACCAATAAAGAGTGCTAAAAGAAAATTAAAACCAATCTTAACAAAAGAAGTAAATGATCAATGAAAAGAAAATCGGTCGAATCGCAAGTATCGCTGGGCAGTTAGAACCGGCAAATTTGCCGTGAATCGATATGCAAAAAGAGGCAGTTACCTTCACTGCGGATGTGGATCACAAGTACTCTTCAACTTACTCATAAGTAGTCGTGCACCATCCCTAACGCCATTTGATTCGCGCTTACAAGAGTCAGCTAAAATCAACAATATTTATAGTATAATTTAAGTTGGCTAACTCCGCCAAAGAGTCAAGCTACCGCAAGATAGTGGTCTGTATTCAACACTGGATGGGTTTTCTTCATAAAAATGTATCATTAGGCAATAAGGTAAGGCTTTCTATTTGGACTCTTTTGGAATTCATTCAAAATGTGGGAATGGTTTAAAAAACAGAAATTGTAAAAATCGAAAGTTAAAACTGAAATTAACAATGAAGAAATTTACTTTGAAGGATTTAGGGTCACTAACTTGGCAAGCTGGGGCAAACACATGTCCTCGTGTTTTATCCTCCTACGTGAGTCAACACAGATGTAGTTATGGCCCCTTTTGTTTAAAAACCCAACATTTTTTTTATCATTTTTTGAGGCTCGTGAAGATCTAAAGAATCAGCATCTCTCACCCGAGCACCGAACCTCAAGATGGAGAGTATCGACCTAGGCTAGTAAACACTATCTGAAAGAATCACACAAAGGCACTTCACCCGAGCACTGAACCCTAAAGCATGGAGAGTATTGGCCAAAACAATAAAAGCAAATGTTGTTTAACCCTAATTTGAAGAACTCCTAATATGTGAATATTACCTCATAGGCAAGTATGACCATCTAAAGAGCTACAAAAGACTAATACTAAGACCGATCTAAAGCATGGAGAGTATCGCCAAGACAATAACATCCTATGTTATGCAATCGAAGTTTTGAAGATAAGGGCCATAAATATACTTACCCATAACTTTTAGTACATGAGGACAAATATGCTTAACTCCTATCGGCTGGCTAGCCTTCCTCTTCAGCTGGTGAGGCTTAGCCTAAGCATCTCTTGAATTGTCATTCAAGAGGTGTGTCATAAACTGGAAAGTGAAAGAAAGAAGAGAGAAAGAAGAGAGAGAAGAGAAAATAAAAGCAAAACTAAAAAACAATTTATTTACAAAAGTAAAACTTACAAATATTATTCTCCCAACCGATGCTTGAAATTGTCAAGAGGGTTTACAAAAACAAGAGGCTTTATATAGCTCCTCAAGGTATGAAAATACCAAAAGCCTAACAACTCGGCTGCTTATAGGACAAGGATGTAATTCACCAAGTTTTGAAGGCTTCTGCATTAATGGCAAAGCATGACGAGGCATCCACTCCTTTAGAGGCCGCCACTCGCTAATCCGCTTAAATGCACAGGATCCCGCGCCACTGCTCCATCGCCCACCGGCTCCGCCGCTCTTCCATTTTCTTCCGCCTTCAACTCCGCATCAAATTTTCTTCACTTTGCCTTGTTTTTTCTCATTGATTCTGTGTGGCTGGTTGATGGCCGAGACTCTTGAATTCCAACTTCATGATTCATCCTTGTATTGAGATCAATCTCTAAAGTGCACAAACACCTACAAAACAACCAAAACACCTTCTAAATGGCATAAGTGTTACTAAGATGACTTGAACACTTCAATTGGTATAAATGACATGATTAATGATCAAAAAGCACTCAAAACCTATCTAATATAGGGTTCAAAATTGCACTTTTTGAGCACTAATCAATAATGAGAAGTTCTACCAAGATCGGAAGTGAGGTGGAGACCATCATACCGCCTTCTCACCATGGCTTTGATACTTGGATGCTAGTCAATCATTTTATGATGCAATGCCCCTTCCATGAAGCAAGTTGGAAACCACGTAGGGAGAGACTTCCGAGTAAAACCAGACGAAGCCATGGATTCAATTATGTAAAATCGAGACCCCAAAGCATGGATGAACCAAACCCGAGGGTTTGGCAAATGAGGCCTACAACTAATCAAAGGAGGCATTTATGCACTCTCGACGATACGGATGAAAGCAAAGTCGCCCACGTTGACTTTAATGATCGAAGAGTTTGAAATGAGAAATCAGCATGAGGTTCGTGAAAGAAGCTTGAAACACCTGGTGGGGTTCCTCCGGTACTCGCTTTTTAACTGGCTGTCCAATAGTCACTGGCGAGAGCATTGTCCAATCGCCTTCGTTGAGGTGGGATTTGATGATGGAGCATGCAAATGTTAGGCCAAATAAACCATCAACAAATGCTCCACATGGTAAATAATCTATAACCCGCAATCGGAGAGAACTATCCCAACCCTTCGGAAGCCTAAACCTCCAATCGTATGTTCCCCTAAGTGCTCAAGATCGCAGCAGTTGAAAGATACCTGTCTTCACCCCTCTCAAAGAAGAAAGAACTCCAATCTCATCCCCCGTGGAACAAGCCATCATGAACTTACAAAGTAGTGGGTAATTTGTGGATAAATTGTATGCTGAATGCTCAGCAATCGTAAAATTGACGCATGAATGCACATCTAATAAAAGATAGATAAACTTGTTGTACTTTGAGATCTCCTAAAAATACGATACAACTCAAGCAGATTCGATTTCATACAATAAACTAGCAAGAGTGTTAGAAAAGGGAAATTTCCTCTCGACATAGCCCAATCCAAGTGGTGAATGCATGAGCCGAGGTCTCTAGTGACCCAAACCCAGAATACTCTAGAAGTAAAAGCAAAGGGTCACTTTGAGGAGTGGTAGAGACAAACCATCCGCCTCAAACCAAAGAAGGGAAGAATCTCAAAGTAGTTGAACTCAACCTGTAGGATGAGCGCCAAAAGGAGACAAAGGAATAAGAGTACACCCTCCTTTCCCAGCTGCCAATGAGAAATGCAAAGGCCATCAACCATGAGGCTGATAGAAGTGATGGCGTATGCGGAAGGTCAACATCCTCCGGCTTGACATGATAAAGCAAGTCCCCACTTATGCTAAATTTTTAAAGGACCTATGCACAAAGTGGAAGAGAGGTTTTAATACAATAAGAAGGCCTTCGACCGAGTGTCGCTGTCATCATCGGGAGCGCAAGACCTCGATAAAGTACAAAGATCCGGGCAATTCTACCATCTCTAAGACATCGGAGGCACTTGTGTAGAAAAAGCACTACTACACTTGGGAGCTAGTGTGAACCTACTGCCATATTCCATGTACAAGCAGCTTGGTTTGGGAGAACTTAAGCCCACTTCCATCACACTGTCTCTAGCCGATAGGTTTATTAATATACCAAAGGGGACCATTGAGGATGTTCTAATACAAGTGGATAAATTCTACTATCCAGTGGATTTTGTCGTACTTCTCACACAAAGCCGGCCAGCAGCTGGGGCCAACCATGTACCCATCATATCGAAGGCCATTCTTGGCTACTTCAATGCCATTATAAATTGTCTAAATACAGTAACCCGCCTTTGGGAACATGACTTGGAACTCAATATTTCACGGAGTAAAGCATATGCAACTGGAGGATGACCGTGGAAGAAGTCTCGTATAGATAATTCAAGAATAAGCTTAATACAGCAAGTGCAACATGTGCTAACTCCAGAGTTGTCTCGAGTGCCTCGTAGAGCAACAGACTCTAATGCATGAGCTTGGTGCACAATGAGAAAAAAAGTGAAATTCTACCTTTACTGGACCGAGGAAGAAGAAAAGGAATCTCAACAAATTTAGATCTCAAGCCCCGCCTATGGAATTAAAAATATGCATTTTTGGGAAGAAAACAAGGCTGTCCACTTAATATCATCATCGCGACCACTCCACAGAAGACAATCCACGCACCTCCTCGCAGGAACAAGCAAGCTTTGGGGTGGAAAATTTCCAATTTAAAAGGCATCAGCCCAACAATCTGCACTCATCACATTTATTTAGAAGAAGAGTCAAAAGTCAAGTAGGGCGCCCACAGAGGAGATTGAATCCTCATATGCAGGAAGTAGTTCGCATTGAAGTTCCGGTTGTCGCAGTTCAGATCATTTACTCCCATATCCGATAGCATTCGGGTGAGCCTGCAACCCAAGTCAGGCCTAAGAAATCGTGGGTAACCATGCGTAATGCAAAGGAGAGGATGCCCACCGCCTACTACAAATGGAGGGTATGTATTGACTATAGAAGATTGAATGAGGTGATAAGAAAAGATCAATTCCCTCTACTTTTCATGGATCACCCATCGGAAAGACTTGTGTTACTCCCTTCACGCTTTCTCTGATGGTTATTCTGCCATTTAGATTGAAATTGCCGCATGATCGTGATTGAAGACAACCTTCACCTGCCCCTTTGGCACATATGCCTACAGGAGAATGCCCTTCGGCCTGTGTAATGCCCCTGCCACGTTCCAAAGATGTATGCTCAACATTTTCAGTGATTTGGTAGAACGCATTATGGAAGTTTACATGGATGGATATCACGGTCTATGGGGAAAGCTTTGACGAATGCCTCATCCATTTGGAAACTGTCCTGAATAGATGTATTGAGAAGAGCTTAGTGCTGAACTAGGAAAAGTGCCATTTCTTGGTGAACCAAGGAATAGTGTTGGGACATGTCATTTATGAGAAGGGAATTGAAGTGGACAAGGCAAAGTCGAATCGATCTCTAATCGCTCTCTCCCACCAACGGAAGACAATGTGAGGCAATTCTCGCATGCAGTGTTTCTACACATGTGAGGTTCATACAGGACTTTTCAAAAATTGCCAAGCCACTTTATAACCTCTTAGAAAAAGATGCCAAGTTTGAGTGGAATGCCGAATGCCAACAAAAGTTTGAAAAGCCTGGCTATTTACTCGACCACTCCGCACTAATAGCTGGTGGGCCCCTAATCGGTAGTTGCTCGAGTTATGTGGCGATAGTGACTCATTGCCGAGCGCTTCTGGACAAAGAGCAAGAGTGCAACCAGATGTGGTTTACTATGCGAGCAAAACATTGAATGAAACTCAAAGGAATTACATTACCACTGAGAAAGAGTTGCTGGCAGTGGTCTTTTCCTTGGACAAGTTTCGTGCTTATTTGATTGGGTCAGATATAGTTATCTTCACAAATCATTCAGCTTTGAAGTATCTGCTCACTAAGTAAAATGCCAAGGCTAGGCTTATTAGATGGGTCCTCTTACTACAAGAGTTCAACCTGCAGATTCGGGATAAAAAGGGTGTGGAAAATGTTGTCGTCGATCATCTCTCTAGACTAACCATAACACACAAAACCCACAACCCTCCAATCTATGATGAATTCCCAGAGGAGTCTCTACTCACAAAGGGATAGTGCTCCTCGTTTGCCCACATCATAACTTCGTAACAGGAGTTGCCAACATAATGGAAAGCACAGGACAAGAAGTTCTTCCATGCAAAAATCCACTCCTACTATTGGGAAGAACCTTACTTGTACAAATACTGTGCTGATCAAATCATCAGAAAATGTGTGCCTGAAGGTGAACAAAGAGGGCTACTCAACCACTGCCATGACAGTGCCTGTGGGGGCCATTTTGCTTCCCAGAAAACTGCCATGAAGGTGCTACAAGCTGGATTTTATTGGCCTTCTTTGTTTAAGGATGCCTATACCATGTGCAAACAATGCGACAAATGCCAAAGGTTGGGAAAATTCTCTCGTCGTCACATGATGCCACTGGACCCTATTATAGTTGTTGAGTTATTTGACGTTTGGGGCATCGATTTCGTACTGACCATTCTCATTCCTTCGATATGTCTATCTTCAAAGGGAGTTGACTACGTGTCAAAATGGGTGGAAGCAATGCTCAGGAAGCAAATGCACCACTGTGCTGGTGTTGAAATTCTTAAAGGAAAACATTTTTCCAGATTTGGGGTCCCTAAAGCCATAATCAGTGATGGAGGTTCACATTCCTGCAACAAACCTTTTGAGAATCTCTTATCCAAGTATGGTGTTTACACAAGTCCCCATCATCCTCGCACTGAAGGCCAAGTGGAGCTAGCTAACAGGGAAATCAAAACCATACTGATGAAAGTGGTGAACTCGAACAGAAAGGATTGGTCTCTCAAGGTTCTAGATTCCTTGCGGGCATACAGAACGACATACAAGACCATCCTTCGGATGTCCCCTTATCGCCTAGTCTATGGCAAGGCATGCCACCTACATGTGGAAATTGAATCTAAGGCTTTGTGGGCAATAAAAAATTTGAACTCGATACGGGAAGAGTCGGGCCTTGTTAATTCCTTGATATCAATGAGTTAGAAGAGTCGGTGAATGACTCCTACTTCAATTCAAAATCATGGCGACAAATTAAAGAAGTGGTATGACTCGCCATAGCCCGGAAGAACCCCAATCGTGGAGACCAAGTCCCACTCTACGCCGACTCTAAACTCCACCTTTTTCCGTGCAAAGCTCAAATCAAGATGGATCGGACCATTCCACCATCCATCACGCGATACCCCAATGGCTCGCCGACCTTCTCTCAACAAAGATAATAGAGTGTTCAAGGTCAACGGGCAAAGAGCTTAAGCCCTATGTCGCCTAAATATTATCCACGCATATGAGTGAGATCTCCCTCCTGACCCTCCTCGAACTTCATCGCCATTGGTTGCTTGGTTCCATTGGAGACCAAACTGCCACCCAAAATTTTTTTGTTTTATTTTGTTTTTATTTCTTGAAGATAAATTTTTCTTTGTGTTATTTTTAGCTTAGTTTTAAATCTTAAAATTTTTGTTATTTAATCCAATTTCCTGTAACTTGTTTATCCCGTTGTGAGTTTTATTCCGGGAAGGGGCACTGGCAGAGGGCATATACGTGCAGAGGGAGCCACTGAGTGAAATTTACTGAGGCTACTTCAGACAATGCAGTCTTGGGGTTCCTACTTGCGCTAAATTTCGCACAACAGAAATTTCACTCGCGTGAAATCTCTTCGTCTTCCTGCCCTTTCGCATGCCCATCCCCTTTCTTTAAATACCCCGCCCCCCCCCCCCCCCCCCTTTTCTCATTTTCTAGGTCACTTTCCTCGCCAGGCTGTTCTAACTCCGCGAGCGCCCTTCCTTCGGGTCCGCTCCTACAAAACATGGTCTGCGACCAGTGGCCTCGACACCCAAGGTGCGGTAATCGATCACGCCGTTGCCGCCGGCCGGAATCCCACCTCCAAATTACCGTCGCGCTCAGCCCCTCCCACACAAGCATACTGGTGCTCAGGGTGCTGATCCTCCACCCCGCAGGTACAATACGAGAGTGGGCCCTGTTCCCCCCTCTCCTGTGCACCCTCGGCCTCCTCGAAGGGCCCCGCCTTCCAAACGGGCCCGGACATCTGGCCCAGGGGAGTCCTCCCGCTCTAGGCCCGAGCCCCCACAGTCACCACCTCTTCCGGGCCATGAGGCAGCCTCTCCCCAGTTATCTCCTACCTCGAGGATCCGGAGGCCAATATTCCACTGCGATCCAATTCCCGGGAATTCAGATTGCCGGGCCAAGGAGATTCATTCAGAGTTCTACTACGATCTCCCGGCATTGGCCGATGAACCGGAACTCAAAGACTCTATGCGGCTAGTTCACCGGTACTCCTTGGAGCCGTTTACTACCTCGAGGCAGTATTTTTACCCCCGGGTGGTCATCGAATTTTATCACACCATGACATCCAGGGGAGCGGCCAACCCCACAGCACTTCACTTCAATATTGACAGTCACTCGGGGATTCTGAGAGCCTCTGACATAGCTGGCTACTTTTGATTTACCGGTGGTTCTCTATGCATTCTTAGGGGAGGAGGACACTTTTCCAGTAATCATATCTTCCCTCCTAGATGCCATCATGAACTCAACTTTTGGAAATATTTGAACCCACAGGATCGCTTTTAGGCCGGATAATCGGGCAGATATTAGCTGCATAAATTTTTGACCGCACACATAGGAATTCACTTTAGAAGAGGATGTTGAACCTCTAGGCAACCACAGAGACGATTGAACCCAATAATGAAAGAAGTGGTGAAAAAGGAAGTTTTAAAACTTTTGGATGTAGGGGTTATCTACCCTATTGCAGATAGCAAGTGGGTTAGTCCAACACAAGTAGTTCCTAAGAAGTCTGGAGTCACAGTAGTTGCCAATGAAAATAACGAGCTCATTCCTACTCGTGTCACCTCAGGATGGAGGGTGTGCATAGATTATAGGAAACTTAATGCGGGCACTAGGAAAGACCATTTTCCTCCGCTTGTTGATCAAATGTTAGAGAGTCATAGGCATGAATTTATTGCTTTTTCGATGGGTACTGCAGGTACAATCAAAATTGAGATAGCTTTGGAAGATCAAGAAAAACTATATCTACTTGCCCTTTTGGTACCTTCGCCTTTAGGAAGATGCCTTGACTGTGTACGCACCCTGAACTTTCCAAATCATGCATGATAATTTTCGCGATATGATAGAAATCATATCGAGATTTTCATGGATGATTTCTCGCTGTGACTCGCTCGAGAGTCTAGAAAATTTACGTAAGGTTTTGGAGAGGTGTCAAGAGAAAAATCTTGTGTTAAATTGGGAGAAATGTCACTTCATGGTAACACAAGGAATTGTTTTAGGCCACATTGTATCAAAAGATGGAATCGAAGTTGATAAGGCCAAAGTTGAACTAATTTCCAACCTCCCTACTCCTAAGTGTGTTAGAGACATAAGGTCATTCTTGGGCCATGCTGGTTTTTATCGAAGGTTTATAAAAGATTTTAGTGCTATAGCCCTACTTCTTATGTACTTTGTTTGCTAAAGATGTCCTTCACATGGTCACAAACTCGTGACATCGCTTTTGCTAAGCCTTAAAACATGTCGGTGTCACTAACACCTCCAATCATGCGGTTCTAATCGGGACCTCCCATTGAAGATCATGTGCGATGCTAGTGATTATGCCATAGGGGCCGTGGTTAGACGCAGGAGGACAAAGGCTTTTGTCATTTACTATTAGTAAGACACTAGACTCTCGCTTCAAAGCACCACACAAATCATTAAAAGAGTTTCTAGCTTCATGTCTTTGCTCTAGAAATTCTAGGTCATATATTGTCAAGCCCCGTACATCTTTATTGTACCATGTAGCCGCTGATTTCCTCTAAGCAAGATACGAAACCAAGGCTAACTAGTGGATTTTACTCCTGTCAAGAATCTTCAACTTCTGACCATTAAAGATAAAAAGGGGTTGAGAATGTGGTTGTTTCTAATTACTTATCTCGATTAGTTCTGCATTCAACTCCATGGCATACCCATAGGTGATAGCTTTCCGATGAACAACTTTTGCTCTGCTCATTACCCATGGTATGCCGACATAGTGAATTACCTAGCAATCGCCGTATTCCACCACGGACTCAATGTGTGTGAGAAATTTTGACAGATATTACAACATCATTTGATGATCCATATCTACTCAAATACCGTCCGCATCAAATAATGAGGAGATGTGGTACCAATGATGAGCAGTGAGATTTTAACTTTGCCACTCGGTCTGTGGAGGACAGCTTCTCCACCGAAAACCGACAAGATCTCGTGTTTCGGCTTTAGTTCACTCCCATTTAAAGAGATTGTTTTGATTTCTCGCAAACTTGTGCTCAATGCCGCAATTAGGAGGGGGTCACAAATGAAACATGATGCCTCTACCCCAATTCTAATCATTGAAATTTCGACCGTTGTGGGGTATTGACTTCATGGGGCCTTTCCCCTTCTCGCGGGCTATTCACGCTATTATCTGACTACGTGTCTAAGTGGGCTGAGGCACCTAACCGAGAACCAATGACCATAAGGTTGTTTTGAAATTTATAAAGGAACATATTTTTCTCGCTTGGAACGCCTCGAGCAATTATTATGATATGACTCCACTTTTGCAATCGATCTTGAAAATCTGTTAAAGAAATATGGAGTCACCCATGTATCCCACTGCTTTCACAATTCAATGTAATCAATGGTCAGCTGAAGAAGCATAGGGAGATAAAACATTTAGAAAGACGGTTGCCCCTAATCGGTAAGCATCAATACCCGCTTTTCCGATGTTTCTGGGCATACCGCATCGCTTTTAAAACCTGCTTCGTATGTCTCCTTATAGGTTGCTTATGGCAAGGTTTTACATTTGCTTCAGAGATGGGAACATGTGGCTTATCGGGCTATTCGAACTTTTAATTCCGACTAACTCAAGCAGTAAGGTAATGTTTAAATGAATCCTTGAAGAATCATGGAGGGAATCGTGATGAAAGTCTGTAATTTACAAGGAGCTGCTCTGCTATTCCACGACAAATCTATTGCCAGAAAACTTTCGAACCCAATCAGAAAGTACGCCGCATGGGCCTCCCGATCGCATCTATTTCCTGAAAGCTCCGCCTCGCTGGATCGACCTTCATCGCTAAGGTGGTTTATCCATACCATCGCGGGAAATGGAAACTCTGACAATGGGAACTCCTTCAAGGTGACCGCCAACGCCTCAAGCCATTCCTTGAGCATTTCTCCTACGAGCATACCGGTGGGATTTGGTAGACCCGCTCTACCAAAACCCTCTTTCCAAGTAACCTCATTCTCAATTGTCAGAATAGTTTTGTTTTTTTATTTTTGTTCTGTTTTCATTTTTATTGTTTTACCTCATTTGATTTTATCATTTGTTTTCAATAACATAGAAAATAAAAATCACGGGGTTCTGTTTCTATGATTCCTCAACCTCGTTGTGGGGTACTAGTTCAAAGCATCAGGACAATGCTTGCTTCGTCATGTAAGAAAGGCATTTGTCAACGTAACTACGCCTCGTTATGTTCGTGGGTCAAATTTTCAAAATTTGCTTCTTTGGAGTATTATGTTCCACCGCACCGACATTACCCGCTTGATTCACATACTCTCCACATCATCTGTATCGCATGTACATCTAACAAGCACACAATAACAAGCCTTGTGTTCTTCTCAGGAATTCGTGTCCCCTGCATTCTACTCTACTTTACCAGCTTTTCACCCAAACCACGTGACTTATGGCCGTACCCCTCCGATCTCGCTCGTTATTGTTTCCACTGTGCATCAATTTAGTCGGTCATGTTAATTTATGCATCATAGTCTTTACTTTAATTGCATAAGTGGAAATGATTAGAAGCCACGGCTTCGTCAGATGCCCGTGAATTGTAAAGGTCTCATCCTTTCAAGACCCATTTTGAGCTTAAAGTTGTCAAGTTTATCTAACCCAGGAATCCGGATTTATGGAACAGCAAGTGGTTCTCTGCGGAGAGTTTGAAGATATCCCAAGAATGAATTACAATTAAGTCTACTTAACAATAATGTGGAATTTGAACAAGGAGAAAAGTGAACATGCAGAAAAACTATGAAAGGCATGAACAAAGCCGCATGTATAGCGGCACCACTGCCTAAAAGTGAAAATATATATATATGTATATATTCAAAAAAAAAGAAAAGAGAAAAAATCGTTTGAAGTAAGTTCTACCTAAGACAACTTAAAGTTCTACCCGTAGAACTTAACAAAAATTGGCAAGGCAGTTCCCAACTTAAGTTCTACCTAACCGGGCGGAAATTGGGCGTAGAGGGTTTTTAACCCAAAAAATCGGATGCTTCATTTGCCATATGGTTTTTGTTATTCCACAAGTTGAGCTCCACGTGTTCTTACAAGCATTCCTGCTCGCTTGCTCGCCAGGTTTCCGCTTTCCGCCTGCATTGGTTACCTCAGTCGTTGTTCGAACGTGGTAAGCCCTACAACTCTCCACTAGCATTGTTGATCTCCTTTCGGCTACATATGGATCTTGTTGGTTGGATTTTGTTGATATTATTCCCGTGATTGCCGGCCGAGGCTATGTTGTCCATACGCGAAGACTCAAGACCGATGTACACAGTGGCCACCAAAGGTTGTTCGAGACAAGGTTTTGGGACATGATGATTTATCGGCCATTCAGGCCGTTATCATTGCCATTTCCATGGCACGCTCTAAGAACACCAGCGGAAGGCATCCGCCTCTATGGAACGAAATGGGGCCGAAGAAGAGAAAGCCCCGATGCCTCCCCAACTGAAAAGAAAAAGGAAAACAAGTTGCATCCTCTTCGTAGCTGAGGAAGCACGATAGTGTTGATGAAGAAATAGAGGCTATGTTTGTCAAGACTCGAGACAAGACGAAAAATGGACCCCAAGTAATGGCAACAGGGGTTTCAATGCGAGAGGCGCACTTGGAAACACTTTATATTCTCATCCCATCGGGCAATTATCCAGAACAAAATATGCACTTCGCACTCGGGATCATGATACTTACCTTCGCAGTTAGGGGAGTTCTACACCAACTCAAGGAAAATCACTGCTGACACCGCCGAAACCGCGATGGGGAGCAAACTTCTGTCACCCTACCGATGCTAGCACATGCCTTGCACTATATTCGCTTCTCGACGCTGTCGGATCGGCATCCACTGTATACATCGATTTCGATGCTCGTGGCTTATTCACACAGGTTATGCACCTGGTCCCGTAACTATGAGGGATTTATAAACAAGAATTGCTCCCTCGGGAAAGTTAAAGCCTGATCACACCCTAATGAACAGATCATTCACAATCGCATTCGTCGGCGGGTGAAAAGTCTCCCGGGCCAAGAACGTATCTCGCTTGTTGTACGAGGTTATGACCTGGAAGCTGGATTGATCATGCACCAGTCATATGGTGCGATTTCAGGAGTTCTACAATATTTGGCGTGGCAAAACCGTATATCTGCCATCTCACTTGTGACTAGTATTGTAGAGTTAAGCGGGGATGAGGGGACCACTAAAGAAAAGAGGGTGATACCTAGGCAGATAGATCACAAATAAGACTGAGGCGATGAGTCGAGCAACCCACTAGACCACAAACAAGCGCCGGCAAGACTCGACCACTTCTTCCACGCCTCCAACACCTATGAGCACATCGCCTTCAAGAGATGAGCGGCGCATCATGGGTGGTTCAGTATCTCTGGGAAGCGGTATACTGACCGACGCCTTCCGTGCTTGAGAGCCACATCTTCGTGGAGCCAACACGGCTGATGCTACTCCAGATTTGCAGGGAGAATCAAGAATTAGACGATCAGGCACGAGGACGATTCTCTTCCGATGGGATGAGGATCGACACGCATAGTTGTGTTAGGCTAGACTAGGGTAAGGCACCCGCAGTGTATCTTAGCCATGTTATGCCAACACCGCTTATTTTCACCTTTCTTTCTGTTTTAGCCCACTGGCCATTACAAACTCTAAGACCTCTTGATCTCGATGAGCTGTCTTTGACATATGCATGAGGGTTATATGTCTTTATGTTATATGATTGTTACCTTATTTTGATCATTACAACTTCATCGCATGAGTACTTACATTTAAATCCATAATCCTATTTGAATAACCAATTTTTGTTAATGTTATTATAATGTTCATTGTGTAAGAATGGTCAAGTAATTGAGTCATGTCAGCATACTAAAGGGTGAAATGCTCTATTCCATAAGTGCTATCGAGATTCTTGCAAAGCTTGGACTGGCATCGTAGCCAAATTTTTGTTTAGATTCATACTAGTGGCGAGTCCCGATCTAAATCTTGCTAGGACCTTCGCTAGAAGACGCAGTCAGGTGTGATGAATACACATTTGAGTGATAATTATAATAGAATCTAGTTAACATTTAAATCACAATTTACCCACATTTGGCACAAGAACGTGTACTTAATCTCTTTCCAGAGCTTTCTGCATCAGTGTGTCTTTCTCGTTTAAACGAAGTGCACATGATGCTTGCCCTGAAGCTAATATGAAGCAACAGGATGTGGGTGAGCACCGACTCTAAGTCTCGAACCTCGTAAAAGCAAGGAGCACTACAGATTGCACCCACGAACTTAAAGTTCTACCTACATAACCTGCTGAAAATTGGTGCTGAACAAGTGCTCCCACTGCAGAACTTAAGTTCTACCCCAAGACAACTTCTAACAGTTCTACCCCAGAGTAGAACTTAAAGTTCTTACCGGTACAACTTGCCGGAAAATCAACGTTAGGTGAGTTCCACCGTACAACTTAAAGTTCTACCTGCATAACCGCATGAACTTCATGGGAATTGTCCAACACTAATCCGCACGCGACAAGTACTCTGCCAACAAAACCAAAATGGGAAAATCATATCGAGTGGGGCTATGTGCGAAAGAGGACACAAGTAATAGAGAGTCTCTTTTAGTTTTTTAGTTCTTCACTTTCTAGGGTTTAGGTTTTGAGAGAATAAGAGTTTTCTCCGCTTTTTGAGTTAGACTTTAGATCCGTGATTTTGCAGAGTTCTATTCTTGGAAGCCTTGATTCAAGAGTTTGTAATCTTTTCAACATAAATATTTATTCGCTTTAAATCCTAAAGTATCTATTATTCTTCATTCTCGCTTACAAGTCAATTCTCGTATTTCTCAAGAAGGTACTGTTTTTATGGTTAACGTTTTTCACTTTAATTGTTCATACAAGTTTTATGGAGTTCTAAACCCCATCAAGCCAGATCTTATACTTGGGAAACTCACCCGATCAAGGTAAAGTCCCTCAATTCCTCTTTTGATTTTCAATGGATTGTGTAAGATTGATCACTTGTGTAGTGGTTTATTTCTGCTAAGAAATTTTGACAATTTGAGTTAACGAGATATTTCCAGTACACGCTAGCTGGATCATAATGCCAACTAAGGGTTCTTAATTGAGAACAAGCGTTTAGTATTACTCGATCATCTTTATTTTCCAAAGAGCATTTAAAGATAAATCCTTCCATCAAGACCATTTATCAATGGTTCCTAGAGAGTTTATAAATAAGAGGTGGGACTTACCCGATCGTATGAGTGAACCCTAAAAATCTCAAAGAATTGTCTTTCAGTTTAAAACATTTAACCAATCAACTGCTCAATCAAACAACACAACATTACAATTCTTCTTTTAAATCATACTTTAGTGAATAGCTCATTGATCAACAAAGTAAGACCGCTCCTCGAGAGATGACCTGTGGATTTCCTTTACAAAGACAAGAATGCCAGACGACCATAATCTCACTGTTAGCTGGGAATAAATGTGCACTACCACCATATCACAGGTAATAGGTGCAATAGTTAGCAAGGTGGTCATGCTACCATAAAGATTTTCGCTGTTTTTGAAAAATATAGTCACTTTTGTTTTATCATACGTAATTATGCCACATCATTTACGCCATTTTTCACCATTTAAAGCATTATTTTTTTTTCGCCATTTCATCGACTAATCCTGCAGCTTGAAGAATTTAAACTTGCCCAATTTCGTTGTCATAGATTGGTTCCATGCCTTAATTGAGTGGATGAAGGAATTCCTGCCGCTTTTAACCATCTCATAACCACACACTGCTAATAATAGGTTCCAATGATAGTCGAAAAAAATCGTTATCAACCTCCTTAATCCTTGTAAATCCTGACGGCATCATGACTGCTTTTGGATAGGCAGTATGGATCTCATGAAAAGAAGGCCAATGTCTTCCAAAAGAAAAGAAAAGAAAGAGAGATGAAAAGAAAACAATCAATCGCCACTTAAAACCAGCACATCCAGGTTATGGTGAAAGCTCTTTAAACCGTGCCCTAAACCAATCGGTCAGAGCCACCGACTTGCTCGCTACAGCAGTGTGGAGTTTAGCAAGTCAGAGTTTGAGTTCCCAAATCATTCGAGTCCCGAGGTGAAACTAAGAGTTTGTGGTCAAAGATTCATAGTTTTGCCCAACCTAAATTTAACAGAACAATAAGTGGGTCCCGATCTATTTAGGCTGGTTAGCTGCCAGTCAATAGCCTGGTTTGTATACTCAGAAGTTTATTGCTGAGCGATCCAACGAATACGAGATTTTTGGTGAAGTTCCGGTGTTGATGCATCATGGAGGAAACTTCTTGGATATTCAATTCTATATGGCAATTTTTTATCTCGAGATAAGTTTTTCGCTAAGTCGGCTGATTCTCACTGCAAGTTACGTTTTACTGGTTCTTCCTTTTTTTTTTTTTTTTTTTTGAAACTACTATGGTTCTGTTAGCTTGCTTCCTTCATATCTTCGCATTGCTATGACTGAAGAATGCATGGTTAGGTGTGATTGTTCCCAAAAAGTGCTATTTTAAACCCATATTATAGGTTTTGGAGTGCTTTAGTACACACCAAATTAACCCAATTGGCACGTTATGTCCTTATACTTCGACGCTTTTTGTGCTATTTTTGTAGTTTTAGCTCATTTTTGATACCATTTTTTTTGCCTAATCGTCCTAGCATAAAGGACGTGTTAATCTCCTTCAATCCAAAAGACCAAAGAAAGTCATGCGAAGTTGTGGCGCAAAGGTCTTCAAGTGCGTAGCGTAAAAAATTCCGCACCGTATGTAATTACGCATGCGCCGAAAAATTTTCAGCGGTGCGAATTTTGCTTATTTTCCTTTTTTCGCTTTCGATGTAATAATCGTTAGCATGGGTATTTTGTTTTTTCACTTCATCGCAAGTTGCTATATAAACATTTTTTGTACACTGTTGACCTAACTTAATACGGATAGAAGAAAACACGTGCCTGCTTTTACGCTCTCCACTGCCTCCCTCTCTTTCTCTCATTTTCTCACCTTTTCAAGAACCAAACACTCCTCGAAAAACTCATGAATGTGTTACAAACCCCTCATCCTTGAAGAGGAGGGCTACTTAGGCTCTGGGACGTGAGGTATATGTGTGTTCTCCTCGTTCTTACCGCAAGCATTTATGGTCATTCATGTTCCTGTCTTTTAACTTTAGGTTTAAAAGCCCTTTGAGACATCCTCATAGGCCAATACTTGGCAATCTTTTAGGATTAAGTGGATTCTTACTATTAGATCACTGACATCCATTAGTTGTGATGTACGAGCCTCTGTAGGGTTGGGTCAAGGTGTTGGATTCTCACTTAAGGAACATAGATGTTTAGTAAATGCTTTCTATCAAAAGGAAAATGTACTGAGGGTTAGTTTTTAAAGTTAAATGCAGATCCGGTTCGGGAAATTACTATATGTCATCATCCCCAATGCGAGGAAATAAACCCGAGGACCTCTATATACCCCTTTCAACCCAGCCGAGGACCTTCATTGCTTTCAATCTGCACACCATCAACTTCACACTTTTTGCAAAAACCCTTAATCCAAAGTGAGATTCACCATTTTGAACCAACTGCAAATCATTTACACGAAGAAAACCTATCCCTGTGTTCGACCCTGGGAAGCTCTATACCGCAGCGAGTCTCATTTACGTAGGATTTAGGATAAAAATTTTGTTGATTCCAAACACCTATTGTGGCATGAATCAAGCCCCATCTCCATCTTGCCCTTCTGGCTTCTCGCACAGCCTTCTTTTCAATCCCATCTCCTCGCCTTCCTTCTTTCTCGTGGTGACCTTTCTTCTGCTCGTGGCGATGCTCTGATCGTTTTTCTTTTGTATTTCGATGTTATGAATGCTGCTTGCTCATGTGTTGTATTATGCTTGCTTGGCAACAAGCATCGCTATGTAATGGTGAACACTTTTTTGGTGCAATTAATAAATTGTGTTTTAACTTTCAGACCTTATTACAATCGATGTGACATTCCATGAATTCCAGGCTTGTCGGATATCATAAAACTTGTTACCGGGGTCGGCCGACCGCCCGAGAAAGGCCCTGGGCTTGGCTCCACCTTAGATTATTGTGCCCTGTGAGCCAACCGGTTGAGATTCAAGATACGATCGGCCATCGCCGCATTAAATGCAACCGCAGCCCTAGGCGCGATATATATAGGAGAGCATTAGGTCTACCTTTTTTCCTTTCCGTGTTATTTTGGTTTATCCGCTTTCCTCTCGGCAACCAACTACTGCGAATAGGCTAGTTCGACCTTGCGTTTTTTCTTTGAAACATCGCTGCACTCGCAGCACTTCATTCTCCGCAACCATCATCGCCTCCTAGCACCGCTGCTTGATCCTTGGTGTGTAACTGGTCTCTTGCTGTAGAAAGGCCTAAAAAGGGGGGGCAGACGTGGTTTAACACTTAGCTCATCAAGGGCGCCGCGACGCCTTCGCAGCAGTATCATTCGCCCCCGACGATGGGAGGAACTAAAGGTGTATTGCGAGAAAGACAGGCATCACCTCCTGCTGATGGAGATGGCGACTTAGTCCATTGGGTGGAGAACACAACTAGGCTGGCTAAAAATTCAACACGGCACGACAACTCCACAAGACATCCGACAACCTGCCTGGGTGAGACTTGAAACCGCTCGCAGGAAATGGTCAACCTATTTAACATGTTTAATCCAAGTCGTGGTTCGGGAGCACCGCTTATAACCCGCTTACCCGCTTAATCAAGCTTCCTATCGCGCTTTACCACGGTCGCGATCACTCAGGCCTCGCTGTACCAACGCGACATCCGACACGGTCCACTGACAATGGTTTGTGAGACCTAAACGGGTTCGGTGGTGATAAACGGGTCGGGTTCTAAGCTTACATAAAGCACCCGTCACCCGTTTAACCCGTAATCGCTTAATCCAACCCACATTTTTGACAATTTCTAAACACAACGATGTGTTTACCCGGAACATCTAGCAAAATGCTACGCCTCTTATGTCGGCCATAGTTAAACAAGCCTTTGCATTTACCGCGCCGCCATCCATCCCAACGATCTCATCGACAAATGGTGTTTAACCATCTCGTATCAATTTGATCTCTCGCCAGGAGCTTCTCATGATTTACTTTCGAGCCGTAGGGTCGGGTGGCCGAATGTTCATGCCTGGCTTTTGAGCCCGTGATCGCAGACGCCAATGTCCCACCGCCAAGACGAGGCAAAAGGGCGCTATAGTGAGGGTCCTGATGAGACCTCTCGTTCCTGCCGTCGCTAATATTAACCGGGCCTCATCTTCCCTGAGGCCGTATTTACCATCATCAGACCCGACGTTGTCAGGTTATGATGCATTAATCGTTGGTTATCCATACAAGAAAGGCTTGGCGAGGAAGGCTAGTGAACTGGGTGGAGAAGTCAAGCATTGAGAAGATCCGCTACTTTTGAGATTCGAACTGGGATAGCATCAGTTTGCTCGCTTACTCCAAAGAACATTTTTATCTGACACAACTTAATTTATACCTCCCTGTTATTCTTCATTCGCTCACGCGTGAAGGGGAGCACTAGATTTGGCTGACATTACGCGGTTGCGCGCTAGCTCTCTGTGAATTCCGGTACCAAGGCACGAGTCGGGCAAGGCCGTAAGCATATCGAGGTCATCCGCCAGCTGGGTTCTGCCCCCCTCTTGCTCCCCGGTCAATTAGGAGTGCCGCCCTAACGCCTCGCTTCTCCCGCCCGCGCAGCGGCCTCACCGCCCCGAGCGGTAAAGGCCGCGGAAAATGGCGCCCAAAGGGCTTAACACCGGGCCCAAGGAGGATGAGTTCCCGCCACACCTAGGTCCCCAGATTTAGAGTGAAGAAGAACAAGAGGAGAGAATGACTGATCGCTAAGCCGCCCGCAAGAGAGGCGGCGTGTGATGCAACGGAAGCCAGACACCGCCGGCCCGGCATAGCTGGGACCGAGCTCGCTACCGCCGATGGTCGCCATCACGGTCTGGTTCAGGGGACTGTGCAATCATCATCCGCCTCGACCAGCTCTATAGAACGGAAATCGGCGTGTCGACCGAATGACCGAACAAGATGATCCGCTCGAAGCTCACTTTGGCAATCCCGCTTTAGATCGGCCGGTGGAGCAACCAAGCGTGTCAAGTACATGCGTCCTCGATCGCCGTGCCTCATCGCCGTAACCGCGATAATCGACAGCTTACCTTCACTCATCGGGCCTGAACCCCCAAGAGTGGAGGTGTCGTGCCCTCGGCGAGGAGGTGAAGGATATATCACGCCGGGAGCTCTTCATCGTGGGTCAGTAGTCGATTGGCTAGGCACTAGACCGCATATATACCAAAGCCGGTAGTTTGAGGCCCAGGCTCAGGCGATTATACGGTGATCTCCCCGCTTCTTACCCCGGGCGAGGATTTTTCTCGCAGATTATCGGCTAACCCGACAAAGGTCCCAACTCAACTTCATCACGAGTCGCATCGAAATGGTAAGATAGAGTCACGGTGGCATCGCTATTGCTTGTTTTCTTGCTGCCAATGGGTTTCTTTGCGTGTCGTTGCCGCTGTTCCTGAACAGGTGCTTAAGCATCACGAACAGCTTCATTGGCGGACGCCGAATCCATGTTCACCGAGAATGGCTGAACAAGAGATGCAAGAGGCTCATTAAAGAAGCGCTGAGTTACGTGCTATCGCCTGAGCCGGAGGCGAATTCGCCAGAGAGTCGCCCGGCCGAGGCGAGAGATGAGGCATGCCATGAGGCAATGGATGCAAAAGTTTGCAATCGGCGGGGCCGCGAATACCCGAAAGATAGATAGAGCTTGCTTTCTTGTCCGCCCAACGCGTTCTAGCGCTTTTGCGAAAATGCCCGCAAGAGGGCGGAGTCCGGATGGAGCCGCCGAAAGTCGCGCACCCCGCGGGAAGCTAGGAAGTGAAGAAGAGAAGGTCACCTGACGAGAGACTTGCCTTGATTATGGAGTTTCGAATCATATGATGACCGCCGCTTCCGAGAAGTTACCAAGGCTGGAGCAGAGAGACCGATGGAGGCCGAGTTCGATTCCAACGGCGATGCGCTGTTCAATTATGGCTATGGTTGTTGCGCTTACATTAACATTTGCGGAGCAGCCCCGATCCCGGATCCTTCTGTCGCCACCCCAGCCTTACACCCCCGCGCCCCCCAAGCCGCCTCGTCATTCCTTGGGACCCCGTTGTCGCAAGGAAGGAGGATCGTTTCTGAGAGCAGTCCACTGGCCGCGTATATTGAAGAATTCTCCCGATAGGTCCCTCCTACTGTCTGACGGCTGGCCGACGATGTCATGCCTAACTGGGGGAGCTGAACAGCCGTGAGACTTATATTAATCTGGTCAGATCAAACAATTTACTTATTCTTCTTCTTTTGCTAATCTTTGTTCAATATCCCGCCGTCGACGTTTTAATGTGCCATATCCTAAGCTTGCTTTGTCTTTGTTGAGGATACATTTGAGTGCCTCGTTAGGAAGCATCGCAGATTGTTTCCGATGGGTCGCTTGTTAAAGTTGCTCGAATAAGTCGTTCACTAAGTCATCCGGGCTTTTGCATTAGATCAGCTGGAAGTGATTTGGAAGTGATCTATGCTAAGTTTCCGATGAGTCTTTTAATCGGCTTTTCCCGGCCTATGAATGGCCGCTAAGTGAGTGAGGCCGGGCTCTGATAGGTCATTCAAATTGATCCATCCGGTCAGGAGCGGATCACTGAAAGTTTATCTGTGGGCTGGCTCGGATTATTTTATCACATTGCCCGCATTCCTTTTATCTTTGACCACTAGAAGTGATTCATGCCGGCCTGACGCTTTGTTACGCTTATCCCATTTTTATTTCTGGACCGCACTTAGGATGTTATTTATGCTGGCCGGCAGTCAGAACCGCCACCCGGACTTATGTATTTCACCGCCTATAAGTGATATGTTAGGCCGAATAGGTCGGCCATCGCGCCATCGACTTTAGTATTTGACCGCCTAGATGTTACTCCAGTACCGGGTCGGGCAGTCGCTGAACTCGCGCCAATTCGATTCTATAATTTGACAAGCTAGATGTTATCTGCGCCGGGTCAGCAGGGTCGGGCTGAACTACGCCACCCGGACTTATAATTTGACCAACTAGATGTTATCTATGCTGGGTTGGGCAGACGCTGAATCGCGCCACTCCTGACCATGTATTCGACCACCATGATATGTCACTCCGGACAGGTCGGCCATCGCGCCATTCGACTTTAGTGGCTGGTCGTGCCAGATGTTATAGTCGGGCCTGTCAAAGAACCGCGCCGCAACTGACTTATAATTCTGACCATCAGATGTTATCTATGTTGGCTCCGCAGTGTCGCTGAACCACACCACCCGACTTGTAATTAATTCAACCAGGATATTATCTATGCCGGTCGACGCTGAACTGCCGCCAATTGACTCAGACTTGACCGTGCCTAGATGTTATCTATGCCGGGTCGACAGTCAAGAACCGCGCCACCCAACTGTAATTTGACCAACAGATGCGTTAAACGGGCAGTCAACCACGCCACCCTCACTTATAATTAATTCGCCTATACGTTATATATGTCGGGTCGAGCAAAGTCGCTGAACTCGCGCCACCCGATTCTATAATTTGACCGCCTAGATGTTACCTATGCCGGGCCGAGCAGGTCGTGAGCGCCTGGCCTTATGACTGCACCACTAGATGTTATCTATGCCGGGTCGAGCGTGTCGTAAGAACCACGCAATCTCATCTTTGAAATGGACTCGCTAAGAGTGTATAGATATGCAAAGATATGTCAGAAGGATAATAAAATATTCTTTATTATAATACTCCTTTCTGGCGCGCGGCATTCCACATTATGTAAGTACATGAGTTCCATTCGTTGTTTATAGCATAGAACCCTAACTTCTGTCGTGATCAATAATGTCCCTCCCAAATGGTTGGAATTCTTTCTCGCCAGGTCCGGCAGACTTCAAAACTTTCTCAAGGACTAGATCGCCGACCGAACACCGAGGCTTCACTGCTTGTTATAAGAGTTTGCCAAACGACGCCGTAAGACGCTACCGCACGTCGCCGCTTCCGCAGCCTTTATCACCAGGTCTAACTCACCATTGATTCGCATTTTCTTCTCGATCATTTATCTGCTCGATGGTGGGCAGACCGATTTCAAGAAGCGATACAAGCCCATCCCTGAGTGAGCGCTAAAGGAGAGATGTCGTTGGCTTTCCGGCCGTGGTCCTAGGTCAGCACCCCCGTAGGTAGTTCTCCCACCAATTTCTTTGCCGAGTCTAATCGCTTTTGAGGCGCCAACAAAGGTTTTGTCGAGGCTTCGCTGCCATTGTTGGGGATAATGGTAGAGTACAAGTTTTTTATCTTCAACTCCTGGCAGAAGTCCCGATAGACTACACAAATCACACCCATTATTTGATACGATTGATTTCGGATGCCAACTGGCGATATCGTCGTATGAACCGAAAGTAACATTCTCTGATTGATGGACGCCGGCACGCCAACTTTCTATCCATTTATCGCAACAATTGGTGGCAACCAACAATAGTTTCTCAAGGTGCGTGGAAGCTTAACCCACAATATCAATCCCCAACCACCTGCCAGAGATGGAGACCACCCTGCACCGATTTCAAGATGAGACATTCGCTGGCAAGGTCACATTTTTGACGCACTCCAGAAAGATCCGACTCAGTTGGCCGCACACCCCTCCTGGGCAGGTGCCTTCCCCATTTTCCGCAGATATACTCAGCGTAACTCACCAACACATTCGGCCTGCCTCGAGTTACTGTGTATGGCCCAGCCAGTGGGACCGTTTATATAGTCTTCTGCCACCAAGGACAACCTAGTCGATCAATCAATTTTGTGAGCCCCGTCGTCATTAGGTGTTCTCCGTGGGCTATGTAAACGTATGGGTCCATCCACACGGGGAACCTCTCATTCGGTTATTTAGCACCATAGAGACTTCACGGTAGTAGATGGGAGAAATACGGTCGTTATCTAAAACGGCTAACACAACATGCATCGATCTCTCTCACACACTCTCGAGGACATGTTCAAGTTTCCGTGTCGAGAGGCTTAATTACGCTGACTAGAGAAGCATACTGCTGGCCTGAGGATCCCGGACTAATTCTACGTTAACCCGTCCGACAACTAGCCGAATCGCCTAAATCGAAAAGATCTCACACCATGGCAGGTGATTTGAACCGCTTATCATAGCCTCGTACTCGATTCGTTATTGGTGGCAATCGGGGCTTCCAAAACGTACTTCCCGCTCAACTCTTTCCGGGGCCAGGGAAGACAAAACCGACGTCGTACTCCTATTTGTTCGAGCTTCCTCCATCGACACGAGCGTCCGACACGTTTATCTCGGGAGGCATCGGGCCGCGGATTTCTCAGGAGGAAGTCACCAAGACCGGGCCCTCTTCAAAGTCCCCATTGAAACGATGCCAGTTACCGCTTAATCCATCGCTCAATGGCCATCCTTCGACATATCGTTTGTGAATTCAGCCCGAGTAGCAGATCGCTTAGCACCAATCCGCGAGCCCGGAAGCATGGGCAGAGCTAGCGGCTGGTCGAGTGGCTAAAGCAACCCTGCTTCGAGGTGGCTATATCTGGTCTCCGCATCGGTTAAGGACTTGCTAACAAAGAACACAGGCCTCAACTTTGCATCCCCACATTCTTAAACAATGCGCCGACTCAGTCAAGGTCGGCGGGCAGAGATAGAGTGTCACCGCCTCCGGCTCACAAGAATCGGGGCCTGCCGTATTGTTTACTGCTACAAATGCCCAATCCCATTCTTCTTCATTCCATTCGCCCGGCCGACTTCCTTAGGGTAGTGAATAAGAGCCAAACCAGAACCGAGAAATAAAGCGCCCAAGAGCAGTTTAATCAAGTCGATTGGCTTATCGCACCCCTTTCTTAGATGCTGAGTCGACGTGTAAGACAAGATGCGGTGATTAGCCTCTCTATTTCCCTTTGGGTCACCATAAACCAAGGAATCGGTCGGCGTTAACCCCGAAGGCACATTTTAGGGGGTTCAGTTTCATACCATATTCTCTTAGGAGGTCGAATGTTTGTTGGACATGAGTAGCGTGATCTAGGCGCTGCTTGGATTTTACTAGCATATCATCAATATAGACTTCCATTGTAAGTCGTTAAATGGACTAACATCTTGGTCACCAACCTCCGATAGTCCCATCATTTTCAAACCAAGGCACCACTGTAACAATAGAGTCCATGGGGAGCGATGAAAGAGGCTTCCACAAGCTTGTGAGTGCTGGACTCGTGATATCCCCAAAAAGGCATCCGTAAAAGATAGCATGACTACTGCCTGATCGAAGGCCCACGCATCCGGACGACCCGGGGTAGAGGTGCCGCCCTGCATGCGCCATCGAGGTCCCGTATAATCCACATACTTCACTTGTTCTTCGACAACCACCAGGTTACAACCAATCCGTACTTAACCGCCCGATAAAATTGCTATGTAGAAGGTCGACCCGTCCGATTACCGCGGCGTCCTGGATGAGTGTCGCCATATTTGTCAACGGCCATAACGGGCTTACATTTAACTGCGTGAGGCGTGGTGGGGCTTATTCCTCGCACAAGATGAGTCCGAAGCACACATTTGCCGTCAACCGCAGCGACATAGCTGGACCTTTCTTCTCCTCCCTGATAGGGAGGGGTGCTAACGTAGACCCATCTCGTTCTCGCCCGTCAAGGGGGGCTTGGCTTAAGGGATCAATCATAGGGTTTCTCTATCCTCCCGAGGCTGGCCAAGCGGATGACCGTGATTACTATCGCGAGGGCTGATCCTCAAGGGGGGTGGCTCATCGAGCACCGCTTGCTCGCCCTGCAAAGGAGAGTTAATAGCACTACCGCCGCTAACTCGGCTTCCTCGAAGATCAACTGCCCTGACGCCATCAAGTAGTCGATGGCTTGATGGTATGTGGAGTGGGTATGGCTATGGCGCGGTAGCCATGTTCCGACCAGATGTCATCAGATGGCCCTGCCCATCAATGGTATCAGTATTTATGAGTCACCGCCCGGCCTAACGGAAAGGCGAGACCCCAACCGCCAATGTGGTAGCCCCAAAACCCCGGGAGCAAAACCTACCAGCGAACCGAGATGACAATCGACTCTCATCCGCAAAGCGTCGAGGTGTAATAACCCGCAGACCGCTTCGATCGACGAGACCCCGTGGCACATCAAAACCATTAATATTGCATAAAGAAGTACAAGTGCATCGTGAATATGGGTAATGACCCGGTAGGGCACAGGGGAAAGGATATCGGGTCAGCCGACGGTCGAGCTAATGGTGGTGTTCTTCCCTACACACTGCTTACCCCGGTTGACCGAGACCGCCTCGAGCATTTTTCTTTCGCTCTCGGATTGATATTACTATCGAAAGGTCCCAAGATAAAGTTGATGGTTGGCCGACTCAGGCATGCTCAATATCAACAACGAAGCCCCACGGCCGTGGGGCGGCTATACCCCACCGCGCTCTCGCACAGATCTTTCCCGAAATGCCCACCCGAATCGCTTTCTATTAGGAACTTCAAGCTTTGGCAAAGGTTGGTCTCAGGGTCATAGTCCCTGGCGATAATCGCATCCTTAGGATCTCTATGATGTCGGGTCTCCGGCCAGCCTCATAGGAGGGGGTCACTTGAACGGGAGGTCCCAAATAAGGGGAGGGAGCTCATTATAGCGTATGCTGAGAGGAGTGAACCGGGGCCACTTCGATTGCCCGTCGTATGCCGACTTTGTTCTGGCTGCCTTCGCTCGATGAGCCTTTGGGGCTGCTTGCCACTGGTGGTTATCATTACGCTATGAGGTGATCACTGCCGTTTTCCAAATGGCTGAGAACTTATTCCGCCTCGCCGACACGCATGGTTACGGTGTGATCTAGGATAAAGACCGGAAGAACGTGGTTGGTCCAAAGCCCTAAGTTTTGTAGACCGCATCCGCATCGCGATATATCAACTGGCTGACGTCATCTAACCTCGCGTGTGAAATCTCTGATGATTCGCCTTTCGCTCGAGGATGGCCCAGTGAGCCGATATTCCCTTTCGCCGACCCAGCATAGACATTAGGAACGAACACGCCAAACGAAGTTATCAACTCTTAGGAAGCTTGTGAAGCACGTCGGCCTGAGGCTAGCCGGGAACACTTTACAGAGAAGTCTATCATCCCCAGCGTTGAGAATCATCACTTGGTTGAAGTGCAAAGATATGATCGGGCATTTTGGACGGAGGAGCCGCCATACATAGCGTAATAGAATAATAACCGCGAAGGAGGTTCGTAGTCTAAAATACGCCGCCCAAAGGGAGGATAGCATGTCGAGGGTCCCCGAACAAGGAGCAGGCCACACAAGTGACGAAATGAGCGCCTGCAAGTGATAACGTGCATGTAAAATGGAGGGGCGCCTCCTCAACCAAAGCAACATGTTCAAGGGCCACTTTCAGAACGGGGTCCATCCCCGCGTTCTCTTTTTCATCGTTCGCCATGGCTCCTGGCTGATCAAGTAGGAGGTCTTCTTTTTGGACTCCTATTGGCATTGTTTCAGGTGGTGGAGCCAATGGGGAAGGGATATCATTCCAAGAGAGCTTCATCGCCTGACGATCACTATAGTAGGGTATGAGGGCTCTTTTTCCCTATTCGCCCTGCTGTGGTCATTTCGGGCGCAATTCTTAGTTCCCGCTCGCCGGACTCTAAGCTGGTTCGTGAGGGCTGTCATTTTCCCGCTACAAACGATCCGCCTCGCACCGCCATCTATCGGGCTCAAGCCCCTCCTACTTCATTTCTCTATTCTCGGCGCTGGGCCGAGAACCGGTCCTCGATGGGTGGGTTTACTAGGTTGCTGGACATGGCGGTAAGATCTGACGATCCAGTGGGATGTTCGAGAATTGCAAAGGTTTCAGATCGAGTCACCTGAGCTGTGTACCTAAGTACCGCAGATCGCCTCTGAGATTTCTCCTGTATCCCACAGACGGCGCCAATTGTAGTCTCCTAAATTCTCTGAGTCAATGGATCGTCGAAGCATTCACCAGTTGGCTGCAACCTGTAAAACAAATAAGAAGACGACGGTGGTGTTCTGTCGCCCCTCCAATGGCAAAGTTAGTCTTTTTCTGGAAGACTTCGAGCTCAGAGCAACAATTGTCTCGATTGGCACCCAGGCCGCTTGGTGTGATTTGCTTCCTTTATGGAATGGTGCGATCCGCTCTTATTTGGAGAGTAGACGATTTCTTCCCATAATGTTAGGGGAAGGTGGCTCTTATTTCGGGAAGGATGACTTATTCTTCCTTTTACGTAATTGCCTTCCCGATAGGGCCGCTGCTATGAATGCTTTCCTATTCTATTGGAGGCGAGGAGGCCGGCTAATGGGGGATCTTACACTTATATCATGAAGAGCCGATTGACAGCTTCATTTGGTAGAGTTGCCAATTGGGAAAGGAAACACCTGGTAAAAGGCATTCGATATGAGGTACCCTGTGTAGCACCCTGCAGGATTACCGCTGCTCCCGGCCTACTGCTTTTGGGCCTAATCTCAGCTCTCGAAATGGTCGTGTCTCAGCCCATAGTACCCACACATATGGAACATATTATTCATTTGTGGTATTTTAAAGGTAAAAATTAAACTTTCGCTTTTGATCGTTAAAGGATAAAGTTAGAACCAACCTAAAGAATGTACATGTAATGAGAGCATGCATTTTGAAAATATAAGCTTATAAATATAGAACAACATAGACTAAGTGGGATCATACTGTCAGAAAAACAATAAGTATAATTGAACACACAAATATAACAAATAACAAAAGAATAAAGTTATGAATATAATAATAAACCTGTTGCTAAACAAATACAGTATCTTTATATTTGAGGTCGATGTTCTACAATGTCCTTAAGACGAACTCGCCTTCTCTACTGGTGCTTTGAGATTCCCAAGGCGTATGTCTATAGAATAAAATTGTTGTCGAATGGTTGACAAAAACATATTACCGTCATTCCTGCGAACTGATGATGTGTTCGCATTATCACCGACAAAATGACTAACAGAGGAAAACTCGAAACTGGATGACCTTTATGAGACACCCCTACTGAAATATCCCAACAACCTTTATAAAGGAGAGACTCGACCTTTTGGAATGCCAAACATTTTTGGCTTAAACTCCTTAGAATTCGACTAAATTATGAATCACCTGAAATTAAATTATTAATTGAATATCATTAATTTATATAACTCCAAATTCATGTATTTAACAAAAGTGGTTATTCATTTAACGCTATTAATTTCATTCATTATTTCCAACAATCTTTATTAGAATAACCTAGATTGGTGTGGAATAACTTACTTTGTTGAAAAAGAAAACCCAAATCTAGGGTAGAAAACGATGGAATGAGTGATTTCTGATAAAGAATGATAAAAAAATCACTCTTGAAATCACTCATCTTCTGTAACAAATAAGAGTTTGAAAGAGCGAAACAGGAGGAGGGGCGGCTAGGGTTTCCATCTAATGGACTAAAAACATTGAACACAACCTCCAACATTTAATATTTAATATGAACATTCAAAGAGAGAAATCCATTGAGATTACAAAAAAATATGAAACGGAAAAGGGCCAAATCATGGGGCCGGGCAGTACTTCAAAGTGGGCCAAGGTCTTAAACGTCAATGATAAAGAAGAGAACAAAAGGAAGTGGGCCAAGTCCAATTGAAAGCCCGAAAGACTTCAACAACCTTCACGTGAAGGCATAAAAAACTACCAAACAATGGCACTCCACCCAAAAACCAGCCCACAGGTTTTAATGTTGCATTTGTAAATAATAAAGGAAACTTGTGCTTCGGTCCATTGATTCAAAAATAATTATAAAAAAGATATAAACAATGTAAAATATACATATAAGTATAAAAGTGATGATTATACATAATAATATATCGAAATGTTCCTTTGATCAAACCAACTCAATGCACCTGATTCATTATGGTAATATCTATAATACGTGTAGTTTATTAAGATAGTACCTTAATTTGAACTTTTTAAACAGACAGAGCATTGAGCTAACTGGGCTATTACCCTTATTTGTTAATCTATGCCCTCGGGGCATAAATTATAGCTCCGCCATTGTGTATGTACTATCTTAATAATAATATATTAATATGTAATGCCATAATCGATGGCCACAAAGGGTTGAGTTGGTTTGGTAAAAAGGGTATTTTTGGTAAATAATGTATACTTCAATACGTTTATTTTGAGTAACCGTAGTCAACTATGTATTTTGCATTTTTTTTTATAACTTTCTTTGCTATTAATCCCAAATCAATGGTTCCCAATGACAAATCCTAAGAAAGAAAAGATCCAACGGTTGTAAAGACGTGAGACACCAACGGCTGTAAAGACACGTGATTTACATGACAGAGGACTGGCATCTTCGGTAGTGGCGATGACGAAATGGCTCCACGAAACCACGTTCTATGATATATTTTCTCGCATTTCTATTTCTTTTATCGCTACTTATAATAACCCCTTTACTGTCCTTTCCCTGTTTGGTTTCCTAGAAAGTGAAGCCAACTGTGCTTAAATCAAAACTCATATCTCACAGCCGTAGCTAGTTTTAGCCTTTTTCTTTTCCTGCAGTTTGTCAGCAAGTTACGAAGTCTGTTTCATTGTTTTCCCTCCATTTTCTTGGCAGCCAAACAGGGTGTGGAAAGGGCGTTTAGTCTGGTTTTGGGAAATATTAATGTTTTCAGTGGAAGAGCACCTTGCGGAGCAGAAATGTGGAGAGTGTTGGTTCAATTAGTGAGCATTGTGGTGTTGTGGTGGTGTATAGCCGTAGCAGAAGCAGAGGATGTAAAATACAAAGACCCCAAGCAGTCATTGAACGTACGAATTTCTGATCTTTTGAGTCGGATGACTTTGGAAGAAAAGATTGGTCAGATGGTTCAGATCGATAGGATAGTCGCCACAACGGAGATAATGAAGAATTACTCCATTGGTAAGTAGAAAATGTTCTATCAATTTTCTCTTACAATTCGTGATGATTCTGTTTTCCGAATCTTTTCCCTTGAATCGCAAGAAAACTTTTTTTTTTTTCCTTCAGCGAGAATGCTGCTTATGCGGTGTGTTTCAAAAAGTTGAATATTTAGAGCAATACTTTAACGAAACTTCGACATTGCTGTTGATGCTTGAACTCGATTCTAGCTACTAACCAATGAAGCTGAAACAATAGAAAGAACTTACATTTGAGTTTTATGTAGGGAGTGTATTGAGTGGTGGCGGGAGTGCGCCGCTGCCAGAGGCTAGTGCTGAAGATTGGGTCAATATGGTGAACATGTTACAGAAGGGCTCCCTATCTAGTCGTCTGGGGATTCCATTGATTTACGGAATCGATGCTGTTCATGGGCACAACAATGTCTATAATGCTACTATTTTTCCTCATAATGTTGGGCTTGGAGCTACCAGGCAAGTAGAGATTTCTATGTCTTTGAATGAATTTTACCCTTACATAGAATTTCTACCTTTTATTCTTACAGCATTATACATTGTCCATAGCCGTTGAATTCTTCTTGTTTCTGTTGAATTTCGGGATTCTGGTGATACCAATTGATTGATAATATCTTGGCTCATGTTGGTTGAGTACTGTGTAAAAATGCCATATTCAGTAAAAAGCTTAAAGTTAGGGTGATTTATTAAATGACCTTTTGAAAACCCAAAATTTGAAATCTGACTTTTCATCAATTTTTGGCCTGATTTTGACAAAATTGACCATCATATTTTCTTACAAAAATAAATCTTTATTTTAAAGAACAATGTTAATACATGAAATTGGAAAGGGCATTTTTGTTCAAAATGGGTTATTTTTCAAGCAAAAGCATGGGAGAGGCTAAATTCACAAATTTAAGGGTATTTGATGTCTTTGAACCAAATATTTCTTAAAGTTACTGAATGAGTTATAAATGGAATTCCATCACTTTTAATGTAATCTCTTAACATTCCAAGAAAAACACAGGGATGCTGAACTAGTGAGGAGGATTGGTGATGCAACTGCACTTGAAGTTAGAGCTACAGGGATTCCATATGTCTTTGCTCCATGCATTGCGGTATATAATATACTAGTGTACTGCAAGTACCGGAGGTTTGGTTTATATTTGAAACTGTCCAATGCATGCCTTGAGCAATTTTAAATTAATCTTCATGTTTTCCTTGAATCACTTTGTGTAGGTTTGTAGAGACCCTAGATGGGGTCGCTGTTATGAAAGCTACAGTGAAGATCACAAAATCGTTGAAGAAATGACAGATATCATATTGGGTTTACAAGGAGAAGCCCCGAATGGTTCTCGAAAGGCAGTTCCATATGTTGGTGGAAAGTATGAGCTCTAGGAAAGTAAAAGTACTTCCTTTATGAGATTTGCGAAGCTATTGGAAACATTTACATCAATCTGCAGATATTTTTTCTTCATTAAGAAATTCTAAATATTTTTACCGCATTGATGCACTGGTTACTCTTAAGATGATAAGTAGGGTGGCTACCTCAGTTTTGTATGCTTAAAATCAAAATACATTAAGAAACACCCTCTTTCCTCTGCACCACAACCTACCCCTGCATCTTCAATTTGCACCTCTGTTAATAAAGAATCCACTTTAAATAACTGGATTATCTAGTCATCTAATATTCCTCACTGCTAGTGCTTTAATATAGTATTGGGGGATTTACAATGTCTCTGATGTGTCTTCATTGGTGAAGCATGCTTTGATTATTTGCTAACAATAACTTATAGTTGCATGCCATGTTCCTCATTCACCTGAATTGCTGTTTCTTAACCCTCCATTAACTATTTACATTAACTTATTTTCTGTAGGAACAAGGTTGCAGCTTGTGCAAAGCACTTTGTGGGAGATGGTGGTACAACCAAGGGCATCAATGAGAATAATACAGTAATTGACATGCATAATTTACTAAGCATCCACATGCCTGCCTATGCTGACTCAATTTTTAAGGGTGTCTCAACAATCATGGTTTCATACTCCAGCTGGAATGGGATAAAGATGCATGCCAACCAATATCTTGTTACTAGATTCCTTAAGGAAACCCTCAAGTTCAAGGTTAAGCTCAATTTTTCAAGTGTAGTGAACTTCTGTCGGTTCATTCAGAATGAAACTATGTTGCTTTGACACTGAAAGTAGGGGGTAGGGGGGAGAATACTGTCTTTTTATGTGTTGATACAGAATAGGACATGAAACACCCAGCCAACTTTCTGGGGCTAGCTAGTACCATTTCCTTAAATGGACATCATTTGGTTTTATTCTAGATTAACTAAAATTAATAATGACATCTAGGGTTGTCAGAAGTTTGACTGAGTCTGAGCCCACCAGGGTGCACACAGTTTAAGTTGATGAAAAGAGAGTCTAACTCTGTCAATAAAGTTTTACCCCAAACCAGCTCTTCATAAAGCCAGCAAATAAGAGCAAGAAAAACTTAATAGCTAATGCGCTTCCTCCTTCTAATAGGACTTGGTTAATGCTCGGCCTCAGCCTGTTTTAACTCCTTTCCTTACCCGATAGAAAAGTTCCCTTCCATTGAAGCTAACCCAACTGTTAGGGTGGTGGTTCTAAATTAAATAAAAAGGGAAGGTCTTGGTCAAGATTAATACTGGGAGGTATGGTCCCAGTAAGACACATGGTCTCAGCTATGAGGGTTTGAGTCCTATCACTAATGATATCCTGATTTATTCAGTGCAAATTGTTGCAGGTGTGATCAACACCCCAAGGTTTGGGTTGCCATAGACGGTCCTAAGAGCTTGGTTATGAGAGGTTTCTCAGTTATCGACCAAATAATAATAAAAAATATATAACTAAAAAGAAGACGAAGTTTGTTTGAGTCTACATTCAGCCACTTCATGCAAATATGTAGAAATTTTAATCAGTTCTACCCTTGAACTCCAGAAATAGGGTGTGCACTGGAGGATTGCTGTCTGTGTTTTGTTTATTACCTTATATTCTCTTACCATTGTATGTGCATAGGATGAAATTTATTAAGTTACACTTGAAATGAAAGTGCAATGCATCACACATCTAAATTCCTACTTCATAGTGATTGAAATCACTATGGATCTATGATTCTATCACCTGTAAGTTTTCAACACAAACTGAAGAGTATCTCATGCTAACTCCATGGAGTGTTTTGGATGAACTATCAGGGTTTTGTTATTTCAGATTGGGAGGGAATTGACAGGATTACCTCACCACCTCATTCGAACTACTCATACTCTGTCCAAGTTGGGATTCAAGCTGGTATTGACATGGTTAGTGGCTTTTTAACATGTATAACTCATATTATATTAAATTGATGACTATCTTTTTTCCCCCCACCCCATTATTCTATATCCAAAAGCAAAAAGTCAGGTAGAAGTGAATGGCTCTAAAAAACTGGAATTTTGGTTCTTGGAGTGTTTCAGGTCATGGTGCCTTTCAACTATATTGAGTTCATTGATGATCTTACGTACATGGTTAAACACAAAATCATACCAATGGAGCGAATTGATGATGCAGTGAGGAGGATTTTACTAGTCAAGTTCACCATGGGTCTTTTCGAGAATCCTATGTCTGATCTTAGCCTTGTCAACGAACTTGGAAAACAGGTTATTATCTAGTGTTAAAATTACTGACTTCTAAATCAGTAACTCAAGTTATAAATTTGATGCACTATGATATAAATGCATCAAGTTACCAAATATTTTTGAGTATTAAATGTCATTGCACATAACCTTTTCCTTTTTGTGAACTGCGTTACAGACTTACAGGCATGCATTTAAACAGCAGCTTACCATATTCTGTGGGGTTTTGACTATCTTGTTAGGGTGTTTGTAAATGCTCATAACCCTTGCATAAAAGCAAACACCAGTGCGAGGAATTATTGAGAACCTTGGTTTTTTTTTAAACAGGAGCATAGAGATTTGGCAAGGGAAGCAGTGAGGAAATCACTTGTGCTGCTAAAGAATGGGAAAAATGCAACTGATCCATTGTTACCCCTTCCTAAGAAGGCATCAAAAATCCTAGTTGCTGGTACCCATGCTGATAACTTGGGTTATCAATGTGGTGGGTGGACAATTAATTGGCAGGGATTTAATGGCAACAACTATACAAGAGGTATGTTCCTTTTTCTTTTTTCCTTTTCCTTTTTGTTCATTTTATTGTTATTATTATTGTTGTTGTTGTTAACGTCGAGAAAAATAGTATCTCATTCATATCATAAAAGTATATAACTCTACAATTATATACAGCTTATGTCGTCTATCTTGGAGCTAATCTGATTTCATGTTGCTCCAAGAAGCAATATTCTCTTGCCAGGTCTTCTTCTGAAGCTGAAAAACTGACTCATTAATATCATAAAAGTGTACCACTCTACAATTATTTACAGCTTATGCTGTCTATCTTGGAGCTAATCTGATTTCATGTTGCTCCAAGAAGCAATATTCTCTTGACAGATCTTCTTCTGAAGCTGAAAAACTGACTCATTCATATCATAAAAGTGTACAACTCTACAATTATATACAGCTTATGTTGTCTATCTTGGAGCTAATCTGATTTCATGTTGCTCCAAGAAGCAGTATTTTCTTGCCAGATCTTCTTCTGAGCTGAAAAACTGAGTACTTGCTGCTGGATTAAATTGGGTCACATCTTAATGATCTTCATGTGCTGCTCCCAATCCTTTAGGTTATAGCTGTGACAATATTGGAGCAACCAACAGCCGTGCCAATCCTACCTTTCACACTCCAGTGAAGTACATTGACATATACTATCATTTTTTCTTGTGACTGTCCTTAATGAGCTTCATGTGCTGCTCCCAATCCTTTACGTTATAGTTTGTGAATATACTGGAGTAGCCAACAGCTGTGCCAATCCTACCTTTCACACTCCAATGAAGCACATTGATACATACTACCATTTTTTTCTTTTGATTAGATCTCCAAAAGCATCTTTTTCATGATGTCTCCCATGTTTAAACAAATGATCATTAGTACCTTCTTCCTAGGGCATGTGAAAGATGATGACTTTGATCTTTTCCCCAATTAGCTGTTTTGTCAGACCTTGATTTAGGAGTCTATAATTGGCATGGTTGACTCCTAACCAAGCTATAATTTGCATAGCGAAAGGCAAACACTGATTTGTTTATTATTTATTATTTCTTTCTTGTATTGTATTTTGTTTTTTTTAATAGGTAAATTTTGTCTCTATTAGGACTTGAACTTGGAACCTACCATAAACTTTTCTCCTGTTTTACCACTTGAACGAAGCCTCAAGTGCATATATATACAATGATCAACTCTATAGAGGCTTTTTCTTAATGTCCTTTGCACTATTTGTCTTATTCAATTATAGTCTTCTCATCTCCTAATTCTGTACCTTCAACCTTGTATACAAATTCCTGGGTAAGATCTTGCTAGGAGACCCCCACACAGATAATTAGCTCTAAAAAGATGTTTTTAAGGCACGCCTTCCCCTAGTTTGCTTGGTGTTATCTACCTTTTTTTTTTTCTTTTTTTTGTCAATGACAATATGGAGGTCCAGAAACAGGATATTGCATATTAATTCCAGAAAAAAAAAAAGGAAAACTAAGTAAAAGGAGTTTGTAGCAAAAGTATTAGGGACTGAGAGGGAATATGGCAAAATAATTTTTGTTTGCATTACCATTGCAGCATTCACAGTGATTCAGGGTTGGATTGATTTTTAAGCAAATTATAAAAGAGTATAGTTATTTAAAAAGATTCGAGAACTTAGTATTCTTTTTGGATACATAGGGCTGTTACAATTAGTACCTGAATAGAAAGTTATTTAAAAAGTCTTCACACAATCATTGTGTACACATGCAAATAGCACCTGTTAATTTTCCTGTCTATTATTGTCATATGGTTGTTTCTGATCCTGGAATGTTGACAACACCCTTCTTTCACTTCCATGATAAATATTAAGTCTGGAAATTACTGTAGCAAATAAGTTTGTTTGACAGACCTCCTTCCCATGAGCAGGAACTACCATCCTCAGTGCCATAACATCTACTGTCGACCCAAGCACAAAGGTTGTCTACCGTGAGAACCCCGATGGCGACTTTGTCAACTCCAACAACTTTGCTTTTGCTATTGTTGTTGTTGGTGAGTACCCTTATGCTGAGAGTGTGGGGGATAGCGTGAACCTTACAATGGTGGATCCTGGCACAGATGTCATCAGTAATGTTTGCAAAGCAGTCAAGTGCGTTGTTGTCATAATCTCTGGCAGACCGATTGTAATTGAACCATATATGACCTTAATTGATGCTCTGGTGGCTGCATGGTTGCCTGGCACTGAAGGACAAGGCTTGACGGATGTCCTATTCGGGGACTATGGATTCAGTGGAAAGCTTTCGCGAACATGGTTCAAAAGTGTAGATCAGCTCCCCATGAATGTTGGGGATTCACACTATGATCCCCTCTTCCCTTTTGGGTTTGGACTTACTACAGAGACAGTTATGGCAAGGTATGGATCTATTAATTTAACAGAGTTTTTATACTCGCTGTTATTGCATGGCATTTTCGAAGATCCATTATGGTTTTCATTTCATTCCTGCATCCTAAGGGAATTTTTATTATTTTTGGTGAGAAATAAAATCAGATATGTTCTTTCTTACAGTGTTTTATGAGGATTTGAGTGGTGTTTCTATTAGCTTCCCTTGCTTAAGCATTGTTTGATTATTGCATAGCATTTTTGAAGATCCATTATGGTTTTCATTTCATATCCTGCATCCTAAAGGATTCTTTTTTTTTTTTTTTTTTCTTCTATATTGATAAAACATAGAAAATCAAATATGTTCTTTCTTATAGTGTTTTATGATGATTTGAGTGGTGTTTCTATTAGCATCCATTCCTTAAGCATTGTTTGATTATTCTCCTCTAGATTATTCTGTTCTAGTATTCTTTTTCTTTTCTTTAAAGGATTCTTTTTTTTTTTGTGAGAAATAGAATCAAATATGTTCTTTCTTATAGTGTTTTATGATGATTTGAGTGGTGTTTCTATTAGCATCCATTCCTTAAGCATTGTTTGATTATTCTCCTCTAGATTATTCTGTTCTAGTATTCTTTTTCTTTTCTTTAAAGTGGAAGAGGGTGCATGGTCATCCCTAAGGCTCCGATTGGAACCCGGAAAGTACTAGGGAAAGAAAATGGAGAGGAAAAATGGAAGGAAAGAAAATTTGGAGGAAAATAAAAAATATGTTCATACTTAATAAATTAATTCTATATATTTACTCAAACTCATTTTAATTGTTTTTCTCTATTATATAATAACTAAGAAATTTAATAATATGTAAAACTTTGAGGAATTTTGATTATATTTGATTTTCTTTTATATTTTTCATGGTGAAACCAAACATGAGAAAATAATTTTCCTTAGTGTTTTTTTTTCTTTCCCTAGTATTTTCCGGATTCCAAACAGAGCTAAAGTAAATAAAAACACTGCAGTTGGCATTTTGTTATTATTATTATGATTATAACTGAGGAACCTTCCATGGCCAAGCCCTTAAGACCTTCCCATGGGATCCAGACCTGGGGGTGCTGACTGTAGCAAAGCATTTCATTTGAACCATTTATTTTACACTGCATGTAAAATGAATACATATTTTATTTCAAAGGATCATTTCATTAAGAGAAGAAAAGTCATCTAGAGCAGCGACATCAGTCACATTCTTCATCACTTTGCTTTCTCAATTTGCAACAACTCCTCATTACAGTATCCAGTGATGGATTTTGTTTTGTTTATAGGTCTACTTCATCCGGTGTTGAGGGACGGCCAAATATATTTATCATTACAGCTTTGGCGTTTATCGGTTTGTATCTCGGTACAACTCTGGACTGAAACAACTCATCTGAAACATTTTAGGTATTTATCAGTGACAATCTCTTTTCCTTTAGCTGACCAAATTTTGGGTCTTTTGGAAGGCTGTGGTTTAATTACCGAACAACAATGGTATATCTCTTTCTACAAGACATTACACAACTTTTTGTTGCCTACCCTGATTATGGTAATAAAGTTAGATTATTAGATGTTTTTGGTGCTTTTCTTCCATCCCATGTTCCCACCTTCACCTCTCCATCTTCATATATGGTCCCATAAAATAAGCTAAAATTACAAGGGGAGCATAGTATTGATGCAAAATGGATTCTCTGGTATAAGTCTCTTTCTCATACAGTCTTCAGTATCTACTGGTTTGTGATTAGGTGAGGAATTTGAGATCTTGTGAAATATTTTCCTTATGCTGGATAACTGTCTTGCATCTGAAGATTAGGATGTTGGAATTAGGGCTTTTAAAAAAAATAATAATAATAAGTGGATAATAAGACAAAAGGAGAGTTTTTTTTTGTCAGGTGTTCTGAGCGGTCCCTGCACACACGAAAGACACATTTGAGTCATACTATACCTAGACTAATCCCTATATGAGCCTAAAGGAGCCACAAGAACTGTAAAACTCTATCATATAACATAGTTGCATTTCTAAAGCTCGATCTTGAAACCATTGGTCCTAATCATCTTATTTGCATGTTTGGTGGTAGATAAAAGGAGAGTTGGAGGCCATTTGAGAATGACTTTTAATTTGAGAACAATGTTTCTTAGAATAAGAATCTATTTAGAAATTTGGAAATATTCTCGTTGTTTTCTATATTTTTAATTATTTGTTAAAAATGACCTTTACTTATAATAAATTGTTTTCAATCATTATCTGAATAATTAATTTTTTAAAATAAGTTTAAATAATTGAAAATAACTCAAATATGCTATTAGAAAATGGCTTATTTCTAGAACAATTCTCAAAAAGCCTATTTTAGAGTAAGTGATAACTAAATGTGTTTTCACTTGTTAACTCTCAAAAAGGAAAAAGATAAAAAGAGAAAAAAAAGAAAAAAAAAAGAGTTATTAACTACAATCTCCAAGTGTCCATCATCTCTAACTCAAATGGTATCCTTAAAATGGATATAAGGACATAAGGAGTCCTAATGGAGATAGTTTGTTACCTTGAAATTCAAAAATGTATTAAATAAAAAACTACAATCTCCAAGCACAAATTAAGACTTTTTTTGTATTAAAGTCATGGCTATTGAATAGGACATTGTTTTTATATGAGGTAATTGTGATGTTCTAGATCATACGGAGAAAAAGGGTTTATTCTATAGATAATTTCAGGATCCTATGAAAGTAGTAGATGTGTGTTATTAGTCCGAAAACACACACACAAGTAAAATAAAATTGCAGACTATTTTTGCTAAATGCTGCATGAGCTTTTTATGAAGTAATTATTACAATAAATAGCAGAAAAATTGATATATTCGAGAATGGGTTTAGGAGCTATGATTTTTAATTTAATGGTCATTAAGATTATTACTATTAAACTAAAATACTATTAGGTTTTCAGATTCATAATTGTATATAAATATTTAATAATAATAGTTGTTTTTTAAGATGCATAATTAATTTTTTTTCCATAAAACTATATCAATATTCCTTATCCGAGGTTATTATCATATTACCCATCATGCTTAGCTCATATAGCAGAACGTTCAACCTTTTATAAAGGTAAAGGAAAGGGTCTTAGGTTCGAGTCCCAGTGGGGAGTGGTCCCGGTTTCAAATCCTAGTGGAGACAATTTACTAGACTGCAATTAAAGTGTTTATCTATAAAAAAAAAATCATCATATTACTTCACTGAAAAGTTTTTAGATATTCGTAGCTCAAGCAAGGAGTGATGATGTCAAGTAGTGCTGAATGCTGATTACTAAAATTTTCCAGTAGAAAAGAGAGAAAAGAAAATACTAATAAGCTGTTCTTCCCATTGGGAAATCAAATTTCTATTTCACCATGCCTTTTTCAAAATAAATCATGTTGGCTGGATTATTCTGGAAGAATTCTACATAGGGAATGTAGAAACCCTAAATCCAATCCAAAAACACTACAGAAAAAACCAGAAGAAAAATGCAAAAATGGAGGACGGGGGGTATATATTACAAACAAAAATACAATAATTGAACAAGAAAAAATATGGAGAAGAAGACATACACAGCTGGCCAGAAGGAGAAAAATGGAAGCTCTAGCAGCAAATGGGGCAAATGATGAGTCCATTTTCGTTACAGTAAGGGCAATTAGTCAACGAGCCGTCGCCATTGTTGTCGTAACCATCGGAGACTACTTTCCGGCTGCCGCTGCATTTGTAACACAGGACAAATCGAATTCCGGCGCAGCCTTCACAGGGGCCTTTAGAGTGATCAATGGGGATGCCATGGAAGAGCGGCCGGAGTCGGCCCTGTTCGTGCAGGCCCAAAACCTGCTCTGCTCCCCCAATGTATCGGCCATTGATGAAAAGCTTCGGAGGGAGAGCTTTACAATCCAAAATTCTCCACAATTCCTCCCTGAATTCCATGTGCATCGACACATCTCGTTCGTAGAATAACACTCGGAAGCTCTGTAATAGAAACCTAATGCTCGTGCATTCTTCGAAGGTTTTTCTTATTCCTCTTAGGCTGGTGGTATAGAAAATTACAGCATCGCTTCCTCCCGGCGGGCATCTTTCTTCGAAGCCTAAGAGAGGGTTTTCTTCATCCTCGTCTTCCTCCTCCACTCTCCGCGCCTTTGCCGGCGGTTCCTCGTCTTGTTCATCGTCTTTTCCTATTTTGGTTCTGGATTTCCTCTGTTCTTCGTTGATTCTGATGTGATCCATCACTGCCTGCTGGAAAGCGGCGAGGAGGTTTGGGTCGAAGAGGCTGCCGGAGTTCAAGTCCGGCCGTCGGAAAGACGATACGCCTATTTCCGATAAAGGAGTGTGCCGGAGATTTCCTATCGCTTCTGACCTCACTGGATTCTCCGATTTTCCCTTCAATGGAGGACCGACGTTTTCTTTATCATCATCATCATCTATCAGATCATCGAATTCCATGTCTTCACCTTCAAGATCTCTCATCAGCTCTCTCACATCGATAATATCCGGTTCCCGCGCTGTTCCGCCGCTCCGATCGAACCCAACCTTCACTGTCGTCTCTTTGCAGACCGGCTGAGCTTGAAGAACAACACTCGAATTCTCGGACGATTCCTCCCAAAACCCATCGGAAGCATTCACCTGAAGAATCCGATCTTCCTTCAGATAACCAATTGGTCGAATGGATTTCAACTTCTTCAGCAACTTACCCTTCATTCCCTTCATTTTCCCGGATTCAACTGACCGGAGACTGAAGATTTCGGAGAGAATTCAAACAAGAAAAGGCAGGTGAAGACAAAAAGTGTGGGAGGGGGGGCTCACATTTGTGGCCCTAGGCATGCATATTCTGATGGATTTTTGTCTACGGTATAACGGCTATAAAGTTTGGCATGCCACTTTTTTGAAATTTAAAAATGGTTTTGGAAGGGAGGAGGCGTGATCCAGTGCGGTAGAGTCCAGCGGGAGGGACTAGCGAATCCACGTGGCGTCACAGCAAGTGATCTGATGGTTGCGGGATAGAACCGTAGAGGCATGATTTTATGTAATGAGTGTGATTTTTAAAAGTAAGGGTAGGATGCAACGGTCATAATTCATTAGATGGGGCCCGCTACCCCCTTTATTTAGTTAGTGAGTATGATTTTTAATTTTTTTTTGTTAGATTCTCACTTTTTCATTTTACTGTTGCTTCATAATTTTGCTACAAATTTTCGAGATAAATCATGAAAATGGGGATATCAAAAATTTTTATTCTCAAATTTACAAAGAAAATGTAAGTTTTTTTAATTTTATCTTTTTCATTTATCTTAGTTTTAATTTTAACTTGATATTGGAAATTAAAAAATAAAGCAAAATAAGCTGAATTAAGATACTTTCCTAAACCATAAAGACTCTGATAATGATTTAGAGTTTCTTTAGGAGTAACTAAGAGAAAGAAGCTTTCCTAAAACTTTGAAAATACTTTGTAACATATATTAGGTGCAAGATAAATTCTTTCAAAAATCAAATTTAAAAATCTACTACTTAAAAGTGATTTTCAAAAGCTTTGTCAATCACTTTTTTTTTTTCTAAAAAAATGATTTGGAGTTAGATAGACTTTTGTTTTTTTTTTTTGAGGAAGGAGTTAGATAGACTTGAAAGTCCTATTTGGGAGAACTTCTGAAATAGAAAAGGTAATGTTAAAGGTTAAATATAATTTTAAAAGTGTTTATATATTACTTTATGATCAGATTTCTCAATTATATATATATATATATATATATATATATAAAATATTGTAATTATCTTTATTCTCAATAAAAAATATTTATAAAATACACTTTCAATTATGGTAAATGCGATGATAATAGGCTACTCCTTTTTAGGTGTTCATCTTTTTTACCACTAGTAAGAAGGGTGTTGAATAAAAATAAATAGGATAGGAAATGTCGTTTAAATCTTAGGTGAGCTCGAGTACTACTATTTAATAAAGATAAAGAGTACTACTATTTAATAATATTACGATTTTAATATGTGAGGATTCGGGAAAGAAAGAAATGAAAAAAAGATTAAGGTTGCTTTCTAGCCATTGTTTTAGGCTATGTTTGGGGTTACGATTAAAACTGCATTGAGGTAGCAAAACTGTGTTTTAGGTTTAAAAGCAGTTTTATGATGTTTGCTTAATTTCAAAAATCTATGCTGGTCTAAACTAATTTTTCTCATTAACAAAAAATTGAAATTGCGCGTCACAATTTTTTTATTTTCTTTGGACAAAAATAACCTCAAATAACTTTTATATTTACAATGAACCAAATATAAAACCTAAACTTTTCTATGTATCTTCACCCTTCTACAAAACTTCATTTACCCTACTATTATTCTTCAAAGAATTTTCATCTCTAATATTCGCGTATGATCGCAAAGCTCAATTGCCGCTTCAATTTCCTACCAAGAAGTTTTTCTTCATAAATATTTAACTATTAAAATTATTTGTTTTTGTTATAATTGCAAATATTGGAATGTTAAATTAACAATTTTTATGTTTTTAATTATTTCATATTGAATATTATAATGAATTTTTTAGTCATCGCTATTATTTTTTTTATTATCATTATTGTATTAACAACATTAGTTTAAAATTATTAACATTAACATCAAAAAAGAGCATACAGTATAAATAACTATCCATTTCTTTAGTTTTATATTCAATCACACTTTTAATCAGCGCTACTAAACATGTAAAAACATTAATTTACATCGCAGTGAACTTTAAACCAAACGTGTCTCACCGCTTGTAAAACGCTGGCTTTTATAATCACAATAAGCACACGTTTCTAAATCGCACTTTTTTTCATCGTAACCCCAAATAGAGCCTTAATCTTTCTACTTTCTCTTGTCTTCTATAATATACTTGTATTTTCATTTTATTTTAATTATAAAAAAAGTTTCTCCATAGTTTTTTACTCCACTTGAAGGGCTTTTCCATGTTATAATCGATGTTCCTTTTTTTTTAGTTGGATTTTCTTAGTTTATTATTATTCATTTGTGTTCTAAATTTGTTCAATTGTTATTATTATTGAGCAATTGGTATTCTTAATCTATGTAAGTAATTTTACTTTTCCTCTGTCAATGAGGCCCGACTCAGTGGTTAAAGGTTGAATAGGACATAAAAAATGGACCAGATTTGAGTCTCTATGAAAACATAATACTATAAAGTTATAATGCAAAGTAAATAAATGTAAAAAAAAATCTTACTTTTCCGCTTTAAACTTCCCATAAGATATATATAAGGATGATCCATGCATTACCAATGGACTATATCATACTATTAAAGGGTTTTCTTAGACAAGTATATACAAGGGAAAAGGGAAAAGGGAAAAGGGAAAATGAAAAAGAAAAAAAATGAAAAGAAAATCTATACATGACTCAATATACAAGAGGTGATCTATCAAAGGACACCATTCTTAACTGTTCTTCACCATTTATGGATGCTTTCAAGTGGTCAGGATGAATAAAATATAGAACCACTAAATACCTTATTAGCTTTATAGACACAAGTAGCAGTACAGAGACCCTGTAATGCTTTAAAAATAAAAACTTGGAGGATGATTAATTGTTATATCCAAGCATTAGAACCCTGGTTGTTTGTCCCTTCAGGGCGGCCTCTAACTGGTGTTGCAGGCCGATTGGCATTAAGTTCCTGAGTTTATAAAAATTAACCAAATCAATCATATATCGAAGTGGAAGGTTCAAAGAAACATCTTTAAGGAGGTTGGAGAATCATGAAGGCACAAGAATTAACTGATAGATCAGAATGGATGAGGATATAATGTTGTTAATGAAGTCTGTTGGACAACCGACTGTCCTAAAAGCTCAAGATTGTAAGACGGTTGTTTGTTTAATATGGTATTAGGGCTTGACTTGGCAGGAGGTCCTGGGTTTGAGACCTCTCTATGCAATTTGAAGATTTTGATCTCCATTTGTGTATTTGAAAGTTCATTGTAAACTCTTTTGGTTTGTTTGACTCTCCATGTGCGGGTATGGAGCTGCACGTGAGGGAGAGTGTAAAACATGATATTCATATTAACCCAAATCCTACAAGTTTTGAGCTTTTAGGAGAGTTGACCATTCAACAAAGTCAGGATAGCAGCATGCAAAAAAAAAAAAAAAAACAAAAAGTAGAAATTATTTGTTTGGATCAGTTTGGAGAGAGCATTTGCCCTTAACGAGAAGTCAATGAATTTCTTCTATGCTTAGGAACTTGCAAACCTCTAGTCATTAAGGCTCTGTTTGGAATCCGAAAAGTAATAAGGAAAAAAAAATACTAAAGAAAATGATTTTCTCTTGTTTGGTTTCACTGTGAAAAACATAAAAGAAAATCAAATATAATCAAAATTTCTCAAAATTTTACATATTTTTAAATTTCTTAGTCCTAATATAATAGAGAAACAAATAAAATAAGTTTGAATAAACATATAGAATTAATTTATTAAGTTTAAACCTATTTTTAATTTTCCTTCAAATTTTCTTCCCTTCCACTTTTCCTCTATATTTTATTTCCTTAGTACTTTCCAAGTTCCAAACAAGAAAAGAAAAAAAATCCAACATTTGGGAAAAATGTACCTGCATCCATGCATCTTCAGTATGCTCTAGAGATGCTTCAGATGACAAGATTGCTGGTGGTAGAGGATGTATAAGTTTTGGAATTACCAGAAGGTCTCTTCCCAGCACTAATATTGCCCCTGCATTATTTACAGTCCCTGTAAAAACATGAAATATGTCATGTACAGCCTTAGAGAATGGAATAACCTTTCAAAATATACAAAGCAGAGGAGCCACCATACCACAGTAATTAGTAGCTGAAAAAACGGTAATTAGATGCCCTTGAGCAAACCGTTCAAACCCATCCATTACACATTCATGTGCCCGTATGATTAACTGCACATCATTAGCATTACAGAATTCCATAACGCGATCGGGCTGCAAAGAATGAAACAAGCAATGTTACTTCTTATGACCAGAGATGATGCATAAAGAAGAGAACTAATGCCAAGGCTTCCATTGTTAATGAATGTTGAAGGCATGATATTCATATTAAACCAAAATCCTACAAGTTTGAACTTTTAAGAGAGTTGGTCGTCTAACATGGTATCAGAACTTGGTTTGGCAGAAGGTCCTGAGTTTGAGTCATTTCTTTGCAATTTATTCCATATTTGTTGATTAGAAAGTTCATTGAAGACTCTATTTGGTGTGCTTGACTCTCCACATGCGGGTATAAGGCCGCACGTGAGGGAGGGTGTTGAAGATATGATATTCATATTAAACCAAAATCCTACAAGCTTGAACTTATAGGAGAGTTGATCGTTTAACAATGAACAACCACCCTTTGAAGCAACTAGTAGTGCACATTTTTTTCTTTACTATAAGAATGAATTACACCAGGTAGCCAATAATAAGAAAAAAAATGGAGCTTAACTTCAAAAAATCAAATGATGTATGAACAAGCAAACTAGTTACATGGGACATCTATTTATTTATTTTTATATGTTGTTAAAAAGCACAATGAATATGGGATTGCTAAAGCCAACCAGGTCCATAAATCCTTTTTTTTAATAAGTACATGTATCAACGGATGTATGTGTTAAACGGTGAACTTTCCTAAAAGCTCAAGCCTGTAAGATTTGGATTTAATATGAATAACATGGCTTCGCACCCTCCCTCACGTGCATGCGGTTCCATACCCGCACACTTGGAGAGTTGAAGTCCATTATGGACTTTCAAATTAACAAATGAGGATTAAATATTCAAATTTGCAAGGAGAGGGTTCAAACCCAGGACCTCCGGCCAAACGAAGTGATACTATGTTAAACAATCAACTCTCCTAAAACCTCAAGCTTGTAGGATTTGGATTTAATATGAATATCATGGTTTCAAAATATGTATGCATATATGTATTGTAATCAGAGATGAATGAAGGAAAAATTTATATGCAAGAGAATCCTAAATCCAATAGGAAATAATATGAAATTTCCTAATTGGTTTCTAACTCTACCTATCTACATATTTACATTAGTATAACACTCCTCAACAAGTTGGAACATAGATATTGATCATGCCCAACTTGTTATAAAGATAACTAACTCGATCCCCGCTCAAGGCTTTTGTGAAAATATCTTCTAGTTGTTCTCTAGTCCTCAAATACCTTGTAGAGATCAACATCAACTAGATCTTCTCATGGACAAGACGATTGTTGTTGAGTATCAGATGATATTCTATAGAATAACCTGTGGTTTGACTCTTTCCTTTCTTGTATAATAGGTAAGACAATAGACTGCTCAAAGAATGTGACATCAGCAAATACAAAGTCTCAATGTGTACAGGAGAATAACATTGATAACCTCGTTGAAGTCAGGAATAACCAAGGAAGATACACTTCATGGCCTTAGCTGAGATATCTTTACAAAGGTTGTTAAATTTGCAACAAGTTGGGCATGATTGACATCTATACTCCAGATTGAGGGAAAGTGCTACGGAATTAAAGGGTGTAATTATAGGTTGCATATATTTACTACCTAATTAAGAATAGTTAGGTTGTAAATATCTACCTAATTAGGAATAGCTTGATTCTTCCTAATTTAGTATCTATTTACATATGTATATATATACATCAAATTTTCTCAATTCCTGTCTCACTATAGTAATAATACACCAGAAACACACAACCTAGTTATACAAAATAATATACTATTCTAACATGTTCTGGTCAAGAGGATTACTAGTCTGAATGAGATTCATTGGGGATTTTGACTTCTTTCCATGGCATCATCTTGGAAAATTTAGTGAACAAAGAACTGCAAATCCATTAGAAGAACGGAAGGAATAATATTTAAGTGGAGGCAGTTGATCAGTTCCATATAAAGGACATATCTCCTTAAATTTAGCAACATACGTAAATTCTGTCAGCACTTTGTTATGTTAATCTTTTAATGAACACTTAGAAAGTTCAAAGATAAGAAAATATGGGGCCCTAGGAAAAGCCGTAAAATTGCACAGAGCTAGGTCCAAAAAATAACTATTAAAAGCAAACACATAAAACTGAATACGTGTATGCACATCAGCACATGTGAGGTGCATTTGCACTTATAAGAAAAAAAAAAGATGTGATTTAGGTGAACGTTTATTTTTTTTACTTAATGTTAAATAGAACTTTTGTTCTAAATAGTGTTTAATAGGATTAAGTAATTAGATGTTTGTTTTTCCTAAAAAAATCAATCTTTTAATTTTTATCTAAATTTTGAAATAAAAATTTTAAAATATATACGTTTTTATTTAATTAGCATGAAATGGATCATAAGAGTATCAATTGGATTATAAAGAATATGATTTTCTTATATTATAATATCTAGTTTATTCTTAATAGAAAAAAAAAACATTAAGAGAAAGCCAAACAAATTAAATATTTTATCACTTTTCTATTCAAGAAAAGCCCAAAATTCAAAGAATAAGTCATAAAGTTAAAAACAACAGATTAAATGCTAAGTTTCATTTTAGCCTTCAAAACACCAAAAAACAAACTGCACCTAAAAAAGATATTAGCTTCAAAACAGAAGAAATACACACCAAAGGTCTAAAGATCAAAACAACTACCATATGTACATGTAAAAGTGAATAAATGAACATTTGAGAATGTGTTCGCGGGCATAGATGTATTTTATGTAACAGCCTATCTTACCCCAAACGAAACCAAACCAGGGCCTCTAGCATTTGGTCGCAGTCCCTCCATACTGTCATTTTCTGTTGGATCAGACCTGTTAAAGCCAATTAAATAATAAATATTAAATAATTTGAATATAAGCAGTAACCAGGTAGGGAGAAAAGGTAAGAGTTTTGCAGACCATAATAAGTCCATAAGAATGAATGAGCCTCCTTCCATCGCAACTGGACGTTGAAGGTTCTCGATCTGTTCCAAATAGTTTATAGACCGACCAATGCCTCCATGCATGCAGATAATTTTCTTTTCAATCAAAGCAGCCAGAGGAAGCCAATTGAATAACTGGTTGAACCGATGCCAAGCCCAAATACCATCTCGCTCACCCTTTTGAAAAAAGAATAAGCATGAATTGCAGCAATATCATCCACACCATAGTTATTTGAGGCACAAGGCGCACCGAGGTGCAACCGTGCAAAAGCCTCTTGGGGCCTTGAAGGGCAAAAGACGCACTTGAGGCAGGCTTTTTTAAGTGAGACGCACCATATGTTAAATATATATTTTATGATTTTTATACATGACTTTCTCGTAATTGCATGGTTATTTTAGTTGATTTTTTGCTTTTTCTCATCTTCTATAAGGATTATAGAGTAATTGGGACGGTTAGCCTTTTTTTTTTTTTTGAGTTAAAACATGGATGAAATGGGGCTGGAGTGGCTGGAAATCTCAAAATCGCATCCGGGCAAAACGATCGCTTTGGTTTGTTGAAAAAAAAAAATATGAGTATATATATATATATATATATATATATATATATATATATATATATATATATATATATATATATATAAAAGATCAAAACGATATCGTTTTGGTCTTTGTTATAGAAAAAAATCCCTAGGGATTCTCTGAGCAACCCAACGGCGAAAATGGAGAAGAAGATGAAGGAGAAGAAGAAAAAGAAAAAGGGAAAAAAACTTGAAATGCTTGAGGCAAGGTGCCTCCCTTGAGGTGAGGTGCTACCGTCGGGAGTGGTGGCGCCTGGCTTTAAGCATGCATAAGGCGCTCCTTTGATAACTATCATCCACACTACTTTAAGAAAAAAAGTGGATTAGGAGAAATACCAGCCGTTCAATACACTCAATCCGGAAGCCAAAAATGGCATTAATATCTGCTGCCTCATGGTTCCCACGGATCAAATGAATATTGTGCAGGTATTCAACCTGGAAATTAGAATGACCGTGAAGAACAGGTTGGTCTAGCTCAGCATGAATCAATCTAGACTTATATGAAAATATGAAACAAGAAGCCATCTCTAAGCAGTACCTTCAAAGCAAGTAGAAGCACAAGAGTTTCCAGACTATGCTGACCCCTATCAACATAATCTCCCAGGAAGAGATAATCGATATAACTGAAATAGAATAACAAATGGATATTCTATAAAACCAAATATGCTGAAGACTTAAATTTAATATTATTATTTCAATCATCTAAAACATCTAAAAGGTAATGAAGTGTTATTTTCCATCCTTCTATCCTTCAACATCCAAGACTAATTTTTTTTTTTTAAAAAGAAAAAAAAATGTCCATAAACGAGACTAAACTTGGGTCATGACCTACCATCCACTGTGTACAAAGCCCTCATAAACTTGTGTTTTTAATTTAACAAGGAAGTGATATCACCTATCAAGATTATTACCTCTTCAATCCTTGAAATATAAATCTTACTTATTATGTGATCAACTAACATATTCTAACTCTAAAGAGCGTATGTCAAATTTCCACTAACAGAAATGTTAAGGCTAGTCTTCTAAACCGCATGTCATTTTTTTTTACAACTAAACCGTATGTCCTTTGTATCATTGTTAATGCATAAAAGGGATAGCCTAGGAAAAATGAAATCTAACCTCATTACATCTTGTTAAGAGAAGGAATTCTTGAATTTCATTGATTTAAAAATACAAGAGAATACAAATATTTATACACAATAGAAGAGGAGAGAAAGGAAACCTAATTATAATAAAATAAGAAAACTGAAGAAGAATAGAAAAAGGAAAAGAATCCAAGTCTTATTAGGAAACTACTCCTTAACACAAATATACTTAATCCTATGCACCAAGCTTATCACAAATATACTTAATCCTAGCAGCTAAGCAGCCATAGAGCCCAACAACCAGAGAAATCACATATGGTAGTTCTATTGGGTTGAAGAGAACCCGAAAAAAGGTTTTTAGGTTAAGGCCGAAGAGGGATGAAGCGAGAATTGATATTGTAGTAATCCAAACATGGATGGAAGATGTCTGAGGAAGAGGGACACACTCCCAAGGCACGTGCAGGGCTCTAGGTCAAGAGATGATTGTCGAAAAAGCCTAGAGAAGTTGGGGTTGGACACAAAAAGGGGCAAAAGTCTCATTTTTAGGCGTGCACTAAAATGGTTGGACTTAGTTGATGATTGCAATTGGAGTTGCACTACAAACTGTGAAAGATATTGTTAAGGATTAGTTTCCTAATCCATTTAGGAATCCTTTCTTTCTTTCCTTTTCTCTTTAGTCTCCTAACTAGACTCTAATTTTGTTTCCTTTCTTTGCTCTAACACTTAGAGTATAAATATGAATGTTCCCTCACTTTTTTAATCAATGAAAATCAAAGAGTTATTTTTTTCTTCACATGGTATCATAGCCACTTTTCCGGCCACTCTTCAAAAAGCACAATTCTCCAGCAGCCCTTCTCCCGCGAACCTTCTCTGACGGACCTTCTCCGGTAGCCCTTCTCCGTCGAACCTTTTTCTAGCAGACTTTTTCAATAGTCTCCTTTTTTCAGCAAACTACTTGTAGGCCCTTTTTCGATCACATCAACTCATCGTGCAATCAATTCCGGCGGCACATCTTGTGGTCATGTCTCACTCCGGTCTCATAAACTCGATGTGTAGTCAATTCCGACGACTGTAGATCTACCCATCGGATTAAGTATATATCTAACAAGCGATGGCGTTAGGATTAAATCCTTCTTAACTTGGTGACTTTATCTGCAGAACGAGAGTGAGTTAGTTCGAATCCATTTAAGAATCTTTCTTTCCTTTTCTCTTTATTCTTTGCTCATTTCTTTGCTTTCTAACACTTAGAGTATAAATATGTATGTTCCTCACTTTTTATTTTGTCGATAAAAATCGAAAGAGTTATTTTATATTCACGAGATCACGAACGTGTTGAGAATGTAGAATATTCTTGGAATATCCTCAGGTTATTCCTACCTTTCAGCATGCGATGTTTGTCCTTCCTTTTTGCACTTGATTTGTTTCTTTTTTATGTCTTCCTGATGTATATAAGTAGTAGGACCTGTCTTGCATTAAATTCATCAATCGATAAGCATCATTTTCTTATATTTCTTCTAACTTGGATAATAAAGGATCTATGGCTTCTTAATTTGGTGACGGCCGAATGAAGTTGAGGTTTGACTTTGAGATAAGCCACTTCTAGTGATTGAAGAAATCTTCACAGAGGTGAGAAGAGAGAAGACGCAAAAGTGCGCTGATCAATGGGACAAAAATTCTTTACTATCTCATTTCTCTATCATTCAGGATCATTTTTTAGTCAAGTTCCTGTATACTAGCATTTGAGATGTAATGGATAAAATGTTTAGACACACACTAGCACCCTACAATACTAATCGAACCCATGTAACATAAATGATACATAAACCCCCATGCAAGGTTTATAGAGCAGGACTCACTTCAAAAATTAGTTCTTGCCATTTTAGCAGCAGCTAGCAATTGATACTTATCATATACCCCATGCAAGGTTTGCTAAATTGGAGTCCCACACCATAATAGAGTTCTACTAGTTTTAGAAATTTATGAGCTCTTAATTTAGTGTTAGAATGGAGGAGGTTATATGTAATTAGTGTTCTAGTAGGGGAGTTCCCAATGAGTAGAGTTGAAAGCATGAAATAGTTTCTACAACAACAATTCTTTACAAACAATAAACATAGAAGACAACAAATATAGTTTTCCTCCTTTTTTGGGTTTATTCCTGTTGAAGCATGATATTCATATTAAACCCAAATCCTACAAGCTTGAGCTTTTAGGAAAGTTGGTCATTTAACATGGTATCAGAGCTTGGTTTGGCAGGAGGTCCTGGGTTCGAACCCTCTCCTTGCAATTTAATCCCCATGTTTATTTGAAAGTCCATAATGGACTCTGACTCTCCACGTGCGCGGGTATGGGGCCGTGTGCATATGAGGGAGGGTGTTGAAGCATGATATTTATATTAAACTCAAATCCTACAAGCAGGCATTTTAGGAGAGTTGGTCATTTAACAATTCCATTTCTATTTGTGTTGAACATTTGCTTGCACAGCCTCCTATTTTTGGATTTTATTGAGCAGATTTTCATTTCTTTAACCGTTTTAGGTGCGTTAGCTTTCAGCTATTTTTTTCCTTCCTGATCTCCTGGTTTCATAAGATGGGTTCCAATTTTTCAGTTCATGAAAGATTCTAGATAGTAATTGAAATCTTATAGAGTAAACAATGACCAAATATATAAACTAAGATTATGAAACAAGAGCAGAATCCATTGGTGTAACACTTACGAAATGTCTCCAGCAGTTGAAGGAGATCCATATTCATCAAATAGGCGCATTAGATCCCCAAATTGCCCATGCAAGTCACCAAATATTTTGACAGGAGCTTTAAGAACCAAAACACTTGGTTCGTTTGAAAATATTTGTTCTGCAGTATCACAAAGATCTGCTATTTCAATGTAGTCTAAGAAAAATTGTCTGCAGACAGGAGGCTTCCACCCACGAGGCTTCAGAAGGTGCGCAATCACCTGGAAAGGGTGATCCAGGCCACAGGATTACAGGCAGCACATGAAAAGCGCTATAAAAAGAGAATTCCTCCAACCAGTAACATAAGAAGTGGCAGACATGAATATTTGGAAAAAAGTCCAAAAGTTGGTTGAATATAGATGAACACAGCATAGATTTTACATAGAGATCATACAAACAGGATTCATGAGTTAAATAACTAATCAATTCTACATAGCACTACATTAGGAATTAATTTTGACAAAAGTTGAAATGGTCAAAGAAAAATGACCTGAAATGGAAAAATAAAGATTAACCAGAAAATTAAAATGTGTCTAATGCCTCGTTATTACACAATAAAACAAAATAAACCAGAGATTAATACAACATATGACCAGTATCGTGAAGTGGATCTGATCAGTGGCTAGCTTAGCTTTGCCATGCACTTTCTGCGCACCAAAGTCAATCTTAACCCACATTTTGTTTTGCCTTGCTCTAGTTTTGTAGCATCCCCAGATTAAATCAAATCAAACCCAACTAGTTAACTTTTAGTCTTCTTTTCACATGACTAAGTCCTCTTAATAGATTCTTTCTTATCTTTCCATGTGATGGCACCACTAGGTTATCACGATTTTATTTGGTTCTCATTCTATCTCTTCTAATAGGTCAATGATATACACCTCAGCATCATCTATTTGGATGTGATAACCTTACATACATGTTGCTTATTAGACCAATAATTTGCACAACAAAGATAGGGCCAATCCCCATAGACATATCAAGGACTAACACTACAATGATAATAAGAGAAAGTATTGCACAATCTGGCCTCCAAATGAGAAAATATATGCTTGGTTGTTATTTGAGCCACTTGCTTTAGTATTTGGGATCCAATGTCTATAACATTAATGGAAAATTAGATATAATATCTGAAGAGAAACTGGTCTAATAACATGGCTCCTATAGTGGTCAGGTGTTTAACCTTTTAATATAGTCACCATTAACCCTATAAATAGTTATGAATGAAACTTAACACTAATAAGAGCCCAGTAGATAAACTTTTTCCACTACTAACTCTTTAATATCATTTGAAAAAGAAAATTACAAAATAATACAGGGCGAGGGTAGCGTTTAGTACTTACCAATGGTTAGTATCCACAATACTATTAAGTTGATGTTAATAATGTCTCCTATTAGATGGATGATAATGTAATTGCCTGGAGAAAAAATGAAACTAAATGCAAAGAAAACAGAGATACCACACCAATGATTGGGCAGTGGACTACGGTTCATATCTGATAACATCCCATCTCTGTATATCATACTCGTAGTTCTGAAGATGATCAGCAAGCTATAACAGCATCTTTGTTTAAATACTCAATCAAAGTACATCTGTTATACTTAAAACCTTTTCCTTCTTTAGACACGGTATTGAAAGACCTTTGCTGATTGAATAATTCTGTAGCAGCAAATTCATTCTCTGCAGTACCATAACAGACGCTCCTATCTTCATTTTCAAACCGGTCAATTGAAAGCTTTCTAACCATACTACCAAAAGCACTGCCAGTTTCGGCAGCTGCCACAACCTATTGGCATATTAAATAATTGGCATCAAAACATGTCTTAGGAATCAAAGCAAGTATCTTAAATTCACTAACGCAATGTAGTGACAAATTGAAATAGAGCAAGAAATTCAAGATGGAGAAATTTCCAGCACATACAGGTCTATGATGCAACTGGACTACATGAAGTGCTGCTCAACAGGCGAGATTCAGGCATAATCAAAGTGGAATTCTGTTTCCCAGTTCGGGCAGTTTCTACCCCATCATGGCCATCCTGAAATTGTTCAATGTCTCCATTAATTATCCTTGCCTTTGCAGCTGCTAATGCAGCACTATTGGCCTCAGCTGCAGCTGCTGAGCCTTCAACCAAGTACTCAACACCTTTGCTCACTGTCCTGTACAAGTATTTCTGTTTTAATAGTTTCAGTCTTATGGAATAGGTATAAGTTTCTGGTTACTTGCCTTGGTCGCTGAAGCACATTGTTTTCAGTGATGGTATCTTTGCCTGTGTAACCATTGATGGCAGATACAACAGGAGTTACCACTGCAATTGCATTGTTGAAAATGGCCTCAGGAAAGGTTTTCTCTGTTCTTTTGTCACGACAAGCACACATTCCAGGTGATCTTACAGGTTTTATCAGCTGCAACAGTTGTTGTGATTGCTGCAGCAGAAGGAGGAGCACTTCTTGTTTCAGCAGCTTGACAATTTTCAGCAACAAGCAGGTCATCAAGCAACAATCCTGTAGTACCAACACCAAAAACAATGAAAACGGTCATCAGACTACTGACTTTTTATAATACTAGGCCTCTCCTAAAGCTTCCCAATCTATTGTGTGAAGAAATGGTCATCATGTCACAAATACTTCCTAGAGGAGATTAATCCATATTGCCTAATCTAAATAATTTGCACCACAACCATATTGTCAAGAGACAATGTAAAAGAAGATGGTTAATCAATTCTCCATGCTCCACATATAACTTACTGTTGAGAGAAAAGGAATACATTGATTCTCATTAATTTACAAAATGAGGAAACATACATATTTATACTCTAGTGTTAGGAAAGGAAAGAGTTTAAGTCTAATTAGGAGAGTAAGGAAGGAAGAATCTAAGCTCGGATTTAAGGAGACTAAACCTTAACACTCCCCCTCGGGATTTGGAGCATATAGGTCAAAAGCTTCCGACTTGTCACGCGTATATCTTTATCTGGGACCTACAAGAACTTTAGTGAGATATCTGGCCAGTTGGTCATTAGAGTTGACAAAACTAGTAGTCATGCATCCCGATGCAATACTTTCTCTAATAAAGTGGCAATCCACTTCAATGTGTTTGGTCCTCTCATGGAAAACTGGGTTAGATGAAATATGCAAGGCGGCTTGATTATCACATATAAGCTTCATTTATTTCATCCTTCCCAGTCTGCTCTTGGAGAAGATGCTTCAACCATATGAGTTAGCGTATTACAAGTAGCTTAGCTCGATACTCGGGTTTTTCGGCCTTTGGATCACAGCTACTACATCTTGTTTCTTACTCTTCGAATATTAAGTTACCTCGATGAACCTGATACCACTGATGTACAACATATCACAATGGAGTGGCTGCCCCGTCTAAATCAACGTATCCAGCAATTTTTCGGTATGACCTGTTCTCATCTGACACCCTTCCTTCGACATAACTGAGAATACGAACTACAAAGATCCCAGCTGGCTATCATTGCTGCGATCGTAGTGAAACTAGCTAACTACACTCACTGAAAGCGAGATGTCGTGCCGAGTGATAAGTGAGATAGTTCAGCTTTACTCCATGTAAGTCGTTGATATCTCCTCGATCTCTGTGGCTTCCCCCGACTCTGGTACAAGTTCAAGACTGATGATAGAGTGTCTACGTGCTTACAATTCAACATTCGTTGTCCTGGTCAATACATTATCCAAGGTATACTGAGAAATAACCACTCCCGAATTAGACTGAGCTACCTCAATGCCTAGAAAATACTCGAGTTTCCCCAAGTCTTTATCCGAAAGTACCAAGAGGTGTTGCTCAGTTTCGAATACCATCACGGGTCACGCCCTCGTAATGACAATGTCAGCCACATAAACAATCAAGTAAATACACTTTCCAATAGAAGAATGATGATTAAAAACAAAATGGTCTGCTGCGCTTTGAATCATGCCAAACTCTTGAACCACTAAGCTAAACCGACTAAACCAAGCTCGAGGAGACTGTTTCTGACCATATAAGGAACGACGTAATTTGCATACCAAACCAGACTCCCCCTGAACAACAAAACCAAGTGGTTGCTCCATATAAACCTCCTCGCTGAGATCACCATGAGTAGATATTTATGATTCAATCAAAGAGGCGCGAACTATACATCCGCAGAGAGCAACAACAGAGTAAATCTTGTCACCCCAGGTGCAGTATCATCATAACGCTATATCATCGAGCATCTCATACCCAGGGCTGGATCTGGAATGACGCACTGATTTGATCAATCACCTCACGCATAAACCCAACGACAACCAATGTGAGACTCGCTGTGATAAGAGCGATAAGTTCCCATATGTGTCATCGTGAGAAGAGCATCCATTTCGGGCCTATCGCTTATTTCCAACCCTATATGAGAGAGCCCTCTCACTACGCTTAGGTAGAGACAAGACAAGGTGGAAATAAAGCGCAAAGTAGGTAAATACAAACGATGAAAGCTAAGAAAATTATAAACAGGATGTAAATGTAAGTGTAGCGTACCTTTCCGAATGGCAATAGGTAGATCATCATACCTGGGCCATGGGTAACCGAGCAGAGACGACATCAAGCAAGATAAGAGATATCAACACGAGTCTGATAGAGGACGAACTACGAGTGCATGGGGACTAAGCTACGAGTCGCGACATTTTTAGGTGGAGAAGGGAAATCGGGAGAGGGTAAAACAAGAGGAATAGATAAGACATCTGGAGCAGAAGGACGCACTGCAGAGGAGAAGAAGCAAGAATCTTCAAAGAAGGTGACATCAACAGAGATAAAGTAGCGATTAGTATCGGGAGAATAACAATGATAACCCCTCTAGCTAGCGAATAACCTTACAAAAGACACACTGGTAGCGTAGAGCTCGTCTCGCCCAGAGTGAGAATATGAGCAAAACAAACACAACCAAAGACACGAGGGAGGTAAAAGAGAGTTCGAGGTAAGAGAGAGCAATCGAGGGATCCGATCATGCAAAACAAGAGGCATACGATTAATCAAATGGGCCAAGCAGTCAAGATAGCATCCCCCCAGAAACATTGAGGAACCTTATGATGGAGGAGGAGAGTGCGAGCTGTCTCAACTAAATGATGATTCTTACGCTTAGCCATTCCATTATGTTGAGGAGTGTAAGCACAAGATAACTGGTGAAGAATCCCATGAGAAGACATAAAAGAAGAGAATGGTGTAGAGAAATATTTTTTTGCATTATCACTTCTTAAAATACGAATATAAGTATTGAATTGAGTGCGAATTTCAGCATGAAATTTTTGAAAGATAGAAAACAACTCAACTCGAGTTTTCATTAAAAATAACCAAGTACATTGAGAACAATCATCTATAAAAGTAACAAAGTAACGAAATCCTAAAGTAGAAGTAGACCTAGAAGGACCCCAAACATCAGTGTGAACAAGCTCAAAAGGAGACTTTGTCCGAGGATCTAAACGCTGAGAACAAGACACGTGCATGCTTTCAAGCCAACAAGATTCACTAAGCGAAGATAAACTAGAAAAATGAGGAACCAACTTCCAAACCTTTGAGAGGCTTAGATGACCAAGACGCACTGCGGAGGAGGCACAGAGCTTCCGTGGAAGTGCAAGCAGTGGAACAAAGAGGCGAGCTAAGGTGAAAGAGGCCTTGTGACTCATGTCCGATGTCAATCGTCTTCCCCGTACGTCCTACAAGGTTACAGAGTTGTGTGAAAAAGTAAGTACAAAATGAAGGTCACGAGTCAACTTACTAATGGAAATAAGATTAAAAGGAAAATTATGAACATTGTAAAACTCTAGTAACCGGGGTAAATTTCGAGAAAGGGTAAAAACAAGAATTTCTGCTAGTAACCGAAATTTTCTAGATCTCGGCGATGAAACAGACTTCATCATTGGGATCGCCTCTGCAAAATCTAGCTACTAACGTCGAATCTGCAGATAACTAAATTTCATGTTTTTCAAGGCACCTGGCGTGACGCGGACACTGGGCGATTTTGAATGGCTCAAGATGAGACACGTGTCAAGTGAAGAGTTAGTCAAACATGAGCTCAAGTGAAACCCATGAGAGACAGTGGCAACATGTGATTGAGTGGAAATCTACAGAGACGCTGATAGCGATAAGCGTGTAATCCAAGGTGGCCACTTAGAATGTGACACGTGGCAAGCGAGAGGACAAGTTCTTCGACCTATCTCACCAAATTACTGGAAGAGAAGGAGAGAGAGAGAAGAGGAAACCGAAAGAGAGGGAGAAAGAAAGCTTTTAGAGTGAGAAGCTCTCACTTTCTGGGATTTTCCGACGATCAACTGGTCGAATCCGTGCGACAAGAGGTTTCGATCCCACCGCAAGAGCTACACGCGGCAATGCAGATTGCGGAGTTTCTAAGAACCTGTGAGTAGCAAGTAGGGTTTTCTCCTACTTGTTTTATTCCTCGCCGTACTACTAATTTGATAGTGATGTTCCGGCATTCGAACGGTCGCAAGATTTCGCCCAAAGATCGATCGGCGGCGAACCTCGCAGTGGTCGTTGATAGTTCGATACCTGGTGGCTGTACTATCTCACGGACCTCGCGGTGCGGTCAGGTAGCTTCAAGTAGCCTCGAGACGAATCGGCTTAAATCGGCTGGCCAAGACAAGTGTGCTATTTCGGGGTGTTATTGCTACGAATGAATAACATGTTGTCAGGTGTGAATTTTTTTAATACGCAGACGCTAATATATTAAATGAATTATATAGTTTCAAGATATCAGATTTTCATACGCACTCAGTGGCACCCTTAAACAATAAGCGCAAATAGCACGATACGCTTTCTGGTAATGGGCTCGCACTGACATCTGAGTATGTCCACAAACGAATGAAAACTGAGGATCACAAAAAAATTATATCTGAAGTGGTTTGAAGAATCAGATGGAGTCATTCAATAGTTCACGCCGTGAGGATGTCCAATGAACTATTTCGAGAGTCAGTTCAACAATTCACTCCTGAGGATCATTCAACGATTGTTCGATGGTTATCCAATAAAATTTTATCTGACCGACCAATGTGTTCAAAAACAAAAACCTTTTGTTTCTAAGATGCACGCTTTCACACTCGCATACGACGCGAGGAGTCAAATGAGGGCTCGAGATGTGAGAAAGGGTGAGTCACATTCTCATCCATAACATGTAGACATTCGAAAGGTGACATACGCGCTTTACTTAATCGTTGCGTGTCATCAGATAAAGATCTTAAAGTTTAATAACGCACGTAGAAAATTCCACTACTGCATCGCTTCACCCCGTCGGCTGAAAATTATTTCGTGCACTGGCGTACCCGATGGGAGGCATCTGATGCCTTAAAGGCGTATTATTAGGAATGGCCAAACTCGTCTCATTTCGTATTTTGTAAATTCGGGAGAGAAAACTCAGATTTTGTAATTGTACCAAATACAAATCGTAATTAAACTCCTGCATAATGAATACATTTTGTTTAGTTTTCCAGTTCTAGTAGCCTTGTGAGTAATAAGGCAATCTTAATCGGGTTTTACAATAGGTGAACAGAAGAACAGTGCGTGACCAAGGAGGGTTATCGCCCATTTCCGTACTCGGGTCGCACACATTGTGTGGTGTCATGACAAGGGCTGCTGGCGGCGCATGACAGCGCACAAGCTGCGACGACTGGAGCGCTATGCTACGCGGAAGAAGGCGCTGCGATTGCGTTTTCGCCCTGCGTCACGACATCAATTTTTCGTGTCGCGACACGGGTCGCATTTCTGTCGCGACACAATTTTCGTGTCGCGGACATGGTTTAGTCGCTCGCGTCATGACCGTGAGCCTGGTCGCGCGAATAGCGCCGGGGCCGGGTGTCGCGATGTGGCCGGTGCTTCATGTCACTAATCGAAAGGGTATGCCTGCGTCGCGGACAAGGTTTCGATGTCACGACGCATCGCCTCGGGCGTTGGCGACACGTTTACGGTGTCGCGATCACCAGCGGGCCGGGCGGTTACACTCAGTGACGCGCCCACGCACAACGACCGAAAGCACTCGCGACACGTGAATAACACACGCTACAAGGCGCAGATGCACGCACGACCGGGTACGCAGCGCAAGATTACGCGACACGACCCGTGTCGTTTCAATCCACCATGTCAGGCATTGCTCAATACTATTCATGAACACTGCTAAAAAAAGTACAAAAATCGAATTCCGAAAATCGGCATCACAAACATAAAGCAAGCATAAGAGGTAAGGGGCAAGGGGGAGTGGACAAACCGAAAGACATGCCTTTAGCTATATTTTAGAACCATTAGCTAAGGTAATTGTAGGTAAAGGAGACAGAAAGGTAAGAGAAGAAAAAAGGTCTTTATTACCATAGATATGATCAGAGGCTCCAGTATCAAGGATCCAAGGTGCAGATGAATGTGTAAGGCAAGCAGAGACATTACCGATCCTAAAAATGTACACTCCGAGGAAGATTCGCTACTCGAGGAGACGAAGGTACTACTCATAATCACTGGGCGTAAGAACGACCCGCGGATTTGTGCCTCTCGAAACGTAACTAAAACATGTCAATGATCAAGATCGAAAGCCAAACGAAAGCAAGACGAGGAGTGCCTGGCCATGTAACTAATAACACCATCACGGTGTCAAGCCAATGACAAGATGCGGCATTAAGGACGCTGTCTCTACCTCCTGCTGCTACCGCGTCCACCTCTGGAATCACCTCGAGAAAGAGACTAAGAAACCATCACAAAAGTGTCCGTTGTAATCTCAGATCGCATGGATTGAGTGGCAATGGAGGTGTGGCGAAGTAATCGAGCAAGAGCCTCAGCAAAGTTTGGAATAACTGCTCCAATGAGTATCTGTTCCTGGCGAAACCCTAACCCTAGTATTCTCAAACTCTTTTATGGTCTCCATAATTCATGTCGAGAAAAGGAATACATTAATTCTCATTAATTTACAAAATGAGGAAACATACATATTACACTCGTTGTTAGGAAAAGGAAACAGAGTTGTAGTCTAATTAGAGACTAAAGAGAGAAGGAAAAGAACTTAAATGGATTAGATATTTAAACCCTTAACACTTACAACATCACATACGAGCTTTTCAGAGTCTTTTTTCAACCCAGGGCATGTTATTAGCGTAAGCTTACCTTCGCGAGCCATTAACCAAACAAAGGACTTAACTTTACATGAGATTTCCAAACAAAATTATTAGAGAAAAAAGGAACTAAATCAAAATAGTTGAATAAGACCAAAAAGAAAGACTTTACTATTATTAAACTACCAACTCTCCTAAAAGCTCAAGCCAGGATTCGGGGCTCGATATGAATATCATGCTTTTAACACTTTCCCTCACATGCATACGCCCCATACCTATGCACGTGAAGAGTCAAACAAACCACAAAAATCCACTCATGTAATCTCTCTTCAAATAACAACGAGTGATCAATTATTCAAATTGCAAGGAGGTAACTTGAACCCAGGACCTCTTGCCAAACCAAGCTCTGATACCATGTTAAACTATCAACTCTCCTAAAAGCTCAATAACAACTACAAATAACCTAAGAAGATAAAGATCAAGCTTTGTATCTAGAACGATTAGGGATAAGTGCAAATGGGTAAGAGAGAACATAAGTCTTTCTAGATCTTCTATTTGTCTACTAAGTTTCAGGCATTCTTGGCTTCTAAGGGTATTATCCATCAACACTCATGTCCTGCCACTCCCCAACAAAATGGAGAACGCAAAAAATCGTCATTTTCTTGATGTGGTACATACTTTCTTGTTAGAATCTTCTATTCCTTCCATGTTATGGGTTGAGGCTCTAAAGACTGCTACTCACTTGATTAATCATTTACCTTCCCAAGTTTTACTTATGGAGTCTCCCTATTTCTACTTGTTTGCTAAGCAACCTAGTTACGATAATCTTCATGTCTTTGGTTATGTATGTTTTGTTCATTTACCTCCTCATGAGTGACATAAATTATCTGCTCAATTTGTTCGATGTGCATTCTTAATTTTTTATCATTTTCCAAAATTTTAACAAAAAATTTCTTATTTTGAGGTTAATTTCGTGGATCTCTTTCATTTTCTAATATCAATATTGATACTTCATTAACATTTCAGAATTTGAACTATCTATATTTCTCGCTGACATTTCCATCTTATTCTTCAACCAATATGCATGACATTCTAAAAGCCAAGGTACGAGCCAGTTATCATCGCATTGTTCCGCCATAAGCTGGGAATTAAGTATCCACAATAACAATAGGATAAACACCATTGCAACCATGAACCTTACCCTCGAAGACTGACTATATAAATAAAGGAAATGACTTGGTCAAAGACTAAAAGGGAAATTAATCACTCCTTTCTACTTATCGGGCATAATAGTCCAAATGTTTGCAAGCAATAAACTTTTTCATGAATGTGAAAAAATTTAACAAAGCAACAACGTTTACAGCTCCACGACAAGTGTGAACTTCCATCTCCCAAGCTCAAATATAGATCTTGTCTTAGTATGTAAATCTTAGGACTGTGGCCACCATAATGAAAAATTAGGTATGAAAGAAAAAAGAAAAAAAAAAACCTTAAAAGGTGTAGTTCTAAAATTCATGAGCCGCACATCTAAGCATAACCATCAGTCTTGATGATGTCATATAGTGAGGCACAAACTTAAATTTGTAGCATTTACTGCTATAAATAGGAACCATAAGATAAGAATAGGCTTAACCAATAGCTCAGAGATTTTTTACTGAACAATGGAGTATGAATCCTGATACGTATTAAGCAAATTAGCTTCATTTCTTACCACCACGTAATCCGCCATAAACATAGACAAAATCACCAACTGCAGCAGCCATGCCTATAGCGCTTCACCACCAAAAGAAGTGTCTCTACCACTTGCATTAGCACTGTAACTACCTGCTCTTGCGCTTGTAACAATAGCCTTTGTGTCACACCAGATCCCTGCAGCAGTATCTAACACTACATGTAGAAAAGATATAAGGTTTTGTAAACATGGATTGCTGAAGAATGCTGAACTAGAGGGGGGAATAAAAAAGAAAACAGGATCAAACCAGAATGCATTTGAAGATTAATTTGGAATCACTTAGTGACTGCAAAAGGTTATAATAATGCACCACCACAGCAATGCAAAGGAATCTATATCCCTCACTACGGAAAGGAAATTCCTTATGTCCTAGTTCACTTAAGTTTACAAGAAAACGTCAAGTGGATTCGCACAATTTCCTAAATTTTGATGACTATCCGAGTAACCACCCTAATTTTCAATAGTAATACTTTTGAAGTTTCATTTTTAATTACCTCCTTGCTAAGCAAGCACGAGCATCAGCTTCTTGCCTATACTTTACCAAGCTTGAAGTGTAGAAAGCATGCAACCAAATATGAGGTGTCATAAGCATGCAATCAAGTATGATGTCAAAAGCATGCAACTGAATGAAATGCCCATGCTGTTACCAAGTATGAAGTGTCAAAGAGTATGCAACCAAGTATGAGGTGTGTTAACAAACATGCAACCAAATATGAGGTGCCAAAGCCATACAACTATGCTGCTGCTTATTTAACTTAATGCCGTAAACTAAAATGGCCAAGATTACTGCTTGCTTTTTCAAAATTTTCACGACTTATCGCTCGAAATTTTAAAAAAGTTATTAATGTAGTGCAAAATATTTGGCTTCTTCATTCGCAAGTTTCATTTTCCATAAAATAAGAAAACTCAATTATCGCTTCAAATGCTTAAAAAAGAGCTAACAATATATACTACTATGGATCGATAATCTGAGGGTTCAGACTGTGGCTGGCCCCATCCTCGCACTGACTCGCTTATTTTTTTCAATACCTTAAACTTATCTCATTTAAAAATTAAATTGCGATTGCATAAGATGAGAAAATTCCCCAAACTCGCCCATTTATATTTAATTTTGTTTTATTTTTTAATTTTACTTTTTTATATTTGCTTTTTTATTTTTATTATATTAAAATTAATATTTTCATAAAAATAAAATATCATGAATTTTTATAAATTATTTATTAAAAAAATTATAATAATAATAATTATTTATTAAAGTATAAAAATAAAAATAATAAAATTTATATTTTTAAAATATAATCGGCGAGACTTATTATTATTATTTTGGATACATGGTTCATATTACTCATTCGGTCCAAGCTTCGCCCAAACAATTTATTTCTTTCGCTTACTTTATTTAAATGAACTTAACTCAAGTCATTGCAATTTCAGATTTTCTCGTGAAAAATCTCGTCTCTTGAAACATCGACAACTTATCACCCGTAAAATCTAAAAATTTCCGCTGTCTCTAGTCTCCGACGAAACTTTTCTCTGGGCCACTAAATTTGGTGGAGACGAATTTAACTACAAGATTCCGTTTCATTATCCGAGATCTAGATAATTTTTTAGACTTCCCTGAACCCTTATGGCAATTTATTATTTTTATCAATATTTTGCTATTCTTGACTGGGGTTTTACAAAGAGTAACAATACCTGAACCCGCCTCTATTGGGAAAATAAACAACCAGTTAAAACCCCATTAAAATTAAATTAAACTTGTGCCATTAAGAGCTTGGTGCGTGACTGAACCCAAAACATCCTGCAAGCCATCCCACCAATACCCCAATGTTAAAAAACAAACACAACTTAATACATTTCACGTTATTAAGTACTATTCAAGATTAAGCTCAAAAAAGTTCTATTCAAAGATTAAGTAAAAACAAACACCACTCTGGGTCTTAAGTGTTGAGAACATGCAACCGGGGCGGCGAAGGAATATACTCAACATTCTCGTAAACAAAACACTTAAACTGTATATCTGTAATTATCTGCAGGCAATTACCCGCAACACTTCTATCTCCCACCATGCCACCACCAAGTGCCCCTCCAGATACATGGAGCCGTGCATGTATAAAAGCCTGGAAAGAATGACATGTGAAAAATGATCAATCATCCAAAATCTAAACAAGAATTTGAAAGGCAGAAAGAACTCACTGCAGCATGCTGATATCTAGGAGATGGTGACAACCAGGGGCACTGTCCATGCCTGACCATCCCCATGCTTGGCAAGACCATATGCACTTGCCAGTGGCTGCAACAAATAGGTATATATAAAAATAAAATGAGAAGAAGATGCCAGATATGCTAGAATGTAACTTCAATAAGCAATAATATCAATGCTGCAGCATATCAATGTCTATGTTTCTTTCTTCTTCCTTTTTTCTTTGCTCATGGTTGAGGAGGCAGGATGTATTAAATTCTATAACAATGCTGCAACTGATAATGCTTAATTCGATATGCATTTAAATTTTTTAATCCCAAAGAAAAGGCATGTAAACCAGACAATGAAAAGTGCAACTGTTAATTTAGTGCATTAATTGCATGTAAGCTTCATAACCCACCAATTACTTGCTCCACCTTCAACTAATCCTCCAAACGAATAGAAACACTAATGGCGGCAGAAGCTCATTACAGAATTATCATGACATGAAACATTGTCCACAATTGTTGAAAATATTACATATGTATCATGCCCACATGCAAAAGGGCCCATTTGTGAGGAGAAAGATCCACTGAGGAGAGAAATGGAAGACCTGAGCTCAAGACAATGCCTACCAGAACTGAAATAGCTTGTTATGGACTTTACACATTAGTTATCACCAGTGAGTCAGTGACATCAATAAATAAACTAATGTGACCACTCCACACCAACTCTTTCAACATCTTGAATTGGAATGAAGCAGCAGTGAGCATTGAGGTGACTTGGCAATTTTGGCAATTTCCAAGCTTAGATTTTTTATTTTTTTATAATGACACCTCCCCATCCCTACCACGATTCATTACCACTTGAATTAGTCTTCATGGACAAATTTTTTCGATGTCTTGAACTCAAGTTAAAATAATATCCTCAACGCACCTGCAGAAAGTAACATTGTGACTCCCTGAAGCTTGTAATTTGTAAACACTAGTAATTAAACATTTCAATATTTCTAGATTCACACTACTTGTATCATAAGGCTAGTATATGTTCCATAATCCTATCTGTCATGTTTAGGAAATAATCAACCATAGAATGATACACTACTAATCTCATAATCTAATTTTACACATTCTTCAAATGAAGAATGTTGCTCACCACACAGTTTGTACCTTCCACCAAAAAGTAAAAGAAGACCATCAGAGCGTGCACTGCGGTTGCTACCTAACAAGAAAAAACAGAAAATTTTACAGCCTGACACAGGTATGTTTTCAATGGAGAGTTCTTACAAGGAAATTATAAGTCCTACAGTAGGGAGCAAAAAGTAAAAAACAAAATGCAAAACTATTTTGTATACATGGTTTGCAAATCCCAAGTTCTAGAAATAATGCACAAGCAACATTTTAAGGAAAATCACAAAAATGTAGTTCTGAATCATAGAAACATTAATGCAATCACAATATTACCCTACAAAGCACTTCTCCCATGCCTCCCATCTTTCCCAAGAAATTGATGCAGATGGTTTAGGACAGATCACAAACCAAAGAAAATGGCATTATAGTTGGAAAGACCTATGTTGAAACTAAAATTAAATGGTTGTTTTTGAATTGTAAAGTAGAAAACTTTGAAACCCAGATGTTTGCAATGCTTTTTATTTATAGAGAGTGTAAAGAAGATAATTCTGAAAGTCCTTGAGGACTCCATTCCATACAACTAATGAGAACTTTATTTCACCTTCATTGTACTTATTTCAAAGCAAAAATGTGTAATCATATATATCAAGACCCATTACCTTAATTGCGAGCTTGAATTAGATCAATATAGAAGACTAATAGCTGGTACCAAGGTCCTCCATGAGACTACATGATCTCCGATCCAAGGCATCTTATTGACCAACTCAAGAAATCAGTTGAATTAGATTCAAGAAATATCTCTGAATGAAATTCTTGATGAGAAATTGCAGCTTAAAGAAAGATATTCCTAAAGGTGGATTTCAATAAACCATCTAATCATATAAGTGTAATTTTATACCCATGCTCTTCCTAGGAAAAGCTTTACTTCTAGACTGTACTAATGGATGATGGAATAGGTTTTCATGGACAATTTCACCGTTGTGATTATGAAGAGATAAAAGTGGATTATGGCTTCAAGAAGCCTTGAAAAAAACCCCTTTATCTCCCTCGCTCCTAGCCTTTATACATGATGGTGAATGTTCATTGGAAAAAAAATTCAACTTTATGCCTTCACCAAGAGGCCTTTAAGGTACTTCAAGAATCTAGACACTTTTTTGAAATGGTCCTCACTAAGGGAATGCATGAACTCGTTAACAATTTACAAAAAGGAAACATTCGTCGTATGTAGATGTAATCAAAGAGAGTGAATCGAGGAAAGAATTCCTCGTGGCTTTCTGATTGATTCATCAGAATATATATGTACAAAAGTCAATCTAACATTCCTAATATATTACAACTCTATATGATAAGTTTCCTAATAGGTTACAACTCAGTATGTAAAGAAGATATATAACACTCCCCCTCAAGTTGAAGCATAGATATTAATCATACCCAACTTGTTACATAAATAACTAACCCAGTCCCCACTTAGGGCCTTTGTTAAGATATCACCTAATCTTCGTCTTTTCAGCCTTCACATTAATCCCAGAGAATCGCCGTTGTATTTTCTCACAAACGAAATGACAATCTATTTCAATATGCTTAATTCATTCATGGAATACCGGATTAGAAGCAATATGAAGGGCAGTCTAGTTGTCACACCAGAGTTTTGTTGGGACTGGTGTCTTAATGTCGACTTCCATCAAGAGTTGATGAAGCCACGTGATCTCATATACCGATTGTGTCATCGCTCTATATTCAGACTCTCCACTAGATCGGGAGACAACAATTCGTTTCTTACTCTTCCATGAGACTAGATTCTCTCCAACAAACACACAAGACTCGGCTGCCTCTTTGTCTCCTCCTAGATCCCCGCTCTAATCAAAGATGATCCGTGAAACACTTAAGTCTACTATGGGCTCATGATTATCAGTGATAAAATACCACACCGCTGGGCTCCTTCAAGTAACATGTAACTGCTCTACAACCGCCCAATGATCAACTATCGAGGAAGACATGTACCTGGCCATAACACCGACCGGAGCGGCTAATATCATGACAAGTTATCGTAAGGTATCCAACTTCCCAACTAGTCTTCTATATCTCAAGATCCTCAAATGTTTCGCTTTCTTTAAGAAGGTATACGCCTGAACCATGTGGGAACCGCATAGCTTACCCCAACTCATTAATCTGCATTAACAGATCAAGAACATATTTCCTTTGAGATAAGAAGATTTCATGTTTACTTCACATAACTTCAATGCCCAAGAAGTATCTTAGCATCCCTAAGTTCATTGTATGGAATTGGCTCTAAGGAAAGGACTTAAGAGATACAATGCCTTTGTAGTCACCGCGATAATCGGGTGAGGGCAAGAAGAAAAGAATTTGGAAAGAATTCTTTGTGATTTTTTCATTGATTCATTGTGAATATATATATACAAAAGCCAATTTAACCTTCCTAACAGATTACAACTCTATATGTAAAGTAGATATATGTTATAACACTCCCCCTCATGTTGGAGCATAGACATTAATCATGCCCAACTTGACCTTCCTAACAGATTACAACTCTATATGTAAAGTAGATATATGTTATAACACTCCCCAAGTTGGAGCAGAGACATTAATCATGCCCAACTTGTTACATAAATAACTAACCCAATTCTCACTTATAGGCCTCAGGAAGATATCACCCAATTGTTCTCCAGCCAGAGAATCCTATAAAAATCAAGTCGACTGTATTTTCTCACAAACTAAATGACAATCTATTTCAATAAGCTTAGTCCATTCATGGAATACCAGATTAGAAGCAATATGAAGGGTAAATTTTGTCGCCACACCGTGAGTTTTGCTGGGGATCAGTTGTTTTAATGCCGACTTCCATCAAGAGTCGATGAAGCCATGATCTCACATACAGATTGCGGTCATCGTCGAGTTCAAACTCAGACTAGATCGGGAGACAACACTATGTTTCTTACTCTTCCATGAGACTAGATTCCCTCCTACAAACGCACAATACCCGGAAGTGGACCTTTTGTCCTCCTTAGATCATACCCAATCAGCATCCGTGAAACACTCAAGTCTACTATGCCCATGATTATTGTATACAATACCACGTCTCGGGGCTCCTTTCTGCAACATGTAACTGCTTCTATTAACTCGCCCAATGATCAACCGGTTGAGAAGACATGTACTGGCTTACAACACTGACAGAGTGGACAATATCTGGACGAGTGACTATAAGGTAATTCAAATTTTCCCAACTAAATTTCTATATCTCTAGATTCTCAAATGTTTTCGCCTTCTTTAATAAGTCAGACGCCTCGAACCATAGAGAACTACATGGTTTTACTCCCCCAACTTTCCGGGGCCTCGTGAAGACAATAGATCTGGGCACATATTTCTTTTCGAGATAAGAAGATTCCATGTTCGCTTCATATAACTTCACGCCTAAAAAGTATCTTAGCATCCCTAAGTCCTTTGTATGAAATTGCTCTTAAGAAAGGACTTAAGAGATGAGATACCTTTAAAGTCACTCTCAGTGATAACAATATCATCCACATACACTACCAACAAAATGATACCAGAACTGGAGTTCCTGTAAAAGATGGAGTGATTAGATTTACTCTTCTGTATGCCAAATTCCTCAACGACTTAGCTAAATTTACCAAATCAGGCACTTGGACTCTATTTCAAACCATACAAAGACTTCCGAAGACGACATACCCTCCCTATATCCCCCTGAGCAACAAACCCTGGAAGTTGCAACAAACCCTGGAAGTTGCTCCAAATACACCTCCTCCTGAAGGTCGCCATGAAGAAAGACATTCTTAATATCAAGCTGATGGAGATCCCAATTATAAGTGGCAGCCAGGGAAATAAAAAGTCGAACATATGTCATCTTAGCAATAGGGGAAAAAGTGTCGAATAGTCCATGCCATGCCCAGCATAAATTTTTAGCAACAAGGTGGCTTTCTCAACCGAGCAACAATGGGGACGACCCGGGATTAACCTTCACTCAGAAATATCCAACGACAACCAATGACTTTCTTCTAAACAGGTAAACTAACCAAGTCCCAAATACCATTGTCAGTAAAAGCATCCATCTCTTCTATCATACGACAAGTGTCAACTAGTAGGAGCGAGGGCTTCAAAACCTTTGCTAAAGTAAACTAAATAGTCCAAGAATGCAATAAAAGAACAAGAATGTGATGACAAGTGGTCATAAGAGCAAATGACAAATCGATAAGCACACCGACGCTACCTGGAGAGCACAGTAAGATCATCACTAAAGAATCTGAACTACGCCGGCAATGCAGGGCTCGAGACCTGAGTGGTGTCAGTTCCAAGTGTGACTGAGCTTATTGTGGAGGTTTAACGGCTGCGGACAGAGCAGGACAGGAGCAGTTCGTGAGACAATCGGCAGGCAAGAGTATAAACAAGCAGTCGCCTCTCCCCTAACTCGTGGGCCTGAGATGAAGAGAAAGGTACATTCTCAAGAAATGTGACATGAACCGAAACCCAATACCTACGCAGACAGTGGCAATAACATCGAGCAAATTTCTTTTAAACTAGAATAACCAAAGAAGATACACTTCACATCTTTAGATCGATTTGCATTAATACGCGGCAAACATCTCGAACAAAATGTGCACACCCAAATATCCAAGGCTCAATAGAAACAAAGATTTATTCGGGAAAAGAGTGTGAAACGGAGTGGCCCAATTCAAGACTACAGCTAAGGTCCGCTAATCAAAAAACAAATCTGGAAACAAGATCAACCCAAAAAATGCTGGGCAATATACTAAAATAATACAGCTCCTAAGTGCTTCAAGGAGGTGTTTATTCTTTCTCTCAACCACTCCATTCTGGAAAGGAGTATCAATGCAGGAGGTCTGATGAAGGATGTCAGTTTAAAGCATGAATGATCGAAACTAGTCTGAAACATATTCTTTAGCATTATCACTTCTCAGACTTTGAACAAAAACATGAAATTAAGTGTGTATATCAGCATAAAAGGCATGGAAATGAGAAAATAACTCATAATGGTTTTTCATTATATAACCAAGTGATCAGAATAATCATCAACAAAAGTGACAAAGTATCGAAATCCCCCAAGGCTGGGACACAACTCGATATGGACCCCAACATCCGAATGAACTAAATCAAATGGATCACCGGTTTTTGTTTATTGACTCTAGAACTAGAATGAAGACGATGATGCTTCACAAATTGACAAAGACTCTAATAATCTAATGACGATGACTCTTGAAAAACTTGGTTGCTGTCTTTTCAACATGGAATAGAGGGATGGCCAAATCGACAATGCGTCTCAAATGGTGTGTGTAGTAACTCCATACAAACAACAGTCTCAAGATCGCATGATTAAGAATGTAAGACTTCAGACTACATTCCCTCTCACTAATAACTGGGCTTCTGGCCATAAAATCCTAAAAAGAGACAAAAGCTGTGGGAAGAACTGGTATAGAATGATTTATGCTCGAGCTTAATTTTGTCACGTAAATCAAATTAAAAGAAAAACAGTAAAACTAAGAAGGATGACAAAGGGTAGATGGAATGTGCACTGTGCCTCACCCAAGAACACACATGACTATGATCCATCTACCAAGTAGTGACGTAATAGTTAGTTGGCACCGAAAGGTGTGAAAAATAGCTAGGATTTACTCCTGCCATGATATGTGGCTCCAAAATCAATGACCCATTCTGAGGATGGTGCTGAAGAGACAGCATTTATCCAGTTTCACCTCGACTCAATAGCACACCTGATAGCAGATGGAGACTTCAATGATTCCCCGACGCACAAGTGAACTCGCTACCCTTTCTTCTACCGTGAGCTAAATTCCTCGGATCAATCCTCGATGCCCTGGCCAGCTGAAGCTACATGAAAGGTATCGTCTCTCGGGACCTACTTCGCTTCTACAATCTCAGATTACATGTCTGTGCTTATCGTAGTAATAACAAACAACTCCTCCCGAGCTTGTCCCTCCAGAGTTACCGTCAAGACAACTATTTCTATATTGTTGCTTCTCTGACTCACCAATGTTCCGACCAACAGCACTCCCCTATCCGGGCATGGAGTGAGAGACGAAGTCTCCATGGCATCCCGCTACATGTTTCTTGGAAAGATGAGATCTCAGGGCTAAACATAATCTGGGACTTAACATAATCATACTCCAAAGAGAGTGCTACTGAAGAAACCACATCATCATTATCTTTTCACTCACACAAGGCTACTGCAACCTTAACATTCGACTTGGGAAATGGCGTGAGTGCATTCGGGCCTCCTCATGTCTTCTTATAGTCCATGAAGAGTTCTGAGGACGATCTTGTTTCTCGCTGCTGCTAAAGTGCCTCTACACATCAAATATGCGAGATATTCTCACTTGAATATAAACTCCAAATATCCTTACATTAGTTCCTCAACATACCCCCACCGTGATTAATGAGGGTATGAGCAAGTCTACCATCACCAAATTACTTTTAATTTGTAGGAAGAAACAAGCATCATCCTCCAGCCATCGTCCTTTCAAATCATCTAAGATAGTTGAGTCCTTTCTTTCAAGATGACGCCCATATGAATAACATTCGTAGCGAAAGGATTGTTTTACTCCACCCTAGTAATCGGGGGCTCTAGTCAGCCTGTCCTCCCGCGACCCGAGATATCATCAAGCACCACTTCAAGTGCTTAAACAAAGCCTTTTATCTTCCGGGGGTTGAATCTAAACTACTGGCCAGAGTTCGCGACAAGAGCTAGCAAAAGGACACCTTCAAAACTAAACGGCAGATTCTCTTAAAAACCCTAGACCCCGCAACAAAAGATCTTAGAAATCCCCATAAGAGTTGGATTCTAGAGCACAAACCACCCTCAATGTGGTTCCCCGGAAGGCAGAGTTAACTCCATGGTGGTTTGCCGAGGTCTCACGCGCCCATAGCCCACACGCGGCGCTGCGGTGGAACAAAGGCAGGAAGATCCGGAGTGGCGCGTGGCCTACGTGCTGAATTTCCAACCAATGACTATGTGCAAGGGCCCTGCCAAGGCCACACTCCTCCCCTACATCGGGCAGTGAGATCCCACGTGCCCTCGAGATGCTTGTTTCAAAAAACACACCTCCCCTCCCTGGGAACTGCTACCAAGATTGAGATTCCTTAATCCTAAGCTTGTGCTCTTAATACCATGTGTATAGAATCAAAGAGAGGAATCGAGGAAAGAATTCCTTGTGATTTTCATTGACCAATGTTGTGAATATATATATACAAAAGTTTAATTTAACCTTCCCAATATATTACAAACTTCTATATGACAAATTTCCTAATGACAACTCTATATGTAAAGTAGATATATGCTATAACAATGTATTTAACAAGTAAATCACTTTCCACAACCTCTCGGCAGTATCTACTATTATGCTCCTATTGTTATTAGCCTATAATAAGATTACGAAGTATCGTGTCAAATGCAGTTTGTATTGTTAGGATGTATTTCAAAAGGCTTTATGAAAATGCTATGACTTAGTTTCCTAATCCATTTAGGAATCTTTTCTTTCTTTCCTTTCTTTCCTTTTCTCTTTAGTCTCCTAATTAGACTTTAATTTTATTTCCTTTATTTGCTCTAACACCCAAGAGTAAAATATGTATGTACTTCACTCAGAATCAATGAAAATCAAAGTATTATTTTTCTCTTCACATGGTATCGAGCTATGTTTAGTTCTTTATCTCTTTCTCCAACAGCCCTTCTTTCCGATTTCCCCTTTTCCAACAAATTCTAGTCACCTCCGGCTGGACGAAGACATCTAGCGGTCGTGTCTCACTCCGGTCACATCGACTCACCATGTAGTCAATTTCGTTGACTCCATCGCGCGCTCACTCTTAGTCACACCAACCTCATCGTGTAGTCACTCCGATGACCTATCTTAGTGACCAGTAAGTCTCATCCCTGGCTTACGCATCAACTCTATCGTGGAACAATCCCCAGCCTCAGACATTGTCGAATTCTCGCATTCACGGTGACCGGCAACTCTTTTTCCAAATGACCAAATCTACCCAATCGGATAGGATTAAGTACATGCGTAAACAAGTTTCACAAGATTTTACCTATAATGCCAGCTGAGGGAAGTGTTATGATTTGCTTCTAATTAATTTAGGAATCTTTTCCTTTTTTCCTTGTCTCTTTAGTCTCCTAATTAGACCTAACTCTCTGTTTCCCTTTATTTGCTTGACAGCATGGAAGAGGTTATTCACTTTTGTTGTAATTTCATTAAAACAAGAATGTTCATATTATTAATTTTGAATTATTGTCTATCATTTAGGTTTAATATAATTTATTTTTATTTATATATATGCGAATGAGCGCATTCTTTCATTCTGTGCATTACACAAGCGACCTAGGTATTGGTAATGCAGAGAGCATCACAAACGCGGCCCTTTACAAATAGATGACTTTTCATAAAGCAGTTCGATAGTTCGGAGCAACGATCGAGGTTGTAAAGGCACCACCTCCACTCGAGAGACTATTCAAAAGTATCGCAGCGGTAAATGCACAAGTGTGCTACTTTACCAGCCGGATAAGACTCACAATGGCTCAGCTGGCGCCATCGGGCGGTTGTAACCCTCGCCGGTGTCAGTTTGCATCTTGAGAGGAATATCGGCTTCGCACAAAGCAAAGCAGTGGATCTTTGATTGCTGCAGTAAGGATCGTAGTTAATTGGCTTATCTCCTTTGATTAAGCCATTTCATTGATGGAAGCCGGTAACAATAGGTATTTCTACAAAGACACCAACATCATATCTCATAGGACCGTGGTATTGTTGTTTATTTGGTTGTTTTCGTAAACTCGTTGTTCTAAAAACAAGGAAAACATGCTCGTTCCCATTTCATGCCTCGAAAAACATAAAGAACACATAAAACACTAAATTTAAATAACAATGAGTAAATTCAGAGAACACCAAACTGGTGTTTTCTATGTTTTCAAAAACTTTTCTCAATGAGAGTCAAAACAAGAACCAAACACTCCCTACATTCCTTTAGCATCCTAAGAGCAGTGTTTTGAAGAAATGAGTAGTCATAATAGTTCCTTCAATGGAACTTGATATAGGGTCTTCAAAATCTAAGATTTGTCGGTTGAAAACACCATAGAAGATTATACTTATAGACAGTAAAGGTAGCCTTAAAAGGTTAATAACCTTCACTTGTTATACTGCGAGTAATATCAGTATGATACACCAATTGATAATGGAGAAGGTGCGTGTCGTGACCTCAAGCACATAATGTCTCTGTTGTTTACATAGGTTACGGAGTTTAGTTCGGCCCTTTATAATGTGATGTTAAATTAACTTCAAAATTGGATTCTAAAGGAGTCAATACTGATGTGGGTCTATTAGAGCTAACTTTAAGCTCATATATTATTGACACAAGTTATGAGGATCAGAATAACTTTAAGTTCACTTTATGCATAAGGGAATAAAGCAAGACTGCACAAAGGTAATTGAATAAGGTCTTTAGATTAAAATAAATTTACTAATAGCAGCCATTTAGCTTATTAATCAACCAGGTTCCGCTTGCACTAAGTAGGAACTCTATAAATACCATAAAATGCACATAAAATATGGCCTTGGATGTACATCAATTTTTTAAAAAGTACATTCAAAATATGATTATATTAATAAAAACTTAAGATTCCTAACATTTAAAAGAAAAATTTCAATAAAAGGTAATGATTTTTTTGATAAGTAAGAAGATTTTATTGAAATTAATGAAATATATATAAAATTTCAATATATAATGAGAAATTTCAAGAATAAAAGTGTTTAAAAGGAAAATATGGTCTACAAGGTGCAACTCTTCAAGGCACATGTCTCTGGAAGGTGAGAAGCTATAACTAGGGAGTGGTTGCACTGTGTTTTCCAGATATATAGCTCTTGAGCACGCCTTGCTGAACCATGATAAATGCCCCTTTGAGGTTGGGGGTTTCATCACTTTTTGTCTTCCACAATCTAGAGAGAAAGAGAGTTAGAGTCTCCACCCTCCTTTCCTCCCTACCGAAAATGTGCTAAAAATTGGCTTACAAAACTTCCGTCAATATTGATAAGGTTCTTAAGCACATGGATTCAAGATTTAGGAACATCCAAACACAAAGGTTAGTACTTTAACCCTAAAAGATTGTTTTAAAAAAAAAATATTAGTATTGCTTCCATTGCATGGATCTAAGATGCCAACATATTACTATATTGTTTATTAGTGACCAAGATTTCAGAGTCATACATCAATTAATATTTCCTAGGTTAGTTGTTAAAGAACTTTAAGGATAGTGGTGCAACACAAATTTGGGAAAGAGACCATTTGTTTTTTTGGCGACCGCTACCAAAACTCGATAACAAGAATTGGCAAGGGCTAGTTCCTTAAAGAACTCTAAAACTACAATTAGTAATGGCTATTTTTTAATACAAATTGTTATCAAGAACTGCATTCATCGAATGCCTACTTTTGGTGAAAAAGAAAAAATTGTGTGGCTTGGCAGGTGATGTGTATTGGTTTAAGAGTACTATTCTCAATACTATTTTTATAGGAAATATTAAGTTTTTTTAAATTTAAAATTTTACAGCAGTGATTGCATAATCCCTTTAACAAAGTGTCTGCACATCACAAGGGATAAAATCGTTGAAATGAGATAGGAAACTAACATGCATGGAGGTGGACCACCTTCTGGTCTAACTTGACCATTTGTAAGGCTTGGCACTAGTGTCGAGGGCCCAGATGATCAGCCAATAGCCGCTTCCCTGAATACATATCAAAATTCTTTTTCAAAACTAAAATTGTGGTAAATGACAAAAGTTTAGTATTGGCCAAAGTGAATAAAGATTCACAAAAGCTAGAAGAAGAACTGAATTACCATCATTTCATCAGCATGAGAAATCTCTGCCCCACAAGAGCCATTACGTGTCCATATCGTGGCCCTGGACCGGAGCCTTGAATAGAAACCCTGTAAAAAAAAATTAACATATATATCCCATTTTAACAAACAACATTTGAATCAATTGATGGAAAAAAATTCAGGTGATAGAAAGCAACATTTTCAAACTCTGCAAATATTGCTTGGATCTAACAATGGGGTTATACTGATTTTTTTTTTTCTTTTGATAGGCAAATAGGAAAAATTTATTAAAAACAAAAGAGGTTGGTGCTGGAAATTCTACCAATCTTTTTTCTAAGAATAAAGGCATCAACAAAAAGATATGCAAAAGCAAGAAAGCACAAGATATCTTTACTTATGCCATTGAGGCCGATGTAATCCAGAGCATAAAGGTCCTCTGAAGACAAACTAGCTGGACCAATTCCACCCTGAGTGGAACCAAACAAGAACTCTTGAGTTTATGTTATACTTTATAAATACAATAAAACCCATAGCATCATACTGAAGGAAGACCTTCCTGTTCTTTCTTATATACTCATGAATTAATGATTTTCGAGATAGTAAGATATAAAACTACTTCAATGTTCAGCCACAACCACCAACTCTCTTACCTTAACCACCACTACTACATACTCATCCACAGTTATCTAATTCCATCAGTTAATTTTTTATGGGTAATTTTTATCAGTTAATTTACTGAGCTTAAATTCTCAATGTGCTTACATGCTCTATTGAAACTACAAAAGAAGTACAAATTAATAAAAATGAAACAAGTAATCAGATCTTGCACTCAGTGCCAACCTGAATAACAACCATGGTGCCCACTGCAGCAGCAACATGTGCAGCCCTAGGTGTGGGCAGTTCTCCAATAGGAGTAACCCTGAAAACAGAATATTGAAAAGCAAACTAAGGATTATTTAGCAATAATGTAGGATGTCACAGAGTATTTCCAATTTCCACAACTTACCAAGACCAATTCTTGGATGAAATATCATAGCAATGGACATCAGCAGTTGCACCAGCCAATCCTGCCATATCATAAAGTTCTTAATGTTATCTCGAAACTCTGAAACATGATAAACTGCGAATGATATAATCTTCACAGAGATAACCTTTCAGCTCATCTTAAATCCATCTCATTTTCTCCACGCTAATTGCAGCAATGGATATACCAAAATCAGAGGCTACCATTAATAAGTCTCTGTATGGATTCAGTTTCAGCAGGTTTACCAATTGTAAATTGTCAACATGCAAGAAATTTAAGGCTGTACTACACATACCATTTGCCTCCTATACCACTACGTAATGTAGTTTCAGACTTGTATAATGATATTTCGCACAGTTATACCTTAAAATTATGCAACATACAGAAAATTTAAATTCTTACACATGCATATTTCCTATTTATGAATGGTTTGATACTAAAAAAAAGCCAGTTTTTAGGATTTATACAGGAATAAAAATCCACCAAATTCGAGGAAAAATAACGTACTGGTGCTGGAGCTTCCTGGCGAGCCAATAGCACCAGATGGTGTCATACTGTTCTCAAGCGCTGTGGCGCCACCGAAGAGAATGAGTCTCGGTCCAACATATCCCGACGAGCCTTCCTCGCCGACGGCAGCCAATGCCGTCAACGTGTGGCCACACCGAGGCCCCGGATTGTCCTCATTCTTCTCTGTAATCGTATCAACAGGAGAATACATCAGCGCAAGCCGCGGTCTGGTGATCGAATATTGCCGTGGCGGCTGCCGCGGTATTGATGTCGAGGACAGGTGATGGACGGAATTACCGATCCTCGGCGACACGGACAAATCAACCTCCATTAGCGTCCAATATTGAAACTACACTTTCGCCCGAATAGCATTTGCCAGTGAAACTCAATGCCAAAACCGAAAAATAGCACCAAGAACCCTAATTCCAATCAATACAAAAAAAGTAACAACAATCTCTTCAATCGACATAATTTCGAATAATAGAATCGGAGAAGAAAATGAGGAACACGATTTTCAGCTCTCTTATATTCCGGGAAACAAATGATTGAGAAAATGCCATCTTCTTCTCTTTGGAGAATGTCCGGTCATCATCTACCATGGCTATACAATTTGTGCATTTACAGAAGCCGTGCAGGCTGATGGTTGAAATGTGGCGCGAATGGAAGAGAGCTCGTCGCCATTGCCTGCACCAGGCCGTGCTGCGAGGCTCATCAATCATTGTGGATGACGTGTATGGCCCCTTCAAATCCAACCACTGGAAACGGTTAAATCTGGAATGGCTTTCAAAATGTTTTGAAAACTAAAGACGCTTGCAATTTCCATGCACATGAATATAGACGAAATGCTGGCGCTAAACTAGATATATAATTAAAAAAAAAAAACTTCATATGAATTTGTTTTTTTTATTTTTTAACCTCTTTAAGAGCATCTCCAACAATCATCTAAAAATTAAAGCATCTAAAATTATCTTTTTTTTCCTAAAAGTCACTTTTTGAAATTTAATGTTTCTTTAGTTAAAGCATCTTCAAGAATGGTTATCTAAAGTTTTATCTATCCTAAATCTATTCAAATTTTACCATTTTTCTTTCTTAATAGTTACATCACACTATCTACTACGTATATCACTCCATACACTATAAATTTCCAATAAGGAGAGCAAATGGAATTTTTAATTAAACATACTTCAAGCAGTCAGCTTTTATAAATAACAAGCTCGTACAAATATCGCTATAAACTATCACTATCAATAATACTTTTGCTCTTATTATTGCTCCATCATTGAGCCGGTTTTTTTCACTCCCAAAGATATATATTTAACTTTTTGCTCCATTACTGGAGATGCTCTAATTATCCATATCTAACTCAATTGGTTAAAGCGTTTAAAGTTTAAAAGCGATACATTGGAGGGAAGGGAGTAGAGTCTAAGTAAAAACAATTTTCTACATTGTAAAAGTGATTAAGCTTTCAAAACAATCTTTTTTTTTATTTTTTAAATCATTTATGTTGTATTATGTATTTCAGGAATATAAACAATTTATACCATTTATTGGCAAAAACACTAAGTAATTATCAAATCCTTGTAAAACACTAAAAACATAATACAAAAAATATAATTGGCAAAATGAATAGAATTCTAGTATATATATAATCTATGAAGTAGTAATATATGAATAATACAATATTTATTTATTATTGTTTTACAATTTTATTTTTTTTTAAGTATAATTTGCTAAATATGTTATAGTGTGTAACTTGTTGTGTGATAATAGTATTACCTAATACTAATATGTTTTAAAAAATAAACTAATTTGGGAATTCATTGCTTCATTATTATAATTTAAAACAGAGTTATTTATAACTAGCCACTCTTTTTCTTGCTCTCATGTCTTTTAGTGTCACTGTATTCTTTAGGGGGTGATTTGATAATTTATAGACTTGAAATCACTTATTTACATATTTTTTTGAAATCACTAATTTACAGATTTTTTTTATCCATTTGTTTCTTAAAAGAATGGTATCTCACATAGATATGGGTTTATTTTGTTTTTTGTTATTTTGTCGTTTTGTTTTGTATTGTCTTATTACGATGTTTAATTTGTTATCTTATTACAAATTTTTATTTGTGTGTGAAAGATTCAGTGTTTTTTGGTCATTATATAATATGTAAATAAATAAATAAAATAAGTTTGAATAAACATATAATTAATTTATTAAGTTTAAATGTTTTTTTCCTTCAAATCTTCATTTTCTTATGTTTTTCCTATTTATTTTTCTCAATATTTTTACTTTTTCTTTTTATTTTCTAAATACTTTATGAGTTTCAAATGAAGCCTTGGTTATTTACTAGTCTTCGGTACTTTGACATATCACAAACATGACACATTTTTTGTGGATTTTGGTTTATTGTAATTGTATTTTGGTCAATTTTTTGTTGACTTGTATAATTTGTTTATAAATAAGCAGGTTATATTATGTCACGAATTTGACCCTTAATATTTAACCTATATTAACCAATTTAACATGTTATATGGGTTCAATATTTATGAATTAATTATAATTTACATATTTTTAAATTACCAACTTAAAAAACGGATTTGTTAAATGACCAACTCTTCTAAAAGCTGTGCTCGTGAGTGATTTTGCACATTTAATATCATATTTCAACACCTCCCCTCACGTGCATACGGCCCCATACCCGCACGTGAGAGCCGTAGATTCATTATAATTTCAAACAAAGACGATTAAATCGGCAGCGAGAGTGATTCGAACCCGCGACCTCCTCTCGCCAAACTGCTCTTATGATACCATGTTAAATGACTAACTCTCCTAAGTTTCCAAAAGCCTCAGGATTCGGGGTTTAATACTTAATATCATGCCAACATATATACACATGTTACTCAATTATTAAAATTATCTGCGGTTTGAATTTGAAAATTGGTAAATCAATTCATTGTTCTCGGTGGTTGTGTTCGAGCTGACGAATATAATAAATATATGTTTGGGTTATCGAATATAATAGAATATTTATTATTGACACGAATTGCTAATATGAATTGTCACCTTTAGTTATCACTATTTTTTGTTATACAAAATACAAAAATAAGATAAACAATAACTTAAAAAAAGAATAAGTACAACTTTTAAAGAGAACACCAAAGTCGATAGTTATATATTTAAAAAAATTATCAATAATGTGCTTTAAAAACAATAACCAATCATGGCCTAAAATTTTCAATTGTTCGAGGTTTTCGGGTTTTTTTAAAGTTTAAGTACAATCACTTGTTTAATATATTTCTAAAATTAAGAAATTAATTTTAATTTTATATTTATATTTTAATGATAAAACATTTTTTTATTACCAAGTAAAGGAAAATAGACAGGAATAAATGAAAATGAAACACGATATAATTAAAATTATACAATATACAATATATAGTTTTTAAATCTGAAGTTAAAAAGGGTAAATTTACTGTGTAATATACACTTCTCTATATTTTTATTTTAAAATAATAAAATATAAAACACAATAATTATTAAAACACTTATTTTAAAATTGCAAAAAAAATAAAGAAAAAATAACACTAACAAAATATGTATTGTGTCAAAATTTAAAATATCCATCAATTTATTCTATTTTGTTTTATATTATCTTTAGTAAAACATACTTTTCAAATAGTTGTTTTAAAAACTTGGATCGTATCACCGGGTTAGACTAACAAAATAGTTGATCGATAAACTTTGTTATGATCCTATTTGATTGTAGTTTGATCACTGATTTGACTTTTAGATGATATTTGTTTTTTTCACTTATAGGAATATAACTTTCGTGAATGAATAATATTTAAAATGTGTGTTTAAATACTTAATTTTGTTTTGTAAATAATAAATCTTTTACTCTAAACTTTGAAAAAAATTTTAAATAAAATTTTGAAAATGCATATATTTGTATTTTATTAGTATGAAACTCATCATGAGAAGATTTTACTATTGTATGATAAAATATATATGATTTCGTGATGTTATTTGAATATATAGCTTTTTCTTAATATAAAACACATAAAAAAAAAGCGCTAAAAATCCAAAAAATCAAATGTTTTACCTTTCTCTATTCTCAATAATAAATAATGAAAAACTTAATTCCATGAATAGAAAGTAAGCAACTCATAAACATTAGCTAGCTCTTCCCCCAACCATTTATCTTCTAGCCCTTTTTATAAAGTAACGGGCGCTGATTTATCAGTCATTTTTTGTATGAAATTATCATTTTACATATATTTCTTACTATTTTTTTTTCAAGAAAGGATTTCATACTATTAATTTATTTTTTTGCATTTTTGTCGTTATCTTGTTATAACGCTGCGGTTCGCTTAAGCCTTTATACGACAATTTATTTGTTGTATAGTGTTATAATATTTACTTATTTATGGACGATTCAAATAACAAAATATATTCAATCAAATAAATATAAGAAATGAAATCATGGTCATGAACATACTGTGAACTGGAGTCATAAATATTTTAATAATTATAATATTGTCAAATATGTAGACGTTTACTATATTTATTATGTTATTAATATGAATACTGTTTTATCATTTTTAATAAAATTGATTATAGCTTGAATAAATAAAATAATAATTATTTTTTAAATGAAATTTTTTAAAAACAAATGCTACTTTTTCGATTTACTCGTAGTTGCCCCATTTTTAAAACATTGCTTTATAATAAAAAGACAATGAGAACTGAGAAGGTGAGGGGGGAGAGGATGGGAGAGCAGACCTGACAGTCCGTACGATCCATCATTGTTGTACCCAACCAAGCAAGTAACTACACTAATGTAGGAATTGCAGAGCACGCTGGTAATCGACCTCTCTACCCCCCAAGCGACCAAGCTTTCTTCTTCCCTCATTTATATACATTTGCTTTCCTCTTTCCACCTGTTTCCACCTCTCTCTATATTATGTTATTTCTTTGTCGGTGGTCGTCATTGTATACAATCCTTTGATCGAGAGGACACACTTGGCGTAATAACCCCATCCAACATAACTATTCATGCATGCATTCACGCACAAAGACATACTTTGCATACACAGAGCACAAAGGTTACTGGGCGATTGAAGTGCTAGCGACAAAATTGAAAGTCAGTGAAGCAAAGGTTGCTATGCTCAAGCAAATTAAAGCGCCATTTCTGAATTCTCATTGAAAATACCTGTGATAGTTCTCAGATTTTTCTTAACATTTAGCTTCTTCTCCTTTTTATGTTGTCCGGTCAAGTGTGATAGAAGAGAGGAAAAAACTGGTTTTGAGCAAAAGCCTATCATTTTCGAATTCAAGCGACTTTTAGGTAAACTCTGTTTCAGATCTGTTTTGCACCCTATTTTCGGGCTCCTAAGCTCTGTTTGAACAAGTTGTAAACATGAAAGTTGTTGGGTGTCTCTTCTAAGTTTCTGTGAAAGGGCTTTTGGTAATTGGCTGTGTTTATCTCGAGTTATGATCTGTTGAACACCGACGTTCATGTTGTCCCTGATTCTCGCAGTTTACAGTGTGAAATGGAAAGCATGTTTCTCCTTGTGTATTTGGTAGTTTGCCCTAATTTTCGGATATGTTATAATTTTATATGTCTAGTTCTTTCTTGAAAAATATTAGGTCTTGATCAAGTCTCAATCTTGAGTTATGGTGGTTTGTTTAGTGCTGGCTGTTCTTGTAATGCAGACTCGATGTACAGTTAAAGTTGGAAAATCTGGTATAAATTCTATATATGGAATATGAAGCTGATTTTTATTAATATATTAAATAGACATGAGTCTAGTTTCTAACAAAAAAAGAATCATGTCTGGATGTATATGTTGAGAAAGACAGCTAAAAGAGTCGCAAAGGTCCTTCCAGCCAGAAACAGTGGGTTAGCCGACTCAGGTTATATGTTCTCATTTGAGTTTTGGAAGTTTATGCATGATATATGACTTATGTATGATTAATATATGTTTTAGACCACGAGCAAGACGTACAAGACGCGGTTGCTTAAGGAGTATACGGGACGCTATTTTTGTGAGTGGATAGAATGTTTGGTACCATGTGTTTTTGTTTGTCATTTGATGTGAATGACTTGTTTTTTTGTAATGAAATGATTCAATGTTCATGTATGATATATGTGCTATGGACTATGCAAAATGTTGTATGCAAGAATGTGTTGATGAACTATATTATGAAATTGGTGAAAATGATTATGTAAGAACATGTTGACAAGCTATGTCATAAACTATGAATGTTATTATGTACAAGTACATGTTATATGAAAGATCCGATGGCCGGAAGATAAGAGGATGGTTATGACCGGTTGGCGTCCAAGTAATCGCAATATATAACAAGGGACCCAATGGGTCAAATACGCATACAAGCTGGCCGCGAACACAAGTTTACAAGTTAAGCAAGTTATCAAGTTTACAAGCCATAAGTTCCCCGTATGATGCCTGATGTGTTTGTGGTCGGTAACCGGTACAGAAACTTGATACATGCAAGCATTGTATTATAAGAATACATATGAACTATGAATGTGCTCTATGTTTGATGTTTATGAATGATTAAGTGTCTCATTTGATGATATTAATATGTAGGAGTTAGTAAGTGCTTGGTTTCATAAAGTGAATGGGCCGCATGATGATGTGAATGTGTGTGGCTTTTGGTATCATGCTTTATATCCCTCATTGAGTAGCATCTCATTAAAGTGCAATATTTTTTAGGTTCCACGGTCAAGAAGAAGGGGTTGTGTTTTGTCGCTTAATGCACGTATTATGAGTGATAGCCGGCCGGCGATTTCCTCTCCTCTCTCATCATGTAACACTCCAAATAATTCCCGGGACGCTGGCTACATACCAACAACCATTTACACCATGAGAGCACTAATAAAATCCATAAATGACCGGGGTCCTTAATTTAACAAAATTCGCCAGAGCCTCCTTTCTGTCGTGCTCTACCTAAAAACACAACCTCGCGGCGTGATTATAATACATCACCCACATCGGGGCCCATTTTATCCATAAAATATTTACAATATTATCCCAAAAGATTTCCATTCACCGTATGAAATACCCAGCCAATAACCTTCCAAGACTAAGCCAAGCCATGGCAATAACAAAAAAATATGCCCAACAATGGCATTTACATCTCCAAATCATTAAACTATGATAATGCAGCGATCAATAAAATAATACTAGACTTTTACATGATTTCAAAATAATGTCTCTAGTCTAGTACAAATATATTGATAACTCTACATGTTCTCCTCGGGATTTAGATTCCCCTCGGGTGGGGCCTCCCAATGCGCGGGTTCCTCAGCTCCTACCACCTCCTCAAAGGTAAAATCTGAAAAGGGATGTAAGTAGGTGAGCTACCAAGCTCGTAGGAAAATCCTCCTAAACTCCAACAAGGTTTAGAAAAGTATGAAAAACAGTCGGTCTCATTTTTTTTTATAACATATCATAAATGTACCATTTTGCAAAAAACAATGACATTGCAAATAGATCTCAAGTTTATATGAAAACACCTAAGTAAATGTACACTAAGCAATGTTAAACAAAAATCATAAACATTTTCACCAAATACCATTTCCAACCGTTGCTTTGAGCCAAACATCCTTACAATAAACTTCTATTCATTATAGTAGTGTTTCTCGTGCTACCTTGGTGTTGAACCCTTCTTGAGTATAGGTTGAGCATCCTTGGCAAGGAACCTCTCATTTATAATAGTGTAAGTTTTCCTCGCAATCATATATGAAACCTCTTCTTGAGTAATAGGTCAGCATCCTTATACAACCCCTCATATATCATAGTGGTTTTCAAGCATCCTTATAAGGAACCTCTTGAGTAGGTTGAACATCCTTATAAGGAACCTCTCTCATTTATAATAGTGTGGGTTTCTTTCTCAAGCATCCTTATAAGGAACCTCTTGAGTAATAGGTTGAGCATCCTTATAAGGAACCTCTCATATATCATAGTGGTTTCTCAAGCATCCCTTATAAGTGAAACCCTCGAGTATAGGTATAGGTTGAGTATCCCATATGGAAACCCTCTCATAGTATATCATAGTAGTAGCCTCAAGTAAAGCATCCTTTATAAGGAACCTCTGAGTATAGGTATATAGCCGGTTAGATCCTTTATAAGGAACCTCTCATATATCATAATAGTAGGGTTTCTGCATCCTTATAAGGAACCTCTTGAGTATAGGTATAGGTTGAACATCCTTATAAGGAACCTCTCTATATACTCATAATAGTAGGCTTCTCAAGCATCCTTATATAAGGAACCTCGAAAGGGTATAGGTTGAGCATCCCTTATAAGGAACCTCCTCTCATATATCATAGTAGGGTCTCTCAAGCAACATCCTTATAAGGGAACCTTCGTAGTAGGTATAGGTTGAGCATCCTTATAAGGAACCTCTTTGAGTATAGGTATAGGCGAAGCATCCTTTATAAAGAACCTCTCATATATCAAAGTGTGTCTTTCTAAGCATCCTTATAAGGAACCTCCTTGAGTATAGGTATAGGTTGAGCATCCTTATAAGGAACCTCCCCATATATCATAGTAGGGTTTCTCAAGCATCCTTAAGTAAGAACTCCTATATCATAATAGTAGGGTTTCTCAAGCATCCTTATAAGGAACCTCTTTGAGTATATGTGGCGGGTCGAGCATCCTTATGAACCTCATATATCATGTAGGGTCTCTCAAGCAATCTTTATAAGGTGAACCTCTCAGTATAGGTATAGGTTGAGCATCCTTATAAGGAACCTCTGATTCATTATATAACAATCCCCCATGTTATGTAAAAATCCCCCATAATATATAATAATCCCCCATGTTATGTAAAAATCCCATACTATATAATAATCTCCCAGGTTATGTAAAAATCCCCCATATTATATAAAAATCCCTATAAAGAAAATCATTCCCGAGTGAGTCTGGAAATGTGCCCGAGTGAGTCGGAACGGCAGTTGATCACCATAGTAGGAATCCCCTGCATTCATATAAAATCCCCCATGTTAGAAAATCTCCTATAATATATAATAACCCCCTCATGTTATAAAAAATCCCCATGTTATGTAAAACCTCCTGTGGGTTATGTAAAATCCCCCATATTATATAAAAATCCCCATAACAAAATCATTCCAGTGAGTCTAAACAAAGTTCGAGTGAGTCGGAATCGAAGAAATTTCTTTCTTTTGAAATCTTAAAACATGTCCGAAAGTGAATCGGACTCAGCAAAGGATCACTATAGTAGAATCCCATATTATATAAAAAATCCCCCCACTGATTCCTTCAATCACCATACTAGAAAAATTTATTTTACCAACCAACCATTTCACAACCAATCATTCCATATATCCTTCAAATTTAATGTGAACTTCTAAGAATCCACAAACAATCATAAAACAATTCTAAGAAATAGTTAGAAAATACAAGAGATCATACCCACGGTATTTTCTACTCACACAAATCACTGAGTTAGAAATCAATCCCCTTAAAGAAACACATTTAAGAATAAATTCCTCTCCTTCAACGTACAAAGAGAGAATGGTTTTTGCATCACCTTAAAAATAGCATTTATAGCCCCAAACGCATATATATATGAACATACCCTAGCCTCAATGTGTTGAAATGAGAAAACCTCACCTTTAACTCTGGTCGTATGGGGATCTCGAGCTTTGATCCCGACTCCGCCTTCCTTCTTCCCTCCTCTCACCGTTCCTAGGGTTCCAAAGGGTGCGGGGTGAGTGAAGTCAAAGAAAACAGAGAAATGGGAGGGAAAAGGGAAGTTTCTAAACCTAGCAGCCCCGATTTTTACTGCTCATCGGGCATTTTGGTTTTTTCTTCAAATTACGCTTTTGCCACTACACTTCCTAAATTCCGTCTATGACTACTCTAAGGTTTTTCGACGCCCGATTCATTTTTAATGTTATTTTTAACCTAAAACTCTTATTTCTATGATTTGTGTAAATCCATTTTTAGTATTTTATCATTCATGCTTTAGATTTAAGAGGTAAACCAATTTACGATAATCGATATTTGCATATGGGTTTACTAATCCACTCCTCAAAGAAAGTTTCGCCCTAAACTTACTTAGTAGCGAACAAATGCGGGTACTTCTCTCGTATTTCTAGCTCCGGTTCCCATAGCTTCTTCCACCCATGGTGTTGCTTTATCAACTTCCTCACTAGTCTGGGATGATTCCTTTGTCAAGGAAGCACCTTTTCTTTCTGGGCATCGCAATCACCGTCGTTTCCTCATATGTTACCCCATCTCGACTTCATATCTTCCCAAGTTTAGCTGACTGCGGTGTTGCATCCGATAGACACTTCCTCAACATTGGATACGTGATTATTTACACCCAGACAACCGTGAAATGGTAATCACAACGGATACGCTTTGCCTACCACTTTGATCACTCAAATTCTGGTCCAATATATCTTGGTGCTAACTTTCCTTTCTTGCCAAATCTAAACACTCCCTTTTTGGGGGACATCTTGAGGAATACATAATCCCCCTCTTGAAATTTCAAGGGTCTTCGTCGTCGATCCGCATAACTTTTCTGTCTACTTTGCGCTGTGCGTAGTCTCTCCCGAATGAGTTGAATCTTCTCTGTAGTTTCCCGAACAATCCCGCCTCAGTGAGGCTACTCCGCCCTCGCCCAACTGTAACATGCTCTGATTCATGGCCTTCCACAACGCCTGCTGGCGTGCCATCCCAATACTTGCATGATAGCTGTTGTTATACGCAAATTCTACCGAACGACAGTCGAGCTACTCAGCTTCTCGTAAGTCCAACATGCAAGCACGCACATGTCTTCCATTAACCGTATCACCCTTCGGATTGCCGCCATCCGCTTCGGATGAAAAGCTGTGCCGAAATGCACCTCAGGCCCATCGCTGTTGTAGACTTGCCGCACCTTGCCACAAACCGGTAATCACGATCCGACACGATGCAGAGAGGTGGGGAACTCCATGCAATCTGAACAACCTCACTTGATATAGCCGCTCGTAGTCTCGGTTGTGTCCGCGGCCCGCACCGTGAAATGAGCGGACTTGGTGAGCCCATCAACACAACCCATACTCGCATTATGCCCCCGTGTCGCCCGTGGAAACCGACACGGTTCATGGTGATGTGATCCCACTTCCACCGGGATAGCGCGCAACGGAGTAATCCTCCGGCCGCTGGTGCCTAATCTTTACTTGTTGACACACCGCACATTTTGAAATGTATCTAGCTACATCCCTTTTCATTCCCTTCCACCAATACTGCCGCTTTATGTCCCTATACATTTTGTTACTCCCCGGATGGATGGAGAACTTGGAACGATGGCATTCATCTAATACTTCTTCCCTGATCCGATCATGGTCGGGTACACATAACCTTCCCCGAAACCGTAACTCATCATTAATTATTGCCCAATTCTCAACCATCTCACTCCTCTCCAACCTACTTCGTATAGCCTCCAACTCATTGTCTCTTCGCTGTAATGTCACAATCCTTTGCTAAAGCAATGGTTGAGCTACAAGATTGAATATGCATGGTCGAGATTCACTTTCCCCGATCCATAGATCAAAATCTCTAAGGGCATCCTTCAACTTCCATTTACTTATGGAAATATTGAGTTCACCCTCGAGACTCTCACAAGTGCATTCGCCATCAAGAGCCGTGCTCTTCCGATGATAGCTTCGAGTGAAAAGTCATAGTCTTCCGTACTAACCCACCTCCTTTGCCGGGAGATTCAAGTCTTTGTGTGTGAAGATATACTTGAGGCTCTTATGATCCGAATACACTTGGAATTTCTCCCCATATAAGTAGCACCTCCACAACTTAAGAGCAAAAACCACGACGACTAGTTCTAAGTCATGAGTGGGGTAGTTCTGCTCATGAGTCTTGAGTTGCCTCGAGCCATAAGCAACTACCTTCCCCCCTTGCATTAAGACACATCCCTAAGCCTCAGAGAAGCATCGCTTGTACACCCCGTGATTCTTCCCACTCGCTTGGAATAATAAGGACAGGGGCCGTTGTCAATTTCTCCTTCAAAAGTGAAAAACAAAGCCCACTCACACTCGAGTCCACAAAAAGAATTTCTCTCCTTCTGGTCGCGAGTCATCAAGATCAAGTAAGCTTCGGGAGAATCCCTCCACAAACCTCCGATAAGAGGCCTCGCTAAGCCTGCAAAGCTACGTATGCATCACATTCTTGGTGGTTCCCATTTCATCACCGCCTCACCTTTATGGGTCAACAACTACACCTCATTCCGACACCACATGGCCAAGTGAATTCTCACCTCCTTCATCCAAAAACTCGGTGATTTGCTCATTCGCATATAACTTATGCCTCCCCAAAGTCCGAGTTACCAATTATGAGATACGTCATGTTCCTGGGTCCGCGGAACAGATTTCAGTATGTCATCGATGAACACAATGACAAATTGATCCGTGATACTAGCCGAAATACCCCGCGGTGACCAAATCCATGAAAGCCGCAAGTATTATTCAACTGAACTACATTATCAGAACTTAAAATGACCATACCAGTAACGGAAAGCAATTTTAGGAACGTCCTCCTCCCCGATTCATTAAAATGATGGCACCCCTGCACGCAGATCAACTTGGTGTAAATACTTAGAACCCTTCCTTTCAATCCTATCAACAGGTCATCTATCCCAGTAAAGAGTATTTATTTTCAATTCGCCACCCTATTCAAGCGTCTCGTAGTCCGTGTGGCAACCGGGCGGTCGACTATGCTTCTTACGAAGAGGACTCGGGCTTCCTAAGGTAGTCCTTAGACGGAGCAGAAACCCAATATTCAACAATTGGTCGAATTGCTTCCCTTAGCTCCTTTAGATCCAAAGGTGCCATACTTGGTATGGGCAATGGATATGGGTTCTGCCCCTGATGTAGATCAATCTTGAATTCAATCTCTCTTTGTGGGGGTAACCTTGGTAGTTCATCTGGGAAGACATCCTGGAAATCCGATATTACTAACACCGCCCTCTTAGGGTCTTTATCCTTCCTTCCAAGCTAGCTAAGAAACTCCAAGTGGCTCCCACCATCGAAAACTACCTCCTCGGTAACTCGGAGTGTGTGATTCGCTGTAAAAACAATCCATCATCGCTCGAAAGGACGCTGTCCATCCCGAATATACATCATACCCTCAAATCTAAAGCAATCAAGTCCATTAAATTAATTTGTGCTTGTCCACCGGCCCATTCTCAAAGACATCAATTCACAATTTTGTTCCTTGGTGTAAAAGATATCCTAATTAAACTTGACCATTCTACTCCATCCGAATTCTTCTCCATAAGGGTATCTCATAACTGGCGCCTCCCATAAGACCTAGTGTGTTTCCAAGCTCCTGGCTACCAACTCTCGTAAATTAATTCCAACATTCCTCATGGATGTCATTACATACTTGTAACAACCATTGACACCATGAGAGCACTCAATAAAACCATAAATGACCCGGTCCCACTTAACAAATTCATGAAAGTATCCCTTTTCGTTTCCTCGTGGAAGCTCTTTACCCTGTAAAACACAACCTCTGTATATTATAATACATCACCCACACGCGCCTTTATTTATCCATAAAAATATTTTACAATATTATCCCAAAAAGATTTCCATTCACCGCATGAAATACCCACAATAACCTTCCCAAAAGACTAAAGCCAAGCCATGACCACAATAACAAAAAAATATCACGAATGGCATTTACATCACAAATAATTAAAACTATGATAACAAATGATAATGTAAAATACAGACGCCCACATTATTCTAAACAATGTCCTAGTCTTAGCACAAAGATATTGATAACTCCAGCATGTTCTCCTCGGGATTTAGATTCCCGTGGGCTCCCACGCGCTGGTTCCTCAAAACAACACTTCCTCGCTGCAAACTGGGGTAAGGATGTGAAGTAGGGGGTGGTTAACAAGCTCAGAGAGCAATCCTCCCAAACTCCAACAAGGTTTAGAAAAGTATGAAAAATAGCTTGGTTCCATTTTTTTTATAACATATCATAGATGTACCATTTTGGCAAAAACAAATTTATACAAAATAGATCTCAAGTTTATATGAAAACACTTTGGCAATGCATACCTGCCAATGCTTAAACAAAATCATATGAAACATTTTCACCAACAATTACTTCCTAACCTGCTATTTTGCTCTCAAACATCCTACAATAAACTCCTCGTCCATCATATGCATAGCTGCCAGTATCCCAGGCGAACCTCTGAGTATAGGTCGCAGCGATCCTGCGTAAGTAGAACCTCTCATTTATAATAGTGGGGAGTCCCATGGCGGAACCTCTTGAGTAATAGGTTGAGTTATCCGCCGCGCAGCAGTCCGTATCAGTGCGAGGCAAACAAGCTGAACCGCCGTGCCAAAATCCGGCAAGAGCTAAAGCCGGCAGCTGTCCCTGCGCGCGGCGAAACCCTCCGGTCATAATAGGCTTTCTCAAGCATCTCCGGCAAGGAACCTCGGTAATAGTTGAGCATCCTTATGGGCGTAGAACCTCTCATATATCAGGTAGGGAAAGTTCTCAAAGCATCCCTTATAAGGAACTCTCTTGCGTGAGGTGTATAGGTTGCTGGTTTTATATGAACCTCTCATATATCATAGTAGGGTTTCTCACATCCTTATAAGGAACCTCTTGAGTATAGGGTATAGGTTGAGCATCCTTATAAGGAACCTCTCACATATCATATAATAGTAGGGGTTTCTCAAGCATCCTTATAAGGAACCTCTTGAGTATAGGTATAGGTTGAGCATCCCTATATGAACTCTCATATGTCAATATAATAGTAGGGTTTCTCAAGCATCCCTTATAAGGAAACCTCTTGAGTAGTATAGTTGAGCATCCTTATAAGGAACCTCTCATATATCATAGTAGGGTTCTAAAGCATCCTTTTATAAGGAATCTCTCGAGTATAGGTATAGGTTGAGCATCCTTTATATAAGGAACCCTCTCATATATCATAATAGTAGGGTCTCTGCCATCCTTATAAGGAACCTCTTGAGTATAGGCATAGGTTGAGCATCCTTATAAGGAACCTCTCATATATCATAGTAGGTTTCTCAAGCATCCTTATAAGGAACCTCTCGAGCATAGGTATAGGCTGAGCATCCTTATGCAAGTGAAACCTCTCATATATCATGTAATAGTAGGGTTCTCAAGCATCCTTATATGAACCTCGAGTATAGGTATAGGTTGAGCATCCTTATAAGGAACCTCTCATATATATCATAGTAGGTCTCTCAAGCATCCTTATATAGAACCTCTCATTCATTATATACAATCCCCCATGTTATGTAAAAATCCCCATAATATATAAGTAATAATCCCCCATGTTATGTAAAATCCCCATACTATATAATAATCTCCTAGGTGGGTGTAAAACCCCCATATTACAGGTGAAAATCCCCATAAAAGAAAATCATTCCCGAGTGAGTCTTAAAACGTGTTCGAGTGAGTCGGACCTGGGCAAAGGATCACCATAGTAGAATCCCCAAGACTATATAAAAATCCCCATGTTACGTAAAAATCTCCCATAATATATAATAATCCCCCATGTTATGTAAAAATCCCCATGTTATGTAAAAACTCTAGGTTATGTAAAATCCCCCATATTATATATAAAACTCTATAAAGAAAATCATTCCCCGAGTGAGTCGAAACAGATTCGATGAGTCGAAACGGCGAAATTTTTCTTGAACGAAAAACACGCCCGTCAACGACCGCGCACAGGATCACTACATGGGTAGAACCCAGTATTAAGATAAAAACCCCACTGATCTCGTTCACATACGTAAAATTTATTTTACCAACCAAACGGTTTCAATCAATTATTCATGTTATATCCTTCAGTCCAATGGAAAACTTCAAGAACTACACAAACAATCATAAAATAATCATGCAGAAATATTAGAAAACAAGAGAGTTCATAATTCCATATATTCTTCAATCATTTAACAAACTCATTTAGTATTGAACTAACCCCAAAAAATAACACATTTAAGGAATTAATCCCTCCTTCCACACAAAGAGATAGGAATTGTCACACCATAAAAAATAAAGATTTAGTCTAAAAAACTTATATATATACATACCCTAAATCTCAATGAAGAACTGAAAACCCACCCTTTAATCCTTTATTTGTGCCGATATCTTTATTCTTTATCTCTGTAATTCTTCCTTCCTTCTTCCTCTCTCACTGCCCTAGTCCAAAGGTGTAAAGAAGAGAGTAGCTCCAAAGAAAACAGAGAAATGAGGTGGAAGTAAGCTCAAAACCCAGCAAAGCCCTGATTTTTAATAACTGACAGTGATTTAGTTTTTCTCTTCAGCAAACAACAGAAAGTTTATTAATACACTCAAATTTGTCATAAAGACTACTAAGGTTTTTCAGATGTCCCTGATCATTTTTTACACATGTTTCGCAGAACTAAAACCTTATTTAAGATTTACAACTATTTTTATTATCATTTTACTGTTATTATCAAGATGAAAAAAACTAATTGGGAATTACAATCGACACAGATACGGCCACACCCAGCGACACATATGACAGACTTTAACCAAGATAAATACAATGTATATATATGACATTCCAATCGTTAAATGTTATGAATCAAGAAAATGGTGGATATGAAATTTTCTTTGTCGAGCCTTTAACACGAAAAATCAAGGTCTAACTCCCATAACGCGTTTAATGTTAATCTGAATCTCAATAACAGGATGACTCTGACTTTTCTGAGGTTATGAAGAACCACTTGATATTTACAAACTCAGGTACGAAGGCAGTGACAAGATCACACAAATACAGATACGCCATGCATGTATCACAAAACATTAAGACCTGAGTTAGAAGTATTCATTCATAGATGATAGTTCTCCGCAGATCATGCATCCTGAACTGACACCCAAAGAGAGAGGTACCACCATTAGATCAGAAGATCTGTTATTTGTTACACTGCAGAATCAACTTCAGCCCTTCGGTTGGACCAATATTATCACCATCAACACGTATTTCACCTAAACGTAAGAGAAACAAACAGTAATTGAAAATAGAATTTAAGGGATAGAAGGATACTGATAACCTTGGTGTGCTATGGAGTAGTTGACTGGGTCTGACGATCCAAGATAGTCGGTGAAGTGGCCAAAGAGAACCGAAGGGTCTCTAAATATGATGCAAAGGCACTCCACAGATGAAAATTTTGACTATGCTGTGTCTCTATTATATGAATGCATATGCATTGGGTGGAGATAAATCTCCAAATGCCATTGTTCAGCCTAATCCTCCAATGGGAAGATTTTCTTCTCAAGAATTCAGAGGAGCAATGCCATATGCTCCGAGTCTATCAAGATGAGAAACTGAAGTAGAATTTCGAACTCTGAAGCAGAATCATCATGTCAATAGTGGGACTATGAGGTGCACTTAATCAGCGTGTCTCAAGTATGCTCCTGCCATGGTTGCTACGTAGTGCGATAAATGTCGAAAATTTGAAGAAGGCCTGACCTATGCAATCCGAAGTAAAATTTCTTCCAATGACATGGGAAAGCTTTGCAAAGTTGAGGGTCAAGTAGCCTATCCAGCAAGAGGATGGCAAGGAAGCAATGAAAGAGTGTGTTAGTTTCTTAGAAAGAGGGAAGGAACCTAGTGCCTCACCAAACAAGATTTGGCTCAGGAAAGTCTAAAGGGAGGCTTGCTCCATGGACAAGACAAACATGGAGTGAACATTATCCACTGTGAGGCGTAGGTCGAGGATCTTAAGCTCCTCCCATTCCAAGACCCATATGAAAGATTGTGAAACCACATGAATGCGAATGTCGGTTAGGCTTTAACTCGGTGGATGTTTTCAATGTGGGGCTCTAGACATTGCCCTAAACAAAGTGGTGTAAGTGAATTGGTCTTCGACCCACTGCTCAGGCCAAGAACGTTAATGGAATGCGCCTTATGGTTTGCGTACAAAGAGGTAGACCGGAAAACACAAATGTGGACACAACATATGGCTAGATCCGCCCGAGGCTCGAGTCACGACTCAAGCCAAGCCCGGGTATAGCGCGGCCTTCTAATAAGAAGTTTTGTTGCACCGTATAGTAACGGTAAATTACTTGTTTATCATGTTGAAGCTGTGTTTGATCTGATCCTCGGGAGCCACACATTCCTTCATAACACCGACATTTGTACCACGAATTCATACATACATTAAACCGCTATATTGTTGGGATTTGTATGTTAGCACTCCTTGGGAGAATTAATAAAGTTATTAATAGTGTTTGTCGAGATTTGTATGGTACAAACCGATGGTTGAATTATGTGCGGATTTATTGCTCATGACATTTTATGATTTTGATATCATTTCGGGTGGCGACTGGGTTGGACTGCCATCTCCATTGTGAACTCCGTTACTAAAGAAGTTTGACCTTTGATGTGCCAAACTCATGCAATAGTCTTTCGGGGAGAATGAAATTATGCCTTACTTGTTTACTTCCGCAATTAAAGCATGTAAAATGATTCAAAAGCAAGCAAGAATATCTAAGACATGTGATTGATACTAGAAAGATGCAGGCTAAACTTGAAAGACATACCCATAGAAACAGTTCCAAGATGTGTTTCCGTAAGAATTGCCAAGATTGCCACCAGATAGATGCGAGCTTCGGTCGGAGTTATTAAATTCGGACGCCCTTATTTCTATTACACCCTACGTATCGGCTCGGTCAGAGTTAAGAGAGAACTGAAAACTCGCTGCAAGAGAATTGCCAGAGAAGGGATACATTCACCGGTAACAGTTCATGGGAGCTCCTATTGTTTGCAGTGAAGACGCGCTACGAGATTTATGCATGATTATCTAGCTAACCTAATCGTAACTATCAAGAACAAGTATCCTCTCACTTCCAGAAATGAAGCATTTGTTTGATCAATTACAAGGTGCAAGGGTGTTTAGCAAGATTGATTCGAGATCCGTGGCACAACAATTCGAGGATAGCAAAATGCGTATGTACCCAAAAAACCTGCTCTAACTCGTTATGGGCACTATGGAACTCCCTTTGTGATGCTCTTTCGGTTGACAATGCACCGTTAGCCACTGGCCTTTACGAATGTGGCGTGTTCCTGTTCCTTTATCTTTGACAAGTTTGTCATTGTATTTATTGATGACATTCTCGTATTAACTAGATGAAGAAGAATATGCTAATCGTCCGAGAATGGTGCCGTAAACACTAAGGGAGAAAGCCAGCTTGTATGCCAAGTTCAACAAATGTGAATTTCGTCGACTGCCAGTTCCTCGCCACATAGTATCAGAGAAGGCATTAAAGTGGATCCAAGAAAATCAAGCGCTTTGAACTGGAACCCCCTAAAGAATGTGGCTCAACTTCGTAGCTGGCGAATGGGTGTATTATCGACGCTTGTGGAAGGATTTTCCATTTATGTACCGCGACTTCGACTAAACTCCTACTAAACATGTCAATATAAATGGACTGAGGTACGCCAAAGTAGTTTTGAAGAACTAAAGGCGTAAGTCGATCACAAATTTCACAGGTTAGCAAGTTCAAGTGGTACCAGTGGTCTCGTTGAGCCATGTTGACGCTCTTACCAAGGCCTGGGGTGTGTTTTGATGCATGGCAGTAGCCACTTCAAGCTTCTGCATGCTTAAGGCCATATGAGATTCCTATCCGACCATGATCTCAACTTGCCGCAGCTTGTATTTGCTTTGGAAGATATGGCGCATTACCTTATGGGAGACTTTTCATCATCATAAAAGTTTGAAGATTGTATTTAGCCGAAAGAATTAAATATGAGACAAGTAGACGTCACAGAGTTACCTAAAGATTATGACTGTATCTACTGAGTACCATCCCGAAAGCAAAATGTAGGACATGCCTCGAAAAAGTAAGTGGAAGAGTTGCAAACTTGCTTGCATTGAGAGAGATGTGAATGGGAAAGTTACAAGTATCACTTTAAAGAGCTCTACTGCTTACACTCAAATAAGACTCGTATATATGAGAGAATCCGAGAAGCACAAATCGGATGATTATATTATCGAGCTTAGAAAGAAGTGATGGATCAAGGAAAAGGTAAAGAATTTGTGATTCATGTAGCCGATGGAGCTTTAATGCCTGGAATCGGGATATATATACCAAAGGTTGATGACTTGAGAAGAGAGAGATCTTGTGATGAAGCCTTACAAAGGCACCTTATGCCATACCCAGAAGTTCTAAAATGTATCAAATGTTGAACAAATACTTTGTGGCCAAAGATGAAAAGGGAAGTAGTCAATTTGTCTCCAAATGTATGACTTGTCAACAACAAGTGAACACTAAGCTCCAAAAGAGAGGGAGTTACATCCTTACCGATACCAGAGTGGAAACGAAAAGATCACTATGGATTTCTAGAATTTGATCACGAACTCAAAGGAAATGATGCTATATGGCTATCGTTGATAGATTAACAAAGTCAAATTTCATTTCTACCTAATGATGGGGCTGTACATTAGACCGCCAGCAAAAAAAGGTATGTAGGATGAAATTCGTGAGATCACATGGTGCCACCATCTATCGACGGATGTAGATCCAAGATTTACTTCTAGATTTCGGGGGTAGTTTTGCCAAAGCAGTTTTCAGGGACTGCACCATTTTAGCAATCGCTTCATCCCCAAATAGATGACAATCGCAGAGAACTACTCAAGACACTTGAAGATATGTCGTGGGCTTGTAATTCGAGTTCCAAGGATCTTGGATGATTAGTGTAACTTTGATAGAATTTGTATATAATAATCATTACCATAGTCAGGATTGCAATGGCTCTTAAGTGAAGCTTTGTATGGTAAAAAGTGTCGATGTCCAGTGTATTGGGATGAAGAGGGAACACGAATACTGGAGGGTCCAAAATTGATACAGAAACTGGAGATAAAGTAAAAGTAATCGAAGCAAGTTGAAAGAAGCACAAGATCGGCAAAAGAGTTATGTGGACCAGAATAGATGGGAAATGGAATACAATGTAGGTGATAAGGTTTTCCTTCGAGTTTCACCTTGGAAAGGGGTGTTACGGTTTGGCAAGAAAGGAGTTAAGTCCTCGCTATACTGGGTCCGTATGAAATTGTAGCCTGATCGTCCACTTGCTTATAGGATTGGCTTTACCTCAAGAATCGTCGCGAACCCATGATGGTTTCTATGTGAGTATACAGACGTATACTCTATCCGATCCTTCACATGTAGCATGCTCGGTGAGATTGAAGTGTCCGATAACCTAAGCTATGTTGAAGAGCCGGTACAAACTTTGATCAGAAGCAAAGGCAAGTAAGGAATAGAGAAATACCAATGGTGAAGGTCCCTGCGGAAGAATCATGCCATAGAAGAAGTAACATGGGAAACCAAGAGTATATGCGACAACACTATCCCCATTTGTTCCCGACCGTAAAGTAATTCTCTGTGGGATCAATTCTTTTAAGAAGGGGAATTGTAATAACCCATCCCAAAGGCATATAATCTTATCACGATGCATTCATGCACAAAGACATACTTGCATACAATAGATATGTGTTTGCCGCGCATTAAGGTGGCGAATACAAAATCAAAGTTAGTGGAGTTAAGTGTTAAGTCAAGAAAAATTAAAGGGCCATTTTGAAATTTTTGTCAAAATGTTTCAGATAAAAGCTTTAGATTTTTATGTAACATTTAAATTCTTCTTTCCTTATTGTCCGGTCATGCATAGGGTAATAAAAACTGGTTTCGAGCAAAAGCTCTATCATTTTCGGAATTCAAGCTGACTTTTTAGGTAAACTCTGTTTCGCATCTGTTTTGCACCTCTATTTTCGGGTCTCTAAGCTCTGTTTATGAAATGTTGTAAAACATGAAAGTTGTTGGGTTATGTCTCTTCTAGGGTTTCTGTAAAAGGGCTTGTAATTGGTTGTGTTTATCTCGAGTTATGATCTGTTGAACACTGATTGCTCATGCTGTCCTCGATTCTGGCACTACTATGTGAAATTTGAGTTACGTTTCTTCCTTGTGTAGTTTGTTATTTTGCCCTAATTTTCGGATATGTTATAATTTTTTTATATGTCTAGTTTCATGAAAAATATTAGGCTTGACTAAGTCTCAATCTTGAGAGTTACGGTGGCTTGTTTAGTTGTTCTGTAACAGGATCTGATGTTAAAGTTGGAAAAATCTGGTATAAATTTATATATGGAATATGAAGCTGATTTTTATATTACAGCACGAGACATGAGTCTAGTTTCTAAATAAAAAAAGAATCATGTATTTTGGATGTATATGTTGAGAGTTATAGCTAAAAGAGTCAGCAAAGGTCCCATTTAAAACAGTTAGGCAGACGAGGTTATATGTTCTCACATATTTCTGAGTTTCAGTTTATAATGATATATGATCATGTATGATTAATATATGTTTTAGACCACGAGGAGCAAGACGTACAAGACGCGGGCGCCAAGCATGAGTGATACGACGCCATTTCTTGTGGAGTGGATATGAATGTTTGGTACTACGTGCTCTTGCTCTGTCATTTGATGTGAATGATTTGTTTTTCGTGTCGAAATGATCTAATGTTCATGCATGATATATGTTATGGACTATGCAAATGTTGTGTGCAAGAATGTAAGATGAACTATATTATGAATTATGAAATGATTATGTGCAAGAACATGTTGATGTTTATGTGATACAAACTATGAATGTTATTATGCTAAGTACATGTTATATGAGATACATGATGCATGGAAGATAAGAGGATAAGGCTATGACTGGAGATGTCCAAGAATCGCAAATACAAGAATAAGGACCCAATGCAAGGTCAAATACAAGTATACAAGCTGGCCAAATACAAGTTTGGCGTTATAAGTTATCAAGCTTCATAAGTTTACAAGTTCTCGGCGAGCATTTGATGTGTTTAGGTCATAACTATAAGAAACGGATACATGCAAGCATTGTGATATAAGAATACATATGAACTATGAATGCCTAGTTTGATGTTATGAATGATTAAGTGCTCTATTTACGGATATGAATATGCAGAGTTATGGGCAGTTTGGTTTCATAAAGTGAATGTGGGCTTATGATGATTATGGAATGTGGCTTGGTATCATGCTTTATATCCTCATTGAGGCATCTCATTAAAAAGCAATATTTTTTAGGTCTACTAAGTCAAGAAGCATAAGTTGTGTTTCTAGTCGGCTTCACTCGTGACGTCATGAGTGATAGCCTACCGGCTTACTTCCCTCTCCTCTCCTCATCATGACAAGTATATGTAATTCTAGGAGACTTTGAATTGTATATGCCAATGTATATATGGTTACTCCTAAAATCAGCTTTTCATGTTTATGAACAAGAAAATGTACAAGTTTTTTTTGTTGAGTTTTAATGCTTTAAAAAACTCCTAAGGTCGTGAATCTCCCTAAGTGACGCTGTGGTTAATGAACTTTTCTATAATTAGGATGACTTTAATTTTCTTTAGGTTATAAAAGCAACCAAGATTTGACATTACATCATGCCTCGCCGTCCGATTACCCCCTTAGAACTTACGTGAGGTCTCTTTCGTTCTGGTTTGTCCTGGTTTTCAAAGGTCATAGGATATTTTTGACATTGCTTCGTCGTACGGCCTCTGTGCCCCGGCCCGATCTCGTGCCACGAAGACGAGGAGGTGAAGGGGTGTCGGTGAAGTGTGCCTCGCATCTATCTGAGGCCTGGCCAGGCCTGATATTCCCCTGACCAGCCTGAAGGCGGGCAGCCAGCTCAACTTCCTCTCCCGAGATCATCTCCCTCTCCATCATGAGGCCCCGGGTCTCCGTGTCTCCCCACTCCTCCGCTTCGGAGCCCCTTATCGCGGCTTCATACAAGGAGAGCCTGGTCCCTCCCGGAAAATGCAAAGAAGAAGAGGAGTGTGAAACGAAAACCTTCGAGCTCACTAGAGGGCTACCCCCCTGTTCAGGGTAAGATCCTAAAGGTGGGAGCCTCTTCTCGCTTCGCCCGCCACTTCCAGGCTGAGACTCTTCTGTGAGGGCGCTTGAGCCCCGTGAGGGGGTTTCTTCCTTTATTTCGCATGGAGTCCGGGCTACGGGCGCGCGCCTCCCGCAATGCCGATGCGAGGTGACGGAATTTGACGCTTTCTGGTGGGGCCGCAGGATGAGGGATCGCCTCGCTTTCTATGCGAGCTCACACGGCTTGTTCCTCTTCGATCCGTATGACTCGACCTTTGTAGGTGGATGCCCCGCCTGGCCGAGGAGGCTCACTCTTCCGTCAGGAACCGCCTCAGACGCCCAAGTGCTTTCACGAGGCTTTTCTTTATTGTCGGGCCTGTTAGTCGAGGGACTTTTTGCTTTTTTTTTTTTTCTTCTTCTTTTCGGGCAGTGGCTACTTATGCGAAAGGTCTGGCAAGGAGGGCCAACCTTATCGAGGGCTCCGCCTAAGGCTAGCTGGTCTTATAAGGCTAAGGTTAAGCCTCCCGACCTTCGAGAGGGCCGCTTCCTTCAAGCCTGGCAAGGGACTTGACTGAGGAACTTATAAAGCACAAGTCTGACGTGAAGCATGCTTCGGTGGCAAGGGCGTGAGCCGAGGATAAAGAAAATAAGGCCCTTGAAGGACGCGAAGGTCGCTGAAGATGAGCTGGCCGCCAGAGGAGTTGCGTGTCAAGGGTGACCCGGGCCAAGATAGTTGCCTTGGAGGGCCCGGCCGAGAGGCTCGGAGGCGGGTAAATTCTGCGGGAACGCTTGACGGAGGAGCCTCGCAGCCCCGAATGGACTCAAGGAGGCAGGAGGCTTTGGCTTGGGCCTGAGGCGAAGTGACAGCGAGCTTAGAAGATGAGGCCCCCGCACCTAACGGGCCTCCCAGTGGCCTCGGGTCTTCAACGCCCAAGCCCCGAGCCTCCCCCAAACCCAGAGTTCAACATCCAACTTTCCCCGATGAGGAGGTCAAGAACACGCTCCCGAGGCCGAGGTCGATGCGGGCGCGAGGTGCTCTCAGGGCCCCCGATCGTGCTCCCCCCGTGGCCTGACGATCCCTGGGTAGTTCCTCCGCTGGCCAGCTCCTTCCTCTCAGCGTCACGGGCTCGCTTTAACTTTCTACTTCGTAAGCTTCCGCCCGGATACGTCTATCCTTTTTTTTTTTTAACTCGCTGTGATCTCCGCGCGGAGCTCGGGTTTTTTGTATTGCTTCTGATCTTGACTCTTTGTTGATATACCAAGATTCATCGACACTCTCTTCGCCTTTCCCCGCTTTTGTCAATTTGAGTCATTGTCGTACTCACGAAATCTTCCTTTGTGCGTATATGCTTCTGCATTCAACTACCTGCCGGCGCTAAGGCCCCCGAGTAGTTATGTTCTCGTAATCCCGAGATCAAGCACATGGCCTGCCTTGGCTTCCCCGAATCACAGCTCAAACTGTTCATCAGCCTCGGGCGCTAAGACCTCCCGAGCCGTTGCCTCCGAAACCGAGCTATCGGGCACCGGGCGCTAAGACCTCCCGAACCGCTGCTAAGCTCGGGGTCAGAGCTGAATGGGGTTCCCCGGGCGCTAAGACCTCTTTGAGCCGCAAGCTCGCAAACCAAAGCACGGGCCCTAGGCGCCAAAACCTCATGTTGTCAAGCTTCCTCGAACCGAACCACTCGGGCTTTGTGCACTAAGACTCTCCCGAGCTGTTAAAGCCTAAAAATCGAAAGCATCGGGTTCCCGGGCGCTAAGACCCTCCCGAACGTTGTCCGCGACCGAGCTAATTGACTCCAGCGCTAAGACCCTCCCCGAGCCGCTAAGCCCGCGAATCGAGCCACAGCTCCCAGCGCCAAGCATCTTCCCGTTAAGCCTCCCGGCAACTACGCCACCGGGCCCCCCGGGCGCCATGACCTCCCGAGGCCGCAAGCTCAAGCGAACTCCAGCTACTAGGCTCCCCCGGGCTTAAGACCCTCCGGCCGCAGCCTCGCTGAACCGAGCCATCGCCCCGGACACTAAGACCCCACGAGTCATATTTCTCGAACCCGAGCTATCGAGCCCCGGGCGCGGCGACCTCCCCGAAATGCTGCTTCGCAAATCGAAAGCCACTGGCTCCCCGCGCTAAAACCTTCATGAGCCGGGCCGCTTCCGAAACCGAGCTACCGGGTCTCTCGGGCGCTGGCGACCCCGCGAGCCGCTAAAGCTCGAAAATCGAAATGACAGCCCCGGCGCTGCACGCTCCCGAGCTGCCAAGTTCCGCTGACCGAGCCATCGGGCTCTGCGCTAAGACTTCTCTCGAAACGCAGCTTCACCAATTGAGCTTACCGGGCCTTGTAGCGCTAAGACTCCTCCTTCGCGCCCGTGAACCTGAAGCATCGGGCCCCGGGCGCTAAGTGACCCTCTCGAACCCAGAGCCGCGAATCGAGCTACCAGGGCTCCTCGACGCTAAGACCTCATGAGTCGCTAAGCCACGCGAATCGAGTTACTAGCCCTTGACGCTAAGACCTCATGAGTCGCTGCTTCAACCGAGCTTATCGGGCCTCGGCGCTAAGTGTAACACCTCACTATACTCTTAGCGCTTTCGACATGTTTGTATAATAAAGTAAAAGTATATTTTATCCTGAATAAAATAAAGATAAAATAAAATAAGTAAGAATCCTAGAATTAATACAACAGCTTAAGGGTAAATTAATAAATTACTAATTCACGACCTAAGTGGTCATAATATAATAAGTTCATATGCCAAAGTAGGAATACGGATAAGTTAAATCAAGAGTAATAGAGAATCGAGGACTACAGAGTACAAAAGAGATATTAATAAAATAAGGAAGACAATTATGGAAGAGAGAGACAAGTGGCTCAAGGAAAGAGATAAGTTTCATTGGAAAGTGAAATAAAAAGGGATAAGATCAAGATGTGGTACCAAAAGAAATATCTCATTTTGGTCCGGGAGAAAGAGAGAGTGAAAAATCAGATAAGAGAGAAGAGAAGAAAGGAAAAGAAAATACAGTTGAAGAGAAAAGAAAAGAAAGAAAGAAAGGAAAAAGAAGATTCACAAAATGGGAACTATGATTTGGTATAGAAAAGTATGGAACTAGGAATATTTATATGAAAAACTATGGGTGTATGGAATTAGGTATGGATACATGTCTCACAGATGGGACTTGCTTGAGTTCCGTATGGAAAGGCCGATTTTTGTATAATAGTATGGAATTGTGTATGGTTTGGGTTTGGAAATCCTAACTTCATTTTTGTTAGTGATTAATGAGAAGGAGTTCAAAGTATCCTATGTATGTGTCTTAGAAGGGTCTAGCTAAAAGTCGAATCAAGAAAAATTCCTCTATTTTTGGATCATACGTAGTAAATTGGACCTTAGAATGGCCTTTTTGGGCAAGCAACAAAGGAAATTAGAAGTGAGTTCTTTTCTAGTAAATTGTAGCCACATCAATGAACTTGATTTTAGCTTTAATCCTCGATTTAGGACTCCCTGTAGACTAAGTTATGGTCATCCTTTTTACTGAGATCCGCCTTAGCTAGATTTTGGTTAGGCTGGCCATTCAAATGCCAATCTTAGCCGGACCTTAGAATGAGTTTTTGGGTCAAAAATAAAGGGAATTTGGAAGTGAGTCCTTCTAGTAAATTGTATCCACATCAATGAACTTGATGTTAGGCTTTTAAATTTCTCAATTCGGACTCAGAGACTGCTATGGTCTTTACTTCCGAATACCAAATGGAGTGAGAGTTCATCTATAGAGGTCGCCCACAGAGGCCGCCAGACCCCATGCAAGCAGAGGTCGAAGTAGAGGTCGCCAGACCTCATGCGCAGAGGGGTCACTGCACTCTCATGCAGGTCAGTTGCATTCATGTAGTAGAGCCAGCGCACCCCATCCCGTATGCCGCCAGAATCCCGCTCCGAAGAGCCCACTCGTCCCGAAGAGTTTAGCCTCGTCCTATAAAGCCTGATCAACCCGTAGAGCTAGCCTGGCCCAGACCGTCACTGTCCGGGGCTGGACTACGCATGACCTCCAACTCTCTAAGGTCATATCTCCTTCAATTAACTCCGATTGGGGTGTTCTCTGGACCCATGGAAAGCCCAATGAGTCAAGAATACATCGATATGCCTGGCGAAGATATTGGGATGCCAGACCGAAAGCTGGGACGAGCTCCGTCCAGTCGCCTCCAGCTCAGCAGCTCTCCGAAGATCACGCATGACCTCCAACTTAAGGTCATATCTCCTTCGCTTGAACCCTCGATTCGTGTTATCAACTATATGGAAAGCCCATCGAGTCAAGAATAAGCATTCATATGCCTGAGGAGGATATTAGATGTCGACTCCAGGTGTTAGATCGAGCCTCGTCTGTGCCGTCACCGCGCCAGTCGGGTCACCGGCTGGACTACGCATGACCTCCAACTTCTAAGGTCGCGATCTCCTTCTCGTCCGAACTCCGAGCCCGAAAGTGTTCTGACTCCTATGGAAATCCCATTGAGTCAAGAACAATACATTGATATTCCCCATGAGGATAAGCAGATGTCAAAGAACAGGTGTTAGATCGAGCTCGGCCCTGGCCAGATTTGACTACGTGCATGACCTCCAACTTCTAAGGTCAAAATCCCTTTCGTCCGAACTCCGATTGGGGTGTTCTCGGGACTCTATGGAAATCCCATCGAGTCAAGAATATATTTATATGCCTGAGGAGGATATTAGAGGCTCATCAAGGTGTTAGACTCGAGCCTGTCCAGTCGTCAGCTCGTCCGGGCCAGATTTGACTCACGATGACCTCCAACTTCTAAGGTCATAACCCTTCAACTCGAACTCCGTTTCAGGTGTTCTCTGACTCTGCGGAGCCCATTGAGTCAAGAATCCATCCATATGCCTGAAGAGGCCAGTAGAGGTCAGACCGAGGTGTTATACCGAACATTGAAATTGTTCGTTTTACCAAGTGTACTAATTGTCGTTAAAGATAATCGATACATGTAAGAAAGGAGATAGATATGAATAAGAAATAGTAATATAAGTAGATTTGATATGTAAAAGAATAAAGAAAAGAATAAAATGATAAGCCGCAGAAATACGAGTAATTGTATGATCGCCTAAGACTGGATATCATCGAATTTATAAGACATATATGATCAAGGCTTTCCCGCACTCAATAGTGCTACGACGTCTATCATGTGGGCAGTACGTACATAGCGATCGCGCTTCGCACGTATATACGACTAAGAAAGCCGCAAAGACTCATGTTGTTTCGATAATTTCTATCACGTGGGTAGGCACGCCTGTTTCCGTACCGCATCAGACCTCGCATATGACACCGAGTCTCATTCATTCTTTGTTCCTACCCAAGCAATAATGTTTGGACACGGTATCCGAATAAGAAAGATAAAAGGTAAATAGTCGATGTTTAAGCGGTACCTAAGTGCATCAAAGTAGAAGTCTATGTTCAACTCCTACTTCTGGAGATATGGATGTACCGATAGCCACAAGTAAAATGTACAAGTATGGAAATGTATAGGTATATGTCATAAGATATGATAGTATAATAAAGTACATGAAGATATAAGTTAATAAGATATAAGATGTTACCAGGAATGGGTACCTGTACAAGAATGATAAGCATATATGAATATAAGAATGAGTAAATGCATGCATGATAAAAATATAGAATATATGTATTATAGAGAAACAAGAGAGCCAGCACATGAAGCCGTATATGAGAACTAATACGTGATTTAAAAAGTAATGATGGTATATATTGCATAAGCAATCATGATAACAATAATTAACTCATGCTATGAGATATGTATAGAAATGGGGCTGAAAACGATTGCCTATGTCCGACTAAGTAGAGGATAGATTGCACGCGCAGGGAAGGGCCAAGTCTCGCAGTGATACAAGTTCCTGTCTCATATCGAGGCCCCGCTTCGTTTTCCGATGCGACATAGATCCCGCTTTTGACCGTGGTTGTCCCGAAGGGTCACCATCACACTTTGCGCCTTATAAGGATGATCATTGTCTCAGATAATGATAACGACGCCCCAAATGTGGATAAGACCGCTTATTTCAAGGTAGATGCTGAGTATGCAATACGGCCCCCGATAATACTAACAAGCCAGATAGAATATGAATGTGCCCTTATAAGTTTCCTTTATCCACTTTTGCATTTACAGCATGAAACATAAAATAAATGATTTTAATACGATACGTGGAAAGATACGATATATTACGGTAAGATAAAGACTACTACGTGGATGATAAGTTCGGTGAATTAAGGAGATTATATGATCCTGAATGATATATATAAAAAATGGCAAGAGCCAGAAACGATCCAAAGTAAATATGAGCAGAAAGTGAATATGAAAAGTATAACACTTAATACAAAGATATGACAAAGACATGATAACAAAGATGTGAAAACAAAGACATGATCATAGTATATGATATCAAAGACATTAGAAAAACTTATATGAAAATATATACAATAAATGGTATATAGTATATAACCAAGGAAAGTAATATATGTATAAGAATAAGGATATGCACATAATAGGATATGCAATATGAACCATTAAAAAGATAATACATCAAATGATAAGTACTAGAATAAGAAATATATGTTATGAATATATGATAGACATACCTAAATGAATAGAGGGAACATGCTATGAACACATGATATAAATGCATAAGTACAAGAAAACCGGATAGAGACAAGTAAAAAGATGACAAAGCACAATAATACAAAGAGAAAAGTATAGATAAGAGATATCAAAGACAAGTATAATGCGATACGTAATAGTGTTCGTGTATGATGATAAGTACATAAAGTAATATGCATATGGAGTGTTTCGGGACTGCCACTCATTGGTGGTCATTCATGCTTATGTTCCCACTGCGTGAAGCTTAAAGACGTGTCTAATCCGTAGGTATGCATGTAAGACAAGAATGGGAGGATGTGACATCCCACATCGCTAGGAAGTGCCGCCTCGTAGATAGGTGCTCACCGTGATCGCCTGACCCTCATGTTTTGTATTAGAAAAAACAATGTACATGTATAAGTAAATGACTCAAGATATGTATATAGATTCACGGATACCTTACTCGGTGCTGGTAGTTCTTTATAAATGAAAATGATTTTTGTTATTACAAGAATTGTTTTTGTGGTTGTTCAAGGTATAAGTTCGGGCTTCTGAGAAAGAATAGGTCAGATCGTAGTCATTAGTATATAGTGTCGCATCATGATTCTGGCTGGATCCTCACAATCAAAGCCTGGACGGAATGGGGCGGAGACACTAAGACCTCATGTCGTGTTAAGCCCAACCTGAGTTATCGGGCCCCGGGCCTAAGACCCTCCCGAGGCCAGCAAGCTCCGTAAACCCAGCCACCGGGGCTCCCGGGCTCTAAGACCTCCCGGGATGCTGCTCCCGCGAACTGCTCTACTAGGGCTCCTTCCCGAAAGCCGTTGCTTCCTCGAATCGAGCCACTGGGCCCCGGAGCCAAGACTCCTCCTGAGTAAATTAAGATCTACAACCGAGCACCGGGCCCCTCGGGCGCCAGACCCTCCTAGTCTGCTAAGCCCGCAACCCAGCCACTAGGCCCCCGGCGCATGACCCTCCTCAAGGCCGCTGGAGCCTCGCGAACCGAGCTTATCGGGCTCCCAGCGCCAAGACCTCCCGAGCCGCTGCGGTTTTCCGCGAACCGAGCCACGTCCCGGGCACTGACCCTCCCGAGTCAAGTGGCTCTGGCAAACTCCAGCCACCAGCTCCCCCGGGTGCTATGACCCTCCCTGAGCTGTTAAGCTTCAACCGAGCTTATCGGGCCTCGCGCCTAAGACCCCCAGCGAGCCGCAAAGCCCAAAACCGAGCCACCGGGCCAGCGCCACAGACCTCCTTAGCTGTTGCCTCCGCAAACCGAGCTACGCGCTCCCAGTGCTAAGACCTCCCGAGCCCGTTGTTCGTGAATTGAGCTACCGGGCCCTAGGCACTAAGACTCTCTGTTAAGCCTCAACTCTTCGCAAACCGACCACCTGGCTTCTAGGCTGTAAGACTCCTCCGGGAGCCAAGCTCCCAGTGAATCGAGCCATCGGGCTCTTAGGCGCTAAGACCCTCCTGAGCTGTTAAGCTTCTCGAACTTAGCTAACGGGCTCCCGGCGCTAAGACTCTCCGGAGCGCTTAAGCTCAGAATCGAGCTACAGCTCCTGGAAGCGCAAAGACCTCCCGAGCCATAAGTTCAAAATCGAGCCATCGGGCTCTCGGCGCAGACCTCCCGAGTCAAGCACCCACGAACCCGAGCCAACGGGCTCTCGGGCGCCAAGACTCTCCCGAAACGCTAAGCCTACAAACCGAGCCATTGGCCTTGCAGCTAAGACCCCTCCCCGTTGCTTCTCAAGGACCGAGCCACTCTGCCCCCGTGCGCTAAGACTCCTCCCGAGTTGTTAAGCCTCGGTAAAATCGAGCCATTAGACTTCGCCTCTAAGACCCTTTCGTCTTCTTTCCCTTAGAAAAGCGCGTGTGGTTTTAATGCGGATTTATGGAGAATCGGGGACGGATTCGCGCGATTCCTGCAAGCGCCCCTTACTTCCTTATAAATAAATGATCTCAGGCGCGCGATGCTTCCAACCTTCGCCCTTTCTTTGGCAAGAGCTCCGAGTCGATGCACATGAAGCGCCGTGGTTTGGCTATTACTACATGGGGTCTATCCGTGATCAAATACGCTTGCGTCGATGGTCTATCACTCTGTGTGGACTTGTGTTCTTCCCCCTAGTTCCCTCCTCAGATTGTGTCAGTTCTCAGCTTGCGCCAACGATGGAACCGTGCTAGGAACGTACTCGAGGGGCGGTATGCCCAAAAAAACTTTTAAGTACCGCTTTCTCCGCTTTTCTTTCCTATTTCTTCTTTTATTTCTTCTTCTCCCCTTCTCTTTCTCCTTCTTTTTCTCTCCCTCTCTTCTCTCTCTCCTCTCCCCTTATCTTTCTACTCTCTCTTCCTCTCTCTTTCTTTTCCCTTCTTTTCGTTTTTCGCTACTTGACAGGTGTTGGTAGGGTGTGAAGAACTGGCTTTATGAAGCAAAGAATTTTGAGATACAAAGAAAGATTTTTGTAATCCCCGAGGTGGTCAGAATCTCCATGTAATTAAATTTTGTATTTAATCAGAATTCTTTTGAAATAAAGAACAATCTTATGAATCACGCGCTTTTCCACTCTAATTTCTCGAGCGAGCTCCCGTTTTATCATTATAACTTATTGTTTGGCCTATCATAACATTAAACAACTTAAAAATGGACATAGAGTGCTATTCGAAATCAAGACGGTGGATCTTTATTACAAGCTACGTTCCGAGGTCTTATAGTGTTCAGCGTTCCATGAGTGGGGCAGGGTTTTTCCTTATTCCGTTTGGAGTTCATAGTTGCAAGGTCGGATTATGTGAGATACGATGAAGGGCCCTTCCCAATTAGGTCCCAGCTTCCCGTGTGTGGGGTCTTGTCGGGCATAAGTTTTAGAACTGTGTCGCCCGCTTGTAAACTCCGCGGGGCTTGACCTTCGTCATAATATCTCGTCGTCTCCTATGATAGTCCCTCTCATATGCTTTAGGACTCGCTCGCATTTTTTCTCTTTAGGAGATCCAAGTTTAGGGGTGCAGGACCTCCTCATCAGGTTCGATGTTTGCTAGTTCTAATCCTTGCACGAATCCGACCTCAATCGGATCTACCGTCTTGCAAGCAAAGGCCTGAGCGAATTCGGGTCCACTCCCCCGGAAGGTCGACTAGCGCGTAGTTCCCAGATGCCCACACCGAGGTACTCTACCCATTTTCCTTTAGGTATTCCAAATTTGGTTTCAAAGGTCGCTTTAGAGTCCTTATAGTGACTCTCGCTTGCCCATTGACTCCGCTGATGAGCTTAGACGAGCAGTAGTTCTCGATTCCGAGCCCGCACATAAATCCTCGAACTTAGGATTGTCGACTGCTCCCACACTATCGTGATACCAGGACCCTGGATCTCGAACCTCGCATATTATAGAACGCCGCACGGCTGTGTACCTTCGTTATGATTGCTAAGTTGGCGGTCTCTGGGCTTCTGGCCATTTGGTAAAATAGTCCACGACCACAATGATAAATTTGCATTGACCCCTTCCAATGGGTAGGGGTCCCAATATGTCCATCCCCCATTGGTGAAAAGGCCAAGGGCTTGTGATTTACATCAGTGGCTCATATGGGAGATGAGAGATCCTGACATGCTCCCGATGCTTGCATTTTCTAAACTGGGCTTCCGCTCACGTCTTTGAGCATTGTGGGCTAAGAGTACCCTCAGTTCGATGTTTTCCCGCGGGCGGCTGAGCCCGGGCGGCTGCCCCATGCCCTCGTACCCCGAGTATGTAGTCAGGTCCTTCCTTACGACTTAATAACACATGAGAAGCCTCGTTTATAAAGGGTCCCCCGACAACGTGTGAATCTGGCAGACCTCGCCTCAGTTTGGGGACGCCTGGTCGCTGGCAATGTACCATCCACTGCACTCCAGATGGGGGTCCATTTTAGCCTCTGGGCTCTGACATCACAGGAGACTTATCTTCGCTGGGCCGATGCTTAATGGAGGTTCTTCGAGATGTATAACATTGTGCCTTTCTTGACCACTCCCACCCGCAATGAAAGCAAAGAATGGCGAACTTCTAGCCGAGAATACCTACCTTCAAATACCGTTAAACCTTGAACATATGACCACAAGCTTCCTAAGAGCCTCGCTTTAATGTCATAAGGTGATAAGCCTGGCTTCCCGTACGTCCTGTCTAAATAAAGTGGGAGAGACGAATGCATGTAAAGCCTGAACGAAGAGATGGAAGACGGCGGAGTCCGTTAAACCAGCGTTGTCGCCCTTCAAAGGTGATAGCGAAGGCTCCGCATCGCACTCCAGGGTCCCTCGAAGCATCCGTAGTTCCATCCGATTGTATGTCTCTGAGGTGGCTCCATGGGTCTTTTAGAGCCTGCTATTCGACCGCCTTCGAGATGCAGATTCGAACTTCATTTCTAAGAGGGGCGCACTCGGGCCGTGAATGGGGATCTTGGCCATTGCACAGCGCGCCCATGGAGATTGAACTCGACTTTATCGCTTCCCTTCATGTACTGATTTCACTGATGTCCTCGAACCTTTGCTCCTATGACCGTCTCCGTCTCCCGCTGATGCGGATGGGCCCATCGCCTATGTTGTTCCCGCCCCGTCTCCCTACGCGCCCTTCCCGGGGTTGTAAGGATCATGCCCCTAGTGTGGCTAGTTTCACTTCTCTATCCGCCTTATCGACGAGAGGGCCGAGGTGCTGCTTTTCTTGCAATGGATTTCAATTTTCGCTTATCGTGGTCTCCCGGTGGCGTTTGTATTTGCTCGGTGTGAGTTGCTCCACCCTTTCAAAGAAGTGTTGGTCGGTGATGCGAGCGCCCACCTCGTCTCTGCGCTGGACCGCACGTTTCTAACATGCCCGTGAGGCCTACCGCCCACGCCGCCCGCTAGTCTTGCATCACAGAGGCTGGCGTGACTTCGCTCACAGGTTTCCCGGAGTTAAATACCACTACTGCTGAGAGGTCACTTTATTTGTAGCGAACCGCCGCTCCACAGACGACGCTAAACTTCATTCCCAAGCAAATGATTCCCATCCCACCGAAAGAACCGACTTGTGATCTGGAGAGGCAACGATGAGTCCCGCGATCCTTTGCTTACTGCTTTGGCAGAGGAGCCTCGACATCCGTAGTCGACAACTACTAGCAATTCCAACAACACGCTCCAAAATTCCTAGTCCGCTGGGAAAAACATCATCAAATATATTTCTAAAATTAAGAATTAATTTAATTTATATTTATATTTAATATAAAACATTTTTTTTAATGCAAGTAAAGGGAAAATAGACAGGAATAAAATGAAAAAGATAAACACGATATAATTAAAATGATACAATATACAATATTTTTTAAAAAAATCTGAAGTTAAAAAAAGGGCAAATTTACTGTATGACAATATACACTTTTATATTTTTATTTTAAAATAATAAAATATAAAACACAATAATTCTTAAAACACTTATTTTAAAAATTGCAAAAAATAAAAGAAAAAGGCATTGTACAAAATATGTATTGTGTGTCAAAATTTAAAATATCCATGATTTATTATATTTTCTTTTTATTGTATCTTTAGTAAAACTATACTTTTTTCGTGGTGTTTAAAGCTTTGGATCGAGATCGTCGGTTGGAACTGACAAATATGAGTTGATTGATAAACTTTGTTATGATCATATTTGATTGTAGTTTGATCACTAATTTGACTTTTAGATGACATTTATTTTTTCATTTGATACGAAATATAACTTTATTTATGAATAATATTATTTAAAATGTTTTAAATACTCTATTTATTGTAAATAAATCAATATTTTTACCTAAACTTTGAAAAAATAAAATTTTGAAAATGCATATATTTGTATTTTATTAGTATGAAACTCATAATGAAAGATTTACTATTGCCATGATAAAATATATGATTTTTTTTCTTAATATAAAACACATAACGCCCTTTTTCTAAAGTAATGGGCGGTCATTTATTAGTCATTTTTTGTATGAAATTATCATTTTACACATATTTCTATCTTTTTTTTTTTAGTAAAGTGATTTCTCATACTATTAATTTATTTTTCGTGTTTAGATTCTGTTATCTTTGTATAACGTGTGCAAGGATTGATGTCATCTTCATATCGATAATTTATTTGTTGTGTCTTATTACAATATTCACTTATTTATGGACGATTCAAATAACAAAACATATTTAATTAATAAAGACTATAATAAATAATTATGTTTCATCAACACCACCAGAATCTTAAATATTTTTAATAAATACAATATTATCAAATATGCCAGATATTGACTATATTTATTATGTTAATTAATATAGAATACTGTTTTTGTGTTTTAATAAAATTGATTCTAGCTTGGAATACATAAAATATACATTATTTTTAATAGAAAATTTTTAAATAATGCTCTTTTCGTTATTCAGTGATTTAACCTTCTTTTAAAACATTGGCACGATAAAAGACAGTGAGAACTGAGAGGTGAGGAGACTGGATGGAGGTGGGCCTGAGCGATTCATTGCAGTCCATCCTTGCTGTACCCAACAAGCAAGTAACATACACTAATGTAGGACTTGCAGAGCACGCTAAATCGACCTCTCTACCCCCTCTGCATTGCTTTCTTCTTCACTCACATTTTACTCATGCATTTGCTTTCCTCTCCTTTTCTCTCTCATATCTTCTCAGAAATCTAGAGAAAAAACCAGGGGTACTCTGCCTAGTTTCTCCTAATGCAATTAACTCCATAATCTGCCAAATTCTCCTCCTTTTCATTTCTAGTTTTTTTCTTACATAATTTTCAAACTTTTTTTTTTTTCATTTCCTGTTTTCTTTTATGATGATTTACAATGACACTACTGTTTAGTATAATGTTAGTATTGATTTAATTCATTATGTTGCAGACTTTGTTTACAGTTAACAGAAATCTGAAGGAAAGAAGAGAAGAAATGTACAAATCTGTCTCTGAATGAAAAGTTTCCGTTGTCTTTTTATTTTGTTAATGAATTATTTTTCTTTCTCACACCTCTTTTCTTTTAGATTCTCAAATGATGAAAAATAACGATTCAATTTAATTTCTTTCATTTCCATTTTCTCCAAAAGCAAACTACAAAGCCAAGGCCTGGTCAGATAAGTTAAAAATTTGGACGGCAAGTTCAGATTCGGTTTTCTCTTTAGGGTTTTGATGGTGGCATGAGATAAAAGAGTCCTTTCACTCATTTATGTTCTTCTCTCTGTTGGTGCCTTGGTTTTACATGAAATTAATATGCGACATTGTTGGGCTTTTTTGTCTGATCAACAAAATGTGCTGCGGTTTTTTTTAAGCAAACATTTATGTTTTCTGAGATATTTATTTTGAGTTTTTTGTTGTAAAGATTTGTATCACTTGGTGCAGATGGTTGGTAGCAGACATAGGGTGAGTTACTAAAGGAACATATTGTGTTTCATTTTTCTGTCAACAGGAAGCTGGACATTGATACTAGGTGAATTCACCATGTCAAGGCAAGCTAACCTTCCACCACGATGCCCATTTCAAAGGAAACCCATTACTCCTTCTCTTTCTTGATCCTGCTTTCCACAGAACCTCGGCGCGATAATGAGTGCACTAACATAAGTTTTTCTCCCAAAGCTCAATTTCAGATGATCAACCGGCATGGTTTGATGACCTGTTGAATGACCCGGATTCAAATTTGAAAGGGATACTCCACCGTAGATCAGCTAGCGATCCTGTAACTCTTTTGGATGGGATTGTGGAACATTTACCAAGTTTACAACCCCTTAAAGATGATGAAAATTCCGTTTCTGATGGTGTTGGTAGTGGGTTGGAGTCGGCTTGCATGTATGGTCCCAATTCCCCTCGACGGAGAGGCAACCTTTCCTTTTCAGAAAATGCGATAGCTTCAGCTTTGTCAGAATATGCATCTGAAAACCCTCTGGAGGACTTAGATGGGAGTTCTTGCATTGCTGGGATTAATCAAATAGATTTAATGAAGGATGCTTGTGGTGCAGCTGGGGAGCTCAATGCTGAGACAAAGGCAGTAAAAAGGTTAGAATCTGAATTTATGCTTGTCTTCAATTGCTCAATCTTGTTAGTGGTAACAATGCGAGGTTTTGCTTCTTGTAATTCCTTCTGATGTGCATAGTTTATTTTGCTATAGATGTCTGCTGTACTAGTATTTTCTATAAATAGAAATTTCATAGTTATGCAACCTTTCGCTGTCTTAAGATAATTTTTTGTCCTATGTGCTCATATGATTCTGATTGTGGTAATACAAGAAATTTCTTAGGATCTAAAATGTTTATTTTTGTGGAACATTTCTGATATCATGTTCTAAATGATGTTGCTTGGCTAACCTATCAAAAAAATGGCGTTGCTTAGGTATTAACTTCTTGTTAGCTCAGCAATGGTGTCCTTTGGCAATTAACTAGAGATCCTGAATTTGCACCTCATAGCTCCCGATAATTTGAGGGTTTAGGGTGAGATGGATCTGTTAGGTTTTGCTATAATACTCAATTTACTTAGATGTGTTAGAGATTGCGGCTTTTATGCATATCTAAGTGTGGAACACATCGTTGGTAATAAGCAATCATTAAGAAGGTGTAATGGAGGTTAACATAAGTCATGGTAATTTTTTATTCATTGCTAAATACGCTTTTTTGTCTAATGGGGATATATTTGGCAAAGGCTCCTTAGTTGATCAAGTGAACATTATGGTAGTGAGAAACTAATGGAAAGTTGTGATCCATATCATGTTTTTTGTGGAAATTGATTTAGACATCTTATCTTCCATGTCCTTTTGGACAATATTTTCCTAGGAACTTAGCATTAGATGTGGGAACTTGTTCATTTGGATCATAAGTTTGGGGGAAATTTCTAGGAAATAAGTGAAATCTTTTTTTTTTGATGGATAAAGCAAATTATATTGAAGCTGCCAAAAGGAACCACATGAGGAAGGCCCGATAATACGGGAGATATAAATCAGGGGCTGACAAAGGAAGCAAGGAAAGAGAACACCTACCCACTAAATTGAAAAGTCTGCAAAGACCTTGGTCTCTCAACCTTAGATGTAGCAAACCCAGATTACAAAAGAAACTTCATCCTATTAATTGAAATAATCACGTCTCAATAGGTGATTATTTTTGGGAGGATAGAAAAGCTTTTGAAACATATGGTTAATTGTTGAGCTTTCTAGAGACATTTTTGGTATATCTCGTGCTTCTCGAAAGTCAATAATGTCACAATTTTTTAATATGCTTCTCTCAGAATCAATATGTCACAATTTTTTTAGTAGTTTCTCAGAGTTTCTTTTCCTCCATTTTACATTTTGATTTACCATATATATTTATATTACATAGTTTTTTGATAAATATTTATATTACACTTATAGTTTTAAAAGGCGTGCTTAGCGTAAGGTGCCCGAGTTAGACTCGAGGCACAACCACTCTCTAATTGTAGTACCTTTGTTAGAAATAACCCGAATCTTTGTATGGATAACATAGGGATGTTTGGCCTTGTGATTTCTCGCTATTATATGGGTGGCACAAGAAAACCCTTACCACATGGAAAGAACTTCCTAGCCATACATGGGATCGTCTTGCATACACCATACACAGTTTAAAGCAGGGCCAGACTTGAGAAAATCGAGAATTCTTTGCTCAAGGAGGGAGGACCACCGATAGAAGGAGAACACCAGATGATATAGGAAAGAAATGTTGATTTTCAAAGAAAATAACATTCCGAGAAATGTGTGCGATGTAATGTAGGATCATAGCAAATAAATTCCTTTAAATGCACATTATATCCACAAATGCACCTCAAACAGATTGAGCAAAATAGTTTATGTCGCTCATGAGGAGGTAAATGTACAAAACATACACAACTAAAGACACGAAGATTGGTGTAACTAGGTTTTGCTTAGCAAACAAGCGGAAATAGGGAGACTCCATAAGTAAAACTTGGGAAGGTAAACGATTAATCAAGTGAGTAACAGTCTTTAGAGTTTCAACCTAGAACATGGAAGGAACAGAAGATTCTAACAACAGAGTACGTACCACACCAAGAAGATGACAATTTTTGCGTTCGGTTACTCCATTTTGTTGGGGAGTAGTAGGACATGAGCGTTGATGGATAATACCCTTAGAAGCCAAGAATGCCTGAAACTCGGTAGACAAATATTCACCACCCGAGGAATACGTGTATCTTAATATTCATAGAAAATTGATTTTGACCTTATACGAGAACACAGTAAATTTACGAAAAACCTCAAATTTAGGGATAAGAAAATAAACCCAAGTGAATCTGCTATGATCATCAATGAAAGTCACATATTATTTTAAATTTTCATGTGAACTAATTGGGGAAGGTCCCCAAACATCACTATAGATAAGATCAAAGCAGTGAGAAGCTCTACTAGCATGCAAAGGAAACGGAAGAGTTTTGCTTTGACCAAGTTTACAAGAATCACACTCAAGAGATAAAGAAGAACGTTCTCTATGACCAAGAAAGCCAGAGTTCCATACATGAGATAAGATCTGAGTGTTGGGATGACTAACGATGATGCCACATCGCCTCAGATCATAGACATTAATAAAAGACTTAAGAGAAGAAACTGAGAGTCTGGAACTGGTAAAAATGGTGGAAACTCATCTTACTAGGTCCCTTTGTAGTTGGCTTCCCAGATTACACGATCTGCCTGACACAACCATCACCAAGAGAAATTAACATAATTATTTATCAACTAATTGACCAACAAAAATAAGATTCGTGGAAAGCTAAGGAGCAAGGAACACATTAGTAAATGTAGAAGAGGCATTTCCAATAGCAGCGATTGGTAGAGAACTGCCATTGGCAGTTTGAACAGCAGATACATACTAGAGTGTAGTAGAATTTTTACCTTAAATTATGCTGAAATTAGCATATGTTGCACCATTTCAGGGGTGCAGTAAACTGTTGCAGAAGGTGCAATATCAAAGGTAACACTTGAGGAAGAGCCATGTGCTACAGAAGTTGCTACTGGAGGAACATAAGTATGAAATGCTTGGGCCTGATGATTCTGGGGGCGAATACAACATTCTTTGATAATATGACCTTTTTTTCTTGCAATAAGAACAATAATTTTTTGGAAAATTGGCAGCAATATGCCCATATTCTTTGCAACAGAAACATTGCAGATTTTTAGAAGTCACAAGTGATGCATGTCCTTGGCGGCACTCTGGCTTCACTGGATTGTCTCGGCTTGCTATGGGAGTACTCGAAATAGCTTTGATTGCTAAGGCGTTCTTTCTGAAGTAACTCTCAAAACAAATATGTGAAGAGAACATGAGATGCAGGCAGTAGAGAAGAGCGGGAACGATTCATATTCTAGGCATAGTTTCATAAAAGCGATCACGATAGCTAATCTTTAGCTGAAGATTACGGATAGTTGAAGAGCGACATCCGAAACATGCATTTGTAACCAAATCGGTATATTCCTTAAGAGTAAAAAATGCCGGAGTAGTAGTCTTTATTGGAAAGACTACCATGTTTAAACTTAAGCAATAAGTGTTTCAATGAAAGTGCCAATATCATTATTTTGATATCGGCTCATGCCGTCAAATAATTCCACATGGATTGAGCGGAGCGATGAGCCCATAGGTTGGTGATGATATGTGGCTCATCAGACAGAAGCCAAGATGATTCGAGCATCAAGCACAACCCAAGAATGAGAAGACTCGATAGCCTTGGATTTGTCAATGTTGGATGTTGGTGTAACATCCGTGCCATCAATATGTACCCAAAAGTCTTTTCCCTTGAGGAAAAGTTCAAATCGAAAAGCCTAGGAAGAGTAATTGTTGCTTGTAAACTTGACACACTAGTACGACATATTACTGGAAATAAATGGAACTTAAGACAAATAAAAAAATCGAAAATAAAGAGGCAGAAGAACCTCAAATAGAAATTCTTTGAAGAGCTCTCAGTGAAAATGCCTAGAAAACCAAAAAATAATGCTCAGAAACTGCTCAAAAAAGGCTCATAAAGGCTTTTGATACCATGTCGAAATAAGCCAAAGATGTTGTATGAATAGTAAAATGATTTGGCCTTGCGATTACTCTACATTATTTTTGAAGATAAAAGCAAATTATATTAAACCGCGAAAAGGAACTGGCAGGGAGAGAGGCCCCAAGTATCTGAGAGATATACAAGAGGCCCCTGACAAAGGGAAACCTGCAAAGGAAAAGAGAGCACCTACCCACCAATAACGAAACCAAGAAATCAATGACCCAGCTTCACCCAAGTCAAAAAGTCTACCAAAGACCTTGGTCTCTCAACATTGTGCAAGTTGACCCTTTGAAGACCAAGATTACGAAAAGTAGACGTCATCCTATTAGTGAAATAATCACATCTTAAAAGCGAGCCGGTTTTCTTTCCCGCCAAATTGTCCACAAAAAATCTCTGCAGGGGGCTACCATCCAAGCCTTCTTGCGACGCTTGCCCACAAAAGAACCATGCCAAGACAGAAGATTCTCCTTCACAGAAAGAGGAAACACCCAACTAACAGCAAAAATAGCTAAAAGCAAATCCCAGAGAATCTTGGCCTTTCAACAATGGAGCAACAAATGGTCAATTGTTTCTTCCCCTTCCCCACAAAGGAAGCATTTACATTGCTTGGCCTTCTTTATCTTCTTTAGATTAGTCTAGGGTTAACACTTTACTCAGCTTCCCAAGCAAAGAGAAGCTAGCTTTGGTGAGCACTTGAGATTCTAGACCAAACGGGAAGGAAAAAGCGAGTCCCTTGCCGGAGCCAAAAGCAAGTAAAAAAGCTTCACGGAAAAGCAACCATCTTTAACATCTTTCATAAGCAATCCATCCTCTCCACTAGAGATGACTCTCTCTCTCTATTATATAGACTGTACAAAAGAAATCTATGCATGGAAAACACTACAAACCTGCTAAAATTATCCCTATACAATCTGTCAAATATTAAACTAAGTACAATCAACATAAATCAAGGAAATGAATAAGGACAACAAAGCTGTATGGAAATAAATTAGGACAACAAAGCTGTCCATTGACAGCCTCATCTTCCAAGACATGTGCCTTATTGAAAAGGCGTGCCTTGTTGACTATATTTCCTTTTTAAACAATACCTCAAAGGAATTCTAATTATATATTAAGGGTATATAATTTCATTATATTTACATTAAGTTTCTTTTAAATTTTAGGAATCTTCAAATTTTTATCAATACAATCATGTTTTGAATCATATGTTATAAAATTGATGTGCAACCAAGGCCACATTTCACTTCACTCAGACAGCCTTGTGTTAGCCTTCGTCTAAGCTACATGAGACTTTTGTTTGGCATCTAAGCTACATGAGACTTTGCATTTTGGGTCGTCTTGGGCAAATGGGTCTCATTAGTTACAACTTTTGAAAATTGTTTTTTGTTTTGAAAAACAAGAACAAGAAAAACATTAGGAGCACGTTTGGTGCCCATAACATAGAAAAACACTAAATTAAGAGAATAAGAACAATTTTCAGAGAATACCAAAATGATGTTTTACGTGTTTTCAAAAATTGTTCTTAAGAGCAGTTTTCAAAAGCAGGAACCAAACAAGCCCTTAGTTTCTCTAGTTCATTTCTACATTTTGATTGTGTGTGTGTGTCTATGCATATGTATACTATTTCTGAATGTAATTTGAGAGGAAAATGAAAAAATTCTTATTATTTTTCATCCAGAGGAAAAATAGAAAGATGGAGTATGGTTGTCACCAGCTGTTGCTGAATGCTTTAATCCTCTAGGTCCGTTCCTGTTTGTCTAAAGCTTTAGTGTTGTGCTATGGGAGAAGAAATGAGATAAAGGCGTTGAATGAATTGTGGCCCGAGAGGAACGCATGGTGCTTCAATAAATGTTATTTCTTTGTTCTTGGGTGGGGCAGAGAGATCAGTTGAAAAAGATGAAAAAAATCATCGCAGGAAAGATTCAGGACTGTGGGTTCTGAGAGAAGGCCTTTGTTTGGAGGATGAAATTGTAGCCATATTTGTTTGGGTGGCAGACATGTTTAACATACGTGATTGAGAAGATTCATTTTGGTAAATTTTACGAAGATGAAGAACGCGGGATAATTAAGACGCAAGTATAATGTTGGCGTTGGGACTTCTTCGTTTGGGATGAGATACCTGATGGGAACAATAAGAAGATGATTCGACTGTTGTTAGTTGCAGGCGGTTCAGACGCTCGTGCATAATCGATGTTGGAAACATAACAAACCACGGGATGGCGTAGAGAAGATTTCGATGGAAGGATTGTAAAAAGTATCTGATGATAACGGAAGATATTCTTGAATATCTTGGGTGGCGTAGTTGCTGAATATCGCGTTTGATTAACTTCTTGCGACGCGACGGGTTGTCTTGTGACGTATAAGTATGCCAATCTATTGATGCGAACAATCGTAGAGATGTTAAACGATGGAGTTGATGTGATGGATGAGGCCTTCGGCAGAAAGGCTATCGGAGAAGATCTGGCTGGAGAAGGTGATGAAGGTGGCGTCGGAAAAGGGCTCGCCCGAGAACCAACCATGGCTCACGATGCCATTTGGCGTAGGCCTACTCATTCCATAGCGGCATGGCGCTGCGGTGGTCTCTATAAACCGTGAGACCCGGCCCACAACCACTATACACACTTCATGCCTCTATCTTTGCGTTGGTTTCACGCTGCCTTGGGCTCATCGGAGAGCAACTCCGACTCTGACCCGGTTTGTGCGAGAGTAGGCCAACACCCTTCTTTATAGTCAAGTCCTAGACTAGCGACAAGCTCCCCCCAGTATCAGGGTCGGCATGCACGAACTCAGAAGAAGCTTCACGCCGATCTACTTGCCGCGCACCTTACAGAGCACTCACACTGATCCTCAAACTGTCGGTATGCTTGATCTTCAACAAGTCTTCAAATTACGATCACGAGGGCGCTCTGTCTAAGTCAGTGACACTCTCCCACACCCGATAGCTTTGCAGCCTGGTGCAAGACACCTCAACGATCTCAGCTTTTGAAGGCGTGGCCTCCACGAGCCCATTATCCCAGGTTGGCGTTGATACCCACAGGCGAAAGGGACGTCCATCACTACCGAGCGACATCACACAACCATGGAAGAGCACCCACTCATGCTACCACGAAAGCGAGCACCTAAACGAAGCCACCCCTCGTGGGTGAGATCTGCTCCGCATGCTACTAGACAACAACACCTCTCTTGACTTTATTGGTTATTGTGCATCTTCAGGAGAGATAGACTTTCGACGCCCAGAGATCGGCGAGAGAACAACACCATCTTGTTGACCCCAGCTTTTGTCCTACTCTGATTCCATGTGAAGAAACATAAGAAAATGATGCTTTTCTTATTGAAAATTAATGAATGAGTCAAAACATAGTACATCACGTCTACTTATATGCATCAGAGATGACATAAAGATTGGGGGACAAACTAAGGACTGTTTCTGAGATCTCTTTGCTGATTCTCTGACAGATTATGGCGGATCATCAGTTCATTTTGGCGTTGGGAAAATGGTTTTTTAAAAACCTGGTGTGGGGGACTGGGTTAAGAGTCTCAAAGTAGGCAGTAGAGGAGGAGTTAATGATTGATTCAGGTGGACGGTGAAGGAAACTTTGGGCGATATGCATATATAGCTTTAGGTTGTGCCAGTTGCAGAGTCTTGTCTAACTGTTTGTATTCTGACTATATCTCTTTCTGTCGTTGAAAGTACTTAGTAAATTTTTCCTTTTCAGTGAATCTTTCAGGCTTCCCGAGGAAATTATCAGGGAAAAAAGAAAAATTAGAGTCTGTATGTATCATTTTCTTTTTCTTTAAAAGCTACATTGAGTTGTAAACATATTAAGAAAAAGTGCCACAACTAAGTAAACTTTCTCCATTCTTTTCCTTCTAGATAGTTCATGCTTACAGTATAATTA